>CM024761.1:134101398-134358541 GCA_014218235.1 Colocasia esculenta
TCTATTATTCTATTTTTATATAAATTTATTATTTCAAAATTTTAAATACGAAAAAATTCCGGGTTACTACAATGGTGCCCTCATGGCGAGGTGGGAGGGTGACGCCTAATCCGAGGGTGACGGACCGGCGCGCGGAGGATGTGCGGGCTGCACTTGACCACTACCCCCACGACCAGGTATGAATCTCGACTAGCACTCCTTCTTCTTGCTTGCTCCTTTGATGTGACTAACCAGCTTCTCTCTTTGTAGGTGGTTGGGACCCCGTATGTGGGGAGGCCGATGCGTCCCACCCGGCGGCGGGTCGGCCACTGTTCGACCGCCACCTCCTCCTTCTTTGCCTAGGGACGTGCAAGCCCCTCTACCTAGAGTTGGTGATGCCATAGAGATACCTTCCCTAGGTAGTGAGGGACACTCGCGGCAACGGTTCTTTGCTGATGACAAGGATTGGGGTGAGGAGCATGGGAGCACAGTCGCCTACTAGCGAGCCAGAGGGGAGCAGATCCGCCGCCATACCGATCTTTAGGACAGCTCGACGTACCTGGAGAGCTACAGCGCACGCTACGCTGAGCGACTCCGGCTAGACCAGTGAGCGGTGAGTGAACTTCTAACTCTATTCCGTGCATTTAATTGAGTAAATTCTAACCTCGAAGTGTGAACGACAGATGCCGGAGTCACAGGCGGTGCGTTTCCTCGAGGGGAGGTTGGCGAGCAGGCAGTAGAGGTGGAGAGGCTCCGTGTGGAGATACGGACACTGGTAACACATCTATCCTTTGATCATAATTGAGTTGATCTTGATTGATTACTGACCAAGGTATTGCGAATGCAGAAGGGGGAACTAGCGAGGGTGCAGGTGAGCAGAGACGTGAGGGCGAGCTCATCCGCACAGCCGTCCAGAGGGGACCTGGCAGTCCGATTATAGGAGGCCCTAGACCGGGCGCAAGCGAGGGTCCAGGAGATCGAGGCGAGTACTTGGGAGCTGGAGTCAGAGGTGAGATACTGAATCACTACCTTTCTGCACATGATTTGTTTGACCTGACATGTTTGCTCACTTATGTGCAGCGACAGAGAGGAGTGGCTCCGCTCCAGGCGCAGATGGAGAGTTTGCGGCTGGAGTTGTCGAGGGTGGAGGGTCGCCTGCTTGAGGAGAGGGAGAGGGAGAAGGAGGCAAAGGAGCGAGAGAGAGATGCAGAGAGGGCTCGGGCAGAGATTGCCATGAGCTATGAGATTTTGAAGGACCGGGTGCTGAAGAAGTGATGGGAGCAGCAGTGACGGGCCCAGCAGGAGGCGCAGGGGAGGACGGTGTCGGCCTTCGCATCACTTGATGACATTGTGTCCCTAGGGACCTGTCAGTGGTGCGAGGAGGGCTACGACCCGAGGCGTTGGCGGCGACGAGACCTCCTCTTCCAGACCGGCGTCGGGAGAGAGAGGAGGAGGAGGTGAGCAGCTCACGTAGGCAGAGGCCTAGTGAGGGAGAGAGGAGTGAGTTGTACCACTAGGGGTATGCCCCTGCCATGATATGTACAGAACTTTATCCTTTATAGTGGACTTTTATGGTTTTTGTACTTGTTGTGCTTAAATGGTGTGTCTTTGTGCTTTGATTCCTGCATCCACAACACTTAAAGGAAAAACGTTAGTGTAGATCTATCTTTAGCCCCTTGCCTAAAAGATATACCTTTCTTGAGATCTGGTCAATGAGCTAATTTCTAATTAAAGATAAGAACACAAATAAGATAATGAAGGGAAATATGTACATGTATTTTTTTTTGACTAAGAAAATAAGGAAAACGTTAGTAATATACATGATGCTACTATTTTTTTTTATTTTGAATTTTCCTGATTTGTTTTTTAAATAAGATGAATGGTATGTACATGGTAAAACTATATACCTTTCTCTATCTTTTTTTATTTTTCTATTTTTTTTTTCATTTTTTTTTTTTTTTGACTCTAAAACACATATTCATCACAGGTCGAGGTATAAGGTCCTCATAATCTACTTAGCCACATAGGCCATGAGTAAGGAGGATTGTGCATGAAATCCTTGATATTGGAGACTGCCCCTAGCCTTCTTCATATTTTCCACTATGGAGAGTCTTATAAGGTGAAGTTACCCCTAGAGGGAGAAATTGGAAGAAATAAATAGAAAGTCATGTGAGCATTTGGTTCAAACCACTTTTGTTTCCAAACCAATATTTCACACTAAAAGACTTGGTCAACAATTATTTTCAGGGTATTTTTATTTCATTTCATTTCTGGGGTGGAGGTACGTACTATTTGCTACCTCATTGATTTGGTCAGCCTTTTTCTGGGTACGTACTTTTTGCTACCCTTTTTTGACCTTCTTGGCTTTTCTTTGCCCCTTTTAGGCTTGATTTATCGTTTTGCCCTTTTGCATTTTGTTGATTGCCCCTGTTTATGGTGACCTTGTCTCTTAGGTGAGAGTGGGTGGTCCCCTACTCATGGTTTGCCCCTTTTTCCAAACTTGACCGAGTAAGAAGAGAATAGGGTTATATTGACCAAATTCGACCGTCCGAGTGTACTTATAATTTTCTAGCTAAAGAACAGTACTCCAACATTGTGTGGTGTGTGGGGGACCCTACCTTGCTAATGACAAAGTGAAAAGTAGAGTCTTAGACCTACGACATCGACAAGTGATGAATAACAGACTTGCCGACCGACAGACTAAGGGTAGAACTTCTTGAGGTAGACTGCATTCCAAGGATGCTACAACTCAACTCTCTCGGAGTCCACTAACCTATAAGCGTTTCTTGAGTACGCTTCTTTGTCAACGAACGGACCTTCCTAATTTTCTTGCAATTTACTTCTGGGACCTGGTGCCTTAATGATTTTACGCTTTAGGACCAATTCACCCACTTCAAAATTTCTCTCAAGCACTCTTTTGGCATAAAAACGTGCAATTCTTTGGCGATAAACTTGCGCATGGTCAGCCGCTATCATTCGCCTTTCATCTAAGTGTTCAAGTTGTGCCAATAAGGCCTCCCGACGTTGATCGGGGTCAAGCTCAGAATCTAATTGAACTCGAAGCGAAGGGACGAAGATCTCATATGGGAGTATCGCATCTGATCTGTATGTTAAATCATAGGGGGTTTGCCCCGTAGGAGTTCGGACCGAGGTGCGATAAGCCCAAAGAGCCTCAATTAAGCGTCTGGCCAGTCAGCATTGTTATAAGATTTGCAAGTTTTCTTTATGATTTTGATGAGAGTTTTATTAGTAGCTTCCGCTTGTGCATTACCTTGTGGATAATATGGGGATGAATGATGCAAATTAATGCCATATTTACCACACATGTCGCGAAGCTCCTGTGAAGGGAATTGCGGTCCATTGTCGGTGGCGATGTCCCGAGGCACGCCGAATCTTGCAAGAATGTTGCACTTGATGAACTTGACAACTGTTGAAGCTTTGACTTCTATGAATGCTTTCGCTTCAGCCCACTTTGTGAAGTATCGGTGGCAGTCAGAATGGAGGACTTCTTACGGATTTCTCTAGTGCTGTCTGCGAGTGGACTGACCACATCGAATGCCCACATGGCGAAAAGGCCATGTAGCAACGAGAGGGTGAAGAGAAGAGGAAGGAGCATGGATTTTGTCACAGTGCAATTGACATTTAGCACAATGATGGACAAAATGACGACAATCTTCTTCCATGGTAGGCCAATAATAGTGTCTTAGCAACTTTTGGGCAATTGCTCTACCATTGACATGGCCACCACATTCACTGGAGTGAGCGGCTTCAACAATGCTTTGAGATTAGATCTCATCGAGGCAACGAAGATAAACCCCACTGACAGACTTCTTTTAAAGAATGCCACCTATGATCTTGTAACGCTCCGAGACACGGCGAATGGCTCGTCTGTCAGCAGAGGTGGCATAATCGGGAAAGGATCCATCTTTGAGGAAGTTTTCGATGTCAAAATACCAAGGATGACCATCTTCGAGGTCGATTTCAGGCTCTTTTGAGAGGGCATGGACTTGAAGGGAGGGAAACTTGAGTTGAGTGAACCAAGGATCAACATGAGCAGGGACTCTTAATCTTTGAACCGAGATGGTTTCAGAAGACCTCCCTAATGGAATAGGGATGGAAGAAGTTAGGGAGGCGAGTGAATCAACCAGAATGTTTTGAGCCCATGGAGTGTGGACTAGGGTGAGCTTCCTAAACTGCAATACTACCTTTCCTACCAGCTCTTGGTATGGTTTCAACTTGGGATCCCGGGTCTGGTACTTGCTGAGGGACTACTGGAGTATCAATTGCGAATCTCCAATTATCCTTAACTCTTTGACTCCGAGCAATAATGTCATTTTCAGCCCAACTAGGAGTGCCTCATACTCGGCCACATTGTTCATGGCACGGAAGGTTAATTGGTAGGCGAGCGGAATGACTACCCCTTCTAGTGAAAGGAGGACTGCCCCTATTCCACACCCTTTGGAATTGAGAGCTCCATCGAAGTAAAGTATCCATGAAGGTTCACCATTGATAATGGCTCCTAACTTTTCATCCGGAAAGCTTTCATCGACAGGAGAGTATGAAGGTAAGGGGTGGTGGGCCAAATGCTCGGCAATAGCATGCCCCTTGATTGACTTTTGGTTAACGTAGGTGACATCAAATTGATTGAGGAAACTTTGCCACCTCATCAACAGCTCAGTCAGGACGGGCTTCTCAAGCAGGTATCGAATTGGGTCCATGCGTGCCAGAAGCTTCACCCCATGAGCTAGGAAATAATGCTTCACCTTCTGGGCAACCCAGACGACAGCCGCACATGTTCTTTCCATGGCAGTGTACTTTTTCTCGACTTCATTGAACAATTTGGATAAGTAGTACACCACTCTCTCCTTCTTCTCGTCGTCATATTGGGCCAAGACTGCTCCAGTTGAATCTTCAGTGGTTGACACATAGAGCAATAAAGGCCGACCCGGGACCGGAGGAGCGAGAACAGGGGGATTGAACAAATAACTCTTCAATTCTTCAAAGGCCTTTTGACATTTATCATTCCAATCAAACTTAGCCTCTCCTCTAAGCATCACATAGAAGGGCTTGCAACGGATTGAATGGGAGATAAATCTCCTAATGAACTGAACTTTGCCAATTAGCCCTCTAACTTCTCTGATATTCCTAGGAGGCATGTCGATTATTGCTTTGGCCTTGTTGGGGTCAATCTCAATTCCCCGCTTGCTAATTATGAACCTAAGCAACTTCCCAGAAGATACTCCAAAGACACACTTCTTGGGGTTCATTTTGAGCTTATGTTCTCTAGACCGTTGGAGAACTGCCCGGAGGACCTCAGCATGGCCATGTCGAGTCTTTGATTTAACCAAGACATCATCCACATAGACCTCCATGTGCACATGCATCATGTCGTGAAAAATTGCCATCATTGCTCTTTGATAGGTTGCTCCCGCATTCTTCAATCCGAAGGGCATCACAACATAACAATAGGTCCCCCAAGGCATTGTGAAAGAAGTTTTCTCCTGGTCTTCCTCGGCTAGATGGATTTGGTTATACCCAGAGAAACCATCCATGAATGACAACATTTCAAAACCAGCAGTATTGTCCACTAGGACATCTATGTGTGGAAGAGGGAAATCGTCCTTTGGGCAAGCATGATTAAGGTCACGGAAATCTATACAGATCCTAACCTTACCGTCCTTCTTCATCACATGGACGATATTAGCTACCCATTGTTGATAAAGCACAACCCTAATGAATTTAGCCTTATGTAATTTGTCAACCTCCTCTTTGATCTTGAGTTCAAGCTTGGGATGTAGCCTCCTTAGCTTTTGTTTAACGGCTTTTACGTCGGCTATTAAGACCAACTGGTGCTCGACCAAAGAGGTGTCGAGCCTTGGCATGTCTTCATAGGATCAGGCAAAACCGTCGAAAAATTCTTTGAGGATAGCTACAATGGCTTCTTCTTCTTCTACACTCAAGTTGGCACTAATCAAAACTACCTTCGGAGATTCTTCGGTGCCAAGATTGACCTCTTTAGTTGGCTCGTCCGCAGCCATGGTTGGCTCGTCGAACCTCTTTGTGCCATCCACATTGGAGCTTACTGGGTCCTCTTCTTCTAACCCATGATCTCCCGGCTCACCCTTCTCATTGAAATCTAGCAGATAGACCTAAACCATCGTCTACAGAGTCAACTTCTTCAAAATCAGCCTCTACAAGGGTAGGCTCCTCAAGAAACTCTGGGACTTGACTCAATTTAGCACACCTCTTAGCCAAGGACATGACATAACGGGCAGGAACTTGCC
Source organism: Colocasia esculenta (assembly GCA_014218235.1). NCBI lineage: Eukaryota > Viridiplantae > Streptophyta > Magnoliopsida > Alismatales > Araceae > Colocasia > Colocasia esculenta. The sequence goes on from CM024761.1 coordinate 134,107,662, forward strand.
TACCCTTCTCTTTATGAACACATGGCTGACAGGAACTAGACTCTTCTGCACCTAGAGGTTTCATAGCCTAAATCTAAACTGGAATCTAGACTTCTATGTACAGGACTGCTATGTACAAAACTATGTACAGGGGAAGTGCCCCTAGGCGGGCGAGAGTGAGAGTCTAGGCTGGAAAGTGTCGGCCCCAGGCCGAACGGAAAAGACTCCAATGAGGAAGGGTGCTCGATGGAGACCTCGCATTCCCACCTTTGAGAATTGGCATTTTTTTTGGGAGTCAAGGCTCAAAACCATGAGTTGCTAACTCAAGGCTGCCCCGACTGGCCAGGTGAGGAATGGATAAAGGATGGGTGGAGAAAGAAGGGAGAATGGAGTGGTTGAAGAAGGGGAATCGGGTGCCAGACACGCCTCAGTAGCGGGAGATTGTGAAAGAGATAGAGGGGATGAAGGTGATGAGGAGGGAGATGGAGAGTCAGAACCAAAGAGCGAAAGAAGGCCGAAGTCCTCGCAGACTTCCTCAAATTCAGCGGCTTCCTCTTCTTCTTCGATCTTGGGGTTGGACAACTCCTCTATCGCGGACTCGCGAGTTCCCGGTTTGAGGGGTCTCTGAATGAAGTGCTCCTTCAGGGTCCAAGTAAGAGGTTGATAGGGGATGAATGGATCCGGATGAACGGGGTCTGGATGAAATCCTAGACCAGCCCTATCTAACAACCTTCTTGTCTGAACACTACGGATAGGACCCTGCTCGTTCCTACCCAACCCTCGGCCATGAATATAGCCGACCTTAGCCATCCCTTGACAACCTTTCCCTTGGGGACATAGGACATGCTAGAATTCTTCATCCACCATGGGAGGTTGGTTCACATCAAGGGGAGAGGGGAGATCAAAGATGGACATGACAGGCTCCTTCCCCTTGTCTAGAATGAAAAGGTGTGGCATCTGCTCCGAAGTGATAGAATTGAGAGTCTCCAAGGTAGGAATGCTCTTGATTTTGATAACCCGCCCATTAAATGGAAATTTGAAACATTGGTGGGCGGTAGAAGGCACCCCTAAAGTTTGTTCTAGCCAGGGACGACCAAGAATGGCCTTATAGGCCAGAACAACATTGGGGACTAGAAACTCGGAAGACATGGTAACGGGTCCGACCTCCAATTGAAGAGCAATCTTACCCTTGGAAACCCTCTTGGAGTTGTCATAGGCAGCAATGGTGGAGCAGATTTTCTCCAGATTATCCTCCCCAAAGCCCAATTGCTTGAGGGTCTTCATCGGACATACATTAATGGATGCCCCGGTGTCGATAAGGGTGGAATCCACTGAAACCCCGTTGAGGTTAACGGTAAGACAGAGAGGAAGAGAACGACACTCGGGGGCAGCAAGGTCCTTGTCCGAGAAAGAGATTGAAGGTCTTGAGAGAGGGAGGAGGAGGCATTGGTTACTCCACTGAGAGGAAGGTCATCATTAACCATGATTTTCTGGATGAATTGGAGGAGGGTGGACTGATGTGATGGCGATCTCTGAATCAATTCCAAAATAGACACCCTCGCGGGAGTCTTATCTAAGTGTTGCAGAATGTCATATTCGGTGCCGGCAGGTAGTGGAGGTCCATTATCCTCCTCATCTTGAGATGGCCGCGGGAGAGGAGGAACAATCCGGTTCCTGAGTGTGACATGAACATCTTCCTGGGACCTAGGAAGGATGAGTTGGAGAGGTATGGTTCCATCGGTAGACGACTCATAGGTAGGGGAGTGGGAACGGAAGGGTAGGCTTCCAGATGCGCGGGTCTGATAAGAACCAAAGGCCGCTCTTCTAAGATGGCATCTACGGTGGTGGAGGGCTCTTCGTACTCTATGGAGGGACATGGCTACCATTCGTCAAAACTTTCTACTCCCCATTGTTGCTCTCTCCTTACTACCCAAGGTCTGAATGTGTCAAGGTATGGATATTTTCCTGGGAGTAGAGGAGGAGGATTGTTGCTTTGGTGGTTGGGGAGAGGGTTTTGGACAATACCAAGGTCCCTTTTGGTGTACCTAGACTTAGCTATGGCCACCTTGACGTCCTCCTAATTATCCTACCCTGATCGTTCATGTCATACAGCCAGTCACGGAAGGTGAAACAGTTGTGGAGCTCGTGACCATGGGTCCTATGATAAGGACAGTACTTTGAGGTATCCGCCCTCAGATTGACACTTTCTCTTTATAGGGGAAGTCAGATAGCGTCATAGGACATGAGGGCGAAGAATACATCCTCGAGGGTCTCAGGGAGAGGAGGGTAATGAGACCTTTTGGGACCAGGACGAGTATATCGGAAGGAGGAGGAACGACAGAATAAGGCTTGGAGGGGTGTGACAGGAATTGGTGAGGATTGGAAGGAGGGTTGGAGGACTTATTAGGAGGTCTCAGCGGTTGACTGCAAGCACTTACAGACTCGTTGACGGTCACCCCCTGGGGGGTAGGTGCCGCGGGAACCTTACGTCCTTTGGGCTTCCCATCAAAGAATGGTGGGAGAGAGGAGTCCTTGATCTGGTTCTGGACCACCCTAGCTCGATTATAAAGATGTGCAAAGGAGGGAAACTCACTAAGCATCAATATGAATTTGAGCTGGGAAGTGGTGTTGTTAACAATCATGATGATGGCTTGAAACTCCGGGATGGTGACATAGGCTCTCGAAGCCATGGATCTCCAACAGTTGGCAAAAGTGACAAAGTCTTCATTCGGCCTCATCTTTTCCACCACCAAGTCGGAAAGTGTAGGGACTAGAGTGGCCATGTAGGAGAAATGGGAGATAAAGCATTCGGAGACTATGTCAAAATTGATAAGATCCGATGCGGGTAAGGAGGTGAACCACCTCAAAGCTTCCCCTTCTAACAATTGTTGCAAGAGGTGAACTAAGAGGACCCGATCGTACAACGACCGATGGGAATCTATGGTAAATCCAGCAAGGTGAAATTGAGGATCGGAGGTCCCGTCATACTTGCGGTATTTTGGGGCCTTGAAACCCGGAGGGAAGTAAGCATTAGGGAGCTTGTAGTAGTTCTGGAGAGAGTTAGGCTTGGAGAGGGACAGAGACTCAGCCAAGAGTCTCCTAACAAGACCTTCCATCTCTGACCGGTAGATGGATTCAGATTGAGCCGGGGGTGTGGGTTGGACATTGGGTGGATAGGAGAAGGGAGGAGTTAGGACAGAAGCAGGTAAGGGGTGGAAGGATTTGGAGTGGAGATGGGAACAGGGGAGATGGTTACCCGTGAAGGAGTTACGGGTCTAGGAGCGGGCCTAGATGAGGAAGCATGGAAAGGAGAAGGGGATGGAGGGGTAGGAGAGGCCGCTGCCCGGACGGTATGCTTAGAAAGCATTGAAATGATGTCCTCGGGCAAATAGCGGGAGAGGCATTTGGAGAATTCGGGGTCTTCTTGAACATCTTGTGCATATGTGGGGTGACCCTTAGACTCACACTCTCCTCTTTGTCAGCTTGAGAAGAGGATTGGACAGACTCTTCAGGTTGGATGTTAGAATCAGCATTCCGGCAAATTCATGATTGAGATTATCATGGATATCATCATCATATTCAAATGCCGGATTGTTAGACATGTTGCAAGAATTCAACCAAGAGTCCATTAGAACACACAACCTACTACTTTTAGAATGGTTAAGTTGATTAACTACACTATTATTAGGAGAAATATGTATTTCTACTAAACAACGTTATGAAACAATGTCCCAAAATTTTAGAAGTTGAAGTTGTGTGTTACTTAAACTTTTAAGGGCGGTTCTCTCAATCCTCACTCAAAACTGGGTGAATAGGCAAACTAACTGGGGGGGTAAAGGTTCTCCTGCCCCGTACTGTGAGGGAATCCATGGAATTTAGGGACTTATAGAGTTCCCCTTGGAACCAACCTGATTTACCCGAGAGGGAATCCCCGAGTAAAAGGTTGTAAACCAAGGAGGGGCTATCCTAGAACTTGTGGGGAGGCTAGAACAGAGAAGAAGAAGGACCCCCTTCGTGACACAGTACCGTTAGGGATCAAACAAGAAGCAAATAGAAAGAAAAACATATCAAAACAGTCAAAAAATAGGTTTCTGTGAAGTAAACAGCAAGCATATGAACGCTCAGTTCATCAGAAAGCAGTTGACGGCATGATCCACGGATGCTGATATGGAGTAAACGACTAACTAGATGGACGTTAAATAGAACTAAATGGCAGGAACAATGGACACTTACCTGGGTAAACGATGGGATCGCTGGTCGTTTACCTGGGTGCAGACTGAGACCGAGGCAGCACTGTGGGTCCTACCGTGATCGCTAGAAAAGAGCTGTGGACGCTCCGTTCGCCGCACTCCCAGTGACTGTGGGATCCTCCGGTCGTTCACGAACATCGCCGCTCCCTCGGTGGCGATGAAGGGTTGTTGGTTGACCTCGTTGACTCCCTGGTTGACCGAGTTGACTGGGGAGGAAACAAAGAAAACCACAAAGGAAAGGGAGATGTTGCGATCGCCAGGGCCTTACCTGTGCCCAAGGAGGTGTTGTGATCACGTTGGTGCAGTAGCCTTGCGTAGCGGTGGATTGTGGGACTCCAACTTCTCCTTCTTCGGTCGGCCAAAGAACGAGAGCTCCACGGTCCTGTCCAAGTGTTCCTGCCACAAAAGAAAGACTCTATTAGACTCTAAGGAATGTAGTGAATGTTCAAAACGAAAGGAAAAGGCCCAAAGGAGAGTCCCGTACCGGTTACGGGCTTGAGAAGAGGGGTGGCCAAGTGTTATGACCACCCTTCTTCCCTTCGTTTTTGGTTGGGAAACGCCTTTTTAGGTGTGTAGGAAGGTGCCCTACATTCCTAGGGTGTGTATGTGAGTGTGTGAAGCATGTAAAGACTAAGGAGAGAGAAAGAGAAGAGGAGGAGAAGAAGGGAGATGATCCTCCTTGTTTGGCGTTGTTGACTCCTTGCTGGGCTCCTCTAGCTCGGGATGAAGCCTCCTAGACGTCCCAAATGATGAGAGAAAGAGGAAGAAGGATGATGGAAGGTAGGGTGCATTTTCTCTCTCTTCTCTCCAAGTGACAGTATGGACGTCCAGCCTCTCCTCCCCCCACTTAGAAGGCCAAGGGGGGACATAAATAGGCAGTGGGGTCGGTGCTTTAGAGCCTTGGATGCTCAAGTGTGAAGAAACACACTTGAACACTTGGCAATCCATGTGTTTATGCTCCAACCAATGAGGGGAGGCCAAGTAGGATTTTACTAGGTCAATGGGGTGCCAAGGTAGCCCATATACCCGTTGGGAATGGCTATATGCGTTGCATGGCCGAGAGATGGCACTAATGGGCTGGAATCTCGGGCAGTTGCACAGACCAGGTAAAACCAGGTTGACATCCAACGATGCTGCCGCCAACCCCATGCAGGCGTCAACATATGTGGACGCCAACTAGAGTCGGCGTCCAGGGGGATTGCCGCCAACATGCAGTCAATGGCAGTCGATGCTGCCTTCTACATGGGATCCAAGGCAAGTCAACAAATGGCCAAACGGGCCTTATTGGGCCATGGAACCATGCAGGGATGGGTTAAATCTTGCGTCTACAGGTGGTTCCTCGATAACCACCCCTTTTGCAGCCGCCTTGGACTTGGCTCCACGCCTTGGAGTCTGCTTAGGTGCCATGGATGCTTGAGAAGATGAGAGATGGAGAAGCCTGGAGGATGGACGAAGAACTCTGGAGAATGCAGAGGATTGGTTCCAAGGTTGTGGGAGAAGAGGGAAATTTGAAAGGTTGGGAAACTGAAAGGTAGGGTCGACCTAGAAGTGAGTGCATTTATGAATAGGATTGACACAAAAAGAGAGGTGATAAGATGAACCCTAGGTTCATTCATCCCAAACTGGAACCAGCACCTGGGTCTAGTTGTGTCGACACATAGAAGATGTGTGTCGACCTGACAACATGTTGTGTCGACACATGAACAGATATGTGTCGACCAGAGAGCAGATTGAGTCGACACAAGATGAATGTGTGTCGACCTGAGCTGACAAAAAATGTTGAATTCTGGAAAATGATGAGAAGGAAAGTTTTTATTAAGATAAAAAGAATATAAAACCAATTATTCAAGGATTTTTAACATGTTAAAGATTTCACATATAAATTCTCATCATCATGCCTTGGCAATGTTACTAGTTTGAGGAATACCATACAAGATTTGATCATTACGTAATTCTGAAACACCTGGATTACAACTTAATTGAATTAAAAAATTCTCTTCAGACAAATTCATTCTTTTAAACCTTACTAAACCAAAGTAAGGTGATTTGTTCAGGATAAATGCAATTAGTATTGAAGTTAAACACCCTTAAAAGATATAAATTTGGCAATAAATTGTTCATTTTGTTTGATTGATTTTTCTTGAAATTGAAGCAATGAGCATTCAAATATAGTAAATCTTTTTCACTCAAGTACACATATTTTACACACCAGAGTCCCTGGTCACTGAAGATTTACTAATTATCTTGCTTCAAGGGGTTAATGAAAATCTTTTGACATGGAAATATACATTTATCAGACGCCAATATTTCCAGTTACTCAGTTAACATTGATCTTACATGTAAGACCCGGCCCTCTTGGGCCCTTTGGCCCTGTCCTCAGGGTCGCGGCAGGCACCCTGGTCACGACATGGTCGCGCCAGGGGAGCCCATCGCGACATGGTTTTGTAGCGACACACCTGGCCGTCGCGACACTGTCGCGACGGGGGTGGGCGTCGCATTCTTGTCTCGGTATCTGGACGCGTCACGATGAATTTCCTGATACACGTGACCGCTGTCTTGTCTATCAGAATGGTCGTGTCGGGTGGCAGGTGCATACAACATTGACGCAACCTGGTCAGCCGTCGCATTTACTTTTCCGGTCTTCGAGGTTTGACCACTTTTTGGGGTCGCGTCAGGGATGGCCGTCGTGACATGGTCACGATGCCTAGGGGCATCGCGACATGGTTGTTGTCGCACCGGGCCGACCCGTCGCATCTTGGTGCAGTCGGTTTAAAACCGAGGCTGCGCCCTATTCTCCCCTGCTCGCCCTCTCTCTTCTTCTTCTTCCCTTTTTCCCCTCTCGAGCTCCCATGCGGTTTCTCGCCCGTTCTTCGTGCTCATGGTGCTCGTGCTGAGGTGGTGTCGACCCATTCGTGGAGGGGACGTGTTCATGTTGCTTGGAGTGAGGAGGAGGTGGTCATTCCGATGTGAAGGCCCCAACGGGTCGGCTCTACTTGTGGAGGTAGGGTCCCCTTGATCCTCTCACCCAGGCATGCCCCCCTCCCCCTTGAGATGGTGTTTTCCTCGTGGTTTTAGGCGTGGGATTGTGAGGAATCCATGCTCGTGCTTGAGTGAGGTTCCCACCGAGTGTAGCTTCTTGTGAATCCATGTTTGTGGGGTGTTAAGGTTGGTTTGCATAGTTTAATGGTTTTCCTACATGTTGAGCATGCCCCCCTCCCCCTGTGGAATGTTTGGACTGCATTTTGGGGTGGTTCCTGGGAGGACTGCATTGGAACCCCCCTCGGCTGAAGACGCAACCACTATAGAGGTCGCGATCTTGTCGCGACGGCGTGGCCGGTCGCGACATGATCGCGATGTTCTTGAGTGTCAAGACCTGGTCGCAATGGCTTGGGCCGCTGCGACATTGTCGCGACAAGGTAGGGCATCGCGACCATCGTGACTACAGCAGAGACAGGTAGATCTTGCAAAGTTTCTTGTTTTTGTGGAGTCTTCTCCGTTTTCGCTTCTTACTGAACCTGTGGCACTTGTGCTAGTTCCCTAGTACAGTTCTACACAAGTCACTCGCTCGGTAATCAACACTTGAGGGCTTTTCCCGTGAGAGGTTGTTGCCGTTGCCTAGGACCCCCGTCCTCGCGCGCCTGTTGAGGGAGTACTCCAGGAGGCGGGCGTGCTCGAGTCGTAGACTCTGGAGCAAAGGAGAAAACGGTGGTTAGGATAGCAGCGTTGAGTCATTTCCAAAGCTCTCGTTGTTGGTCTGGGATGCCGAGGTCATTTGGAGTCCTTCTCGGCGGCAAGCCAGTCAATCCTTCTTCTTAATACCTCTCTCTTTGCGGCCCTGGAACCGCCTAGAGAGGCCAGGCGTGGGACTGTAGTTCGGCCAGACTGCGGCGGTTACTATTGTGTTACTTTGTGTCCTGCCTCACTCTAACGAGACGTGGAGGTTTGAACCTGGGTCGAGGATAAGACGTCAGTGACGCACCTAACTGGTTGACTAGTGGTAGTGCATTTCGTAGCTAGTGTCCTTGTCTAGGCGGGGTTTCCCCTGCCTGTGTTTTCTAGCCAAGTGGTGGTCACGACGAGTAGTCGTACAGAGTTTCTGACCGTGTTGTACTTCCATACCGCGCTAGTTGTAGCTTTGCTTCTGCACTTCCATTCCTAGGTAGAAGGTATAACTGTTGTTATTTAATTGATATATATGTATTGTTCTGCCTGTTAGAGCCAGTAGGAGATTGGTAGTCCCTACTGAGCTTCTGTTGTGAAGCTCATCCCTCCTTTTCCCCAGGTGAGACTTCTCAGCAGCGGCAGGGCGCGCACCGGGCAGAGGAGACGGGGAGGTAGTCGTGGTCCCCGTAGCTAGCAGTGGTTCCCCCTCTCAGTGTATGTCACCCTTGGGGTATGCCCCTAAAGGATTTGTTATCCCCTGCCTTTACTTGTACTAGTTGTGTGTGTTGGGACTGTACTTAGAGCGGTACACACTGGTCTCGCTCTTCTATCCGTTTCTGCGGGTGCGCTTCTAGTCTTGCAGTTGACATTTATTTCTGTTACATATACTGTTAGATTTATATTATTGCCCTTCCGAGTCTCCGGATCCGTGGGCAGTGACCGTGAAAATCAGGTCCTCGGTATGGGCCGGGGGTCAGGTTCTTGGGGTCGTTACAATTGGTATCAGAGCAAGAGTCTGACAGGAATTGTAGTGGATTTAAACTGCAACAGAAGTCCCAACAGTAGTACAAGTACACTACTAGCCGCCCGAGTTGGTATTGTTATCCTTGTTGGTTGTGTGTTGCACAAGATATGGCTCTGCACAGGCGTAGGTAGGCCAGAGAGCTGATTGAGCAGTAGGATGAGTCGGATATTCCCACACAGGGGTAGGTCAAGAAGAACATGTCAACAGAGGACTCAGTGGCATAGCCTCAGGGTGCACCAGTAGCAACAGCAGTAGGCGCAGCAGCAGGACTACCAGCCTCAGCCACAACAGTATGCAGACTGGTTCCCCCTGGCACAGTAGTTCTTTAGGAACTTGTACCAGGGAGCGCGGCAGCCTGGGCAGGTGGCAGGGGGAGGTCAGCCTCTAGTACCTCCCCCAGCAGTATCGGAGCAGCAGGCAGAGCTAGAGGTGGAGCAGCCAGCAGTTCAGTAGGCGTCAGGTACTGAGAGTAGCCGGGCTGGTCGGAGGAGGATGGCTGTCACTAAGGACAGGACCGCCCTCTTGGAGATGTTTTTGCATCTTCGGCCACCGATGTCTTCGGTGAGTATGATCCAGACAAGGCAGAGAGTTGGATGCACGAGATGGAGTGCATGTTGAAGACTATGGAGTGTGCCGAGGAGGACCAGGTCAGACTAGCGGTGTATCAACTCAACGGAGTAGCCTATGAGTGGTGGAGAGTTCAGCGGCAAACTCACTTCTAGGGGCGGCGTTTGGATCAGATCACTTGACAGCGGTTTTTGGAGGTCTTTCATGGCGAGTACTTCCCCGACTACGCTCGATGTGAGAGACGGGAAATCCACAAGTTGGTTCAGGGTGATCTCGCAGTTACTCAGTACCACCAGAGATTCGTCCGATTGTTGAGGCATGTTCCGCATGTTACAGGCAGTGAGGAGGCTTGTGCAGAGAGATTCATCGTAGGACTGAGACCAGATTTGAGGTGGGGCGTGACAACTCACATGTGTGCCACCTTAGGAGAGGTCGTGGCTAAGGCCACCGCCTTGGAGAGAGAGACCCGGCAGCAGTAGCAGCAGCAGCAGGGAGGAGCCTCTTCCAGGTCCTCGTCGTACCAACATCCTGCAAGAAGTCGTGGTAGCGCGACTTCTTCTTCTTCGAGCCCGAGCAGTTCCGACAGCTCCGGGAATCACTCGAAGTTCAAGCAATTGTCTACTCGCGGGGGTGGACGGAGCCGGCAGCAGAGGCGTCAGTCGAGGTTTGCAGAGAAGTCAGTCTAGTAGGGAGCCGAGCAGAGCAGGCAGGAAGCAGTTTGCTACAATTGTGGTTTGTCGTGCCACTTCAGGAGGGATTACCCGATGGGGAAAGTCCAGTAGCCACAGCAGCCAGCACAGTACACACAATAGCAACCGCAGTACCAGTACCGTCCCCAACAGTAGGCACCTCGGCAGCAGCAGCAAGGGTAGTACCATTAGCAGCCTCAGCAGTTTCACCAGCATCAGCAGCCTAAAAAATTCCAGTCGTATCAGCAGCAGCAGCAATTTCCTTAGCACCAGTAGCTGCCACAGCAGCGCAGCATGAGCGTGGTTGTGTGATGGCACTTACTAGGGAGGAAGCCGAGGCGTCGAACCTGGTTATAGGTACCCTGCCTATCCTTGGTAGAGCTGCTCATGTTTTTGTTGACCCCGGTGCTTTTCTTTGCTTTGCTACCAAGGAGTTTTATGAGTCTCTAGTTCGTCACACACCTGAGAGGCAGTGTGATGTGATGGTCGATCTCTCGTTTGGTGATTATATGCGTTCTTTCGGTTACCTGGAGGGCGTCACAGTTGAGGTCCAGGGACACCAGTTGTCAGCTAGGTTGTACGCATTGCAGCTTCGTGACTTTGACATCATCCTAGGCATGGACTGGTTGGAGGCTCACTCAGTTGTGGTTGATTGTCAGCGGAAGACCGTTCGGTTTGAGATACCTGGAGCGCCCGTTCTCTTCTTCCGAGGTATCCAGTCTACCAGTCAACCTTTTATCTCTTTTTGTAGAGCTCGTCATTTGATCCGAGATGGCTGTGTAGCATATCTCGCTTCTGTTGTTCCTTGAAGCCTAGCGGGTCTTTGATTTCTGATATGTCTATTGTTTGTGAGTTCTCTAATGGTTTCTCGGAGGATCTACCTGGTTTGGCGCTTGAGCGGGAGGTAGAGTTCTCCATTGAGCTTTTGCCTAGTATGATGCCTTTGTCCAAGGCACCTTACCGGATGGCTCTGGCGGAGTTGTAAGAGTTGAAGTGCCATTTGCAGGAGTTGCTTGAGCTGGGCTTCATTCATCCGAGTCGTTTTCCGTGAGGAGCACTTGTTCGGTTTGTGAGGAAGAAGGATGGTAGTCTGCATTTGTGCATCGATTATCGGCAGCTGAACCAGGTTACAGTGAAGAACAAGTATCCATTGCCGAGGATTGATGATTTGTTTGACTAGTTGCAGTCAGCCAGAGTGTTATCGAAGATTGACTTGAGGTCCGGTTACTATCAGTTAAGGATTAGAGAGTCAGATGTTGGCCTGACAGCTTTCCGTTCCATGTACGGTCACTTCGAGTTCGTCGTGATGCCATTTGGGCTGACGAACGCACCTGCAACATTTATGAATTTGATGCATAGGGTATTCAGTGAGTACCTAGATCGGTTCATGGTCATCTTTGTGGATGACATTTTGCTCTACTCGGCTTATGAGGAGGAGTACGAGGAGCATCTGAGGATCGTGCTAGGGACCTTGTGGAGTCACCAACTGTATGCCAAGTTCGACAAGTGCGAATTTTGGCTGAGGGAGGTGCACTTTCTCGGGCACGTGATCTCAGGTTCTGGTTTGGCAGTAGACCCTGCCAATGTGGAGGCAGTGTTGTCGTGGGAGCACCCTACATCAGTGTCAGAGGTTTGCAACTTTCTGGGTCTGGCAGGCTATTACCGGAGGTTCATCTAGGATTTTGTTAGGATTGCAGAGCCGTTGACCAGGTTGACGAGGCTGGATGTCAGGTTTGTTTGGTCAGAGGACTGCGAGCAGAGTTTCCGGGAGCTGAAGACCATGTTGACTTCAGCGCCAGTGTTGGTCTTGCCATCGGCAGTTGAGGGTTCATGGTCTACTCCGATGTGTCGAGATCAGGTTTGGGTGTCGTGCTGATGCAGCATGGTGTGGTCGTTGCCTATGCTTTTCGACAGCTCAAGAAGCATGAGGAGAACTACCCTTCCCACGACTTAGAGTTGGCAGCAGTAGTGTTCACTCTAAAGTTGTAGAGGCACTATTTGTATGGAGAGGCGTTCGAGATCTTCACCGACCATTAGAGTTTACAATACATTTTCACTCAGAGGGATCTGAACTTGAGGTAGCGCAGCTGGATTGAGTATTTGAAGGACTACAACCTTACCCTCTCCTATCACCCAGGAAGGGCTAACGTCGTGGCCGATGCTTTGAGTAGGGGCGTTCGCTTCAGTTCAATGATGGTCAGAGAGTGGAGGATGTTCGAGGAGCTGTCCCAGGGAGTGTTCTACCCATCGAGGCACAAAGACCGAGCAGTGATGACCAGCTTGTCAGTTCATCCGTCAGTGTATCGACATGAGTTGCAGGCATAAGACGCAGACTCAGAGTTAGCAAATATTTTGCATATGCCAGATGTTGACCTGGACGAGGACAGTGAGGTCCACAATGGTATCTGGGTGATCGTGGATTGTTTGACCAAGTCGGCACAGTTTCTTCCAGTCAGGATGTTTGGTCAGTGGACAGCTTAGCCAGGCTGTATGTGGATAGAGTTGTTCCGTTGACACAGAACCCCAGTTTCGATCATCTCCGACAGAGACCCGAGGTTCACTTTGTCGACAGACGTAGTTTTGGAAAGCTCCGATGTCCATGATATGATCCATGTTTTGGGTGATTCTGTCAAGCACGTCTCTCCATATTTGGACACCCATATATATAGGACATATGGGGTTATTTTCATAGTAAGAGGCCATACCATCAAACCCTAAGCAAATCCCAAGACAAAAAGCCTCCACCTACTGCTCTGCTTCAACCTACCGCCCAGGGAAAGGAAGATCCGTCATCCAAGCTGAGGTGAAGCCAGTTCGTCGGTGATTCAAGCTTCTCTATCAATCCATACTTGCCAAGACGAAGTTTGAAGTTCATCTAGACGAGCATCTTGAAGAGTTCCACATCAGGATTTGTTCTTTCAACTAAGAACTCTTCTCTGTCTCTGTTTTCTCATACTTCTGTGTGTGTGGTGGTGTTTCAAGCGTTCTTGTGCTTGATTCACGTGGTTTGTGTTGTTCTGATCGTGGTTTCACATCAGACAACTGTGTGGTGAGTTGTAGTCGTGAACCAGCTCATAAGCAGTTGTTTCTGCGTGTGTGTGTGGACGGTGGACGTAGGATACACAAGTTGTGTACTCCGAACCACCTTAAAACATCGTGTCTGTGGTTTGCACGTCCTTACGATAGATGTTTGGTAGGCACATTGTTTTTACACACGCTGAATGAGTTGCTACTCCATCTACCTACAACTAACACACATCTAAGTTTAGCTTAAATTTGTTACAGTTTCAAAAGTCTGTGTTTTCATTAAAAGAAGGTCGTAGTAAATTTTAATTGATAGTAATCTATTCAATCCCCCTTCTAGATTACCATATTTGATAATTCGCAACCTTCAATTGGTATCAGAGCGAGGTCTCTCGATTTACTGTTGTGGTTATTTGATCTTACGATCAGGAGAGTCTTGATCTCATGGAATCTAATAAGGGGTACATGGTCGAAGGACACTCAGTGACCAGGCCACCCTTCTTTGACGGTACTGATTATCCTATTGGAAAAACCGCATGCAGGTATTTCTGAGAGCACAAAACTACGAGCTGTGGAAGATCGTCAGTAAAGGAGCGTACACCCTTCCTGAGGACGAAGATACCTGGACGAAGGACCAGATTGCGAAGGGAACTCTCAATTGGAGCGCCCTCAACATGATGCAATGCAGTGCACCCCAAGGAATATTCAAGAGTCTCCACGTGCACCTCAGCAAAAGAGATGTGGGACAAGCTTGAATTGATATACGAAGGTACGTCCGAGGTAAGGGAATCCAAAGCAAGCATGTTAATTTCTGAGTATGAAATGTTAAGATGAGCAATGAAGAAACCATATCTGACATGTTTGCAAGGTTATGCTAATCATAAATGGATTAAAGGGTCTTAAAAAGGAATACTCAGAAAGTGACTTAGTGAGGAAGATACTTCGGTCTCTTCCATCCTCATGGAACACTAAGGCCACTGTCATTGAGGATTCAAAAGATCTCTCAAAGATGAAATTAGATGAACTAATTGGCTCCCTAATGACTTATGAAATAAATGTGAAAAGAAAGGAAACTGAAGAAAATCCTAGGAAATTGATTGCTTTAAAGGCTTCCAAGAAAAAACTCTTCAGGTTCCAAAAAGGATGCTCTTCAGGATAGTGATGATCTTGAAACATCTAGTGATAGTGAGAATGATGAAATGGCCATGCTCACTAGACAATTCAAGAAATTCCTGAAATTCAAAAGGAGAGGGTCAGGTAACTCTAAACCCTTTCAAAAGAAATTCTTCAAACAAATTTGAGTCTAACAAGAAATCTGATATTGTGTGCTATGAGTGCAAGAAACAAGGGCACATGAGAGGAGAGTGCCCTGAGCTCAAGAAGAAGCTGAAGAAAGAAAAGTTCACCTTCAAGAAAGCCAAAGCAATGATGGCTACTTGGAGTGATGAGGATGAAGATGATAACGCTGAAGCAACCTCTGGGGATGAAGAAGTTCAATGTCTAATGGCAAGAAGTGACGACTCCAACGAGGTAAACTCTTCCTTTGAAACTTATTCTATTGATGAATGGGAAGAAGCTTATACTGCTTTACTTGAAAAGTTTTGTGAACTTAAGTCTGAAAACAAAGCACTCAAAAAGAAAATCAATTCCCTTATTCATAGCACCAATCATAGTGAACAAATTGCATCTTTGAATAAATAAATTGAAATGATGAAAATTGATGAGCAAGCTCACAGTGAGGAAATGGACTGCATGAAATTGAAATTGCAAGAAACCCAAAAAGAAAAAGAAAGTCTAACCAACTCTCTTGAAACTCTTCAAAATGAACTTGATGAAGTGAAGAAAAAATTAGAAAAGGCTGAAGAGAACCTAAGGGAAAATCTGAAGATCTAACAAGGTTTGTAAAAGGGAAACAAAATCTTGATGCAATTCTGGGATCTAATGTATTTGTTGCAAAGCATGGGTTGGATATCAACCTGTAAAACCAAAGGTAATTGGTAAAAATTTGTTAACATCCTTGTTGATTCTAGCCCAAGCACAAGCAAGCAAATCCCTTCAAAGAACAATAAAAGTCAAGCCAAGGGTAAGAAACAGGAACCCAAGAACATCAAAATTGTTGCTAACAACACTAAGAAATCTGTCAACAGCCCCAACAGGGTTGTCGACAGGTCTGGAAACAAGCTTCCAAACGAAAGCTAACCAGGCAACAAAAAGGTAAAATGCTCATGCATGTTCCTCAGAATAAAAAGCCCATTGTTGTGAGAAAACCCTCATCATGCAATTTCTTAAGAAAGTTGGGCATAATGAACAACAATGCCGAAATAGTCCAAATAAACAGAAACTCAAACAAGTTTGGATTCCGAAGCATTTACTATTGGCATGAATGATACATTGGGACCCAAAGTAATTTGGGTACCAAAACTCTTGTCTGATCCACATGTGCAGGAATGCCTAGCAGCCCAAAATCAAAACAAGTGGTACTTGGACAGTGGCTGCTCGAGGCACATGACGGGCGACAAAGAAAAATTCTGCTTGCTAGTGGAAAAAGACGGAGGTCAAGTTATTTTCGGAGGCAACAATAAAGGTCAGATCATCGGCTCAGGTAAGATTGGTAAGTATGCTTCTAACTCAATAGACAATGTCCTGTTAGTCGATGGCCTTCATCACAACTTGCTTAGTATAAGCCAACTGTGTGATAAAGGTCATAGAGTTGTCTTTGAATCAAACACATGCCAAATCATTGATAAGGAATCAAGAAGTCTAAAATTTTCTGGAAAAAGGGTGAACAACATTTATTTGATTGACTTAGATGATCAGAAAATGAAAACTTGTGTCTTGTAGCAAACAAACAGGATGAGCTTACCTTGTGGCATCGTAGGCTTGGCCATGCAAGTTACAATGTATTGCACAAGATCATGAAGCTGAAATTGGTAAGTGGACTTCCTGAAATCTCCTTCAATAAAAATGAAAGTTTTTGTGATGCATGTGCACAGGGAAAACAAACCCGGAAATCCTTCAAATCAAAAACATTAAGGCAAAGTAACCCAACCTCTTTGGACCTACTAGAACACTAAGTCTCAATGGCAAACGTTTTGGTTTTGTCATTGTAGATGACTTCTCTAGGTTCACTTGGGTAAAGTTCCATGCACACAAAAACAAAGCATTGAGACAGTTTGAGGATTTCTTTAATAAGATTGAGCATGGAAACATTCACAAGATATGCTTAATACGCACTGATCACGGGGGAGAGTTTGATAATAACTCCTTTTCTGATTTCTGCAAGCACCACGGGATTGAACATTTGTTTTCCTCTCCAAGGACTCCGGAACAAAATAGAGTAGTGGAGAGAAAGAACAGAACATTGGTGGAAATGGCTCGCACCCTTCTGGTCGAAAGTCAACTTGCAAGGACTTTTTAGGTAGAAGCGGTCAACACATCGTGTTACATCCTCAACAGAGCCATGGTAAGACCTGTCATAAAGAAAACTCCCTACGAACTCCTAAAAGGTAAGAAACCCACTATGTTGTTTTTGATGAAAATTCATGTAAAAAGTAACAATTCAATCTCAAAGACTTAGATGAATCTGAAAAGATCCACAAGAGGAAGAGCCTCAAGAAAAAACTCCTCAAGTACATCCTCCTCAAGAACAACTCCATAAGATCAACCCGGTCCTTCAACAATCACAAATGTGAGGTATTCTAGACATCATCCACTTGATAATGTGATTGGAAATGGAATGATAAAGTTCAAACTAGATCTAAAATTAGACAAATAGTTGAACAAGATCATTTAGCCTTTGTCTCTCAAGTGGAACCAAAAATGTTGAAGAAGCCTTAAAAGAAAATTCATGGATTGATGCTATGCATGAGGAGCTTGGACAATTTCAAAAAATAATGTCTGGAGTCTCGTTTCTAGAACCCCTGAAATTTCTGTCATAGGAACAAGATGGGTTTTTAGGAATAAGTTGAATGAAGATGGTAAAGTGGTGAGAAATAAGGCTAGACTGGTAGCAAAATGGTATAATCAAGAATTTGGTGTGGACTTTGAAGAATCCTTTGCTCCTGTAGCTAGGCTAGAAGTAGTTAGGATCTTGTTAGCATGTGCATGCTCAAACAAATTCAAACTTTTTCAAATGGATGTTAAAAATGCTTTCTTGAATGGTTACATCAAAGAGGAAGTCTATGTCTCTCAACCACCTGACTTTGAGGATCATGAAACCCAACCATGTATATAAACTGCACAAAGCTCTCTATGGATTGAAACAGACACCCCGCGCTTGGTACGACAGACTAAGCACATTTCTGGTAAGCAAAAACTACTCAAGAGGTAAAGTGGACCAAACTCTTTACTAAGAAAGTTCACAATCACATATTGTTGTTCAAGTTTATGTGAATGACATAATTTTTGGATCCACTAACCCATCACTGTGTGAAGAGTTTTCAAACATATGCACAGTGAATTTGAGATGAGTTTAATGGGGAGATACAATTTTTTCTTGGCTTGCAGGTTAAACAACATGAAGATGGCTTCTTCATAAATCAAGAAAAATATGTCAAGGAGCTCTTGAAACGTTTTCAGTTTGAACAAGCCAAACCTGCCTCAACACCAATGAGTACGAGTATAAAACTTGAAAATGATGAGAAGGTAAATCGGTAGATGCAAAGAACTTCTGAGGTATGATTGGCTCACTCCTTTATCTTACTGCAAGTAGACCGGATATACAATTCAGTTTTTGCCTTTGTGCTAGATACCAATCTAGTCCAAAGGAAAGCCGTTTGGTTGCAGTTAAGAGAATTTTTAGATATCTCTCAGGTACGTATGATTTGGGTCTTTGGTATCCAGTAGGAAGTAGCCTCAATTTGATCTCATACTCAGATGCTGACTATATTGGGTGTAAAATTGATAGAAAAAGCACTAGTGGGTACTGCCAACTTCTTGGTGGTTGCATAGTTTCGTGGGCATCCAAAAAGCAACACTCGGTTGCACTCTCAACTGCAGAGGTAGAATATGTGGCTGCAGGGAGTTGTGCAACTCAAGTGTTATGGATAAAAAGTCAACTGTGTGACTATAACATCGATATTGGATGCACACCAATCCTATCTGACAACACTAGTGCAATCAACCTTTCAAAGAACCAATCCAACATTCAAGGACCAAACACATAGAGATAAGACATCACTTTTTGAGAGATGAGGTAGC
This sequence comes from Colocasia esculenta, assembly GCA_014218235.1. Lineage (NCBI taxonomy): Eukaryota > Viridiplantae > Streptophyta > Magnoliopsida > Alismatales > Araceae > Colocasia > Colocasia esculenta. Next base: position 134,126,057 of record CM024761.1, read on the forward strand.
CAACAAATCCTTGGAAATTAGCTTCATACCCACTGAAAAACAATGGCTGACATTTTCACCAAACCATTGTCCGAGGAGAGATTCACATCTCTTAGAAGAGAATTGGGCTTATGCAAGTTTTAATGAAATCAATACCACATTCAGAGGCAAACAACCCTTGTGAATAGTGACCTGAGGTATCTCAAATGGTGATATGTGAAAGAACAAGTTAAGCTTGTTCGGAAACTATCATTATGCATGAGGACATTTTCTCCGCCACGTATCCATAGACACTATTCTCATAAAGGTTATTCACTTCAAAATAGGGTATTTGATTATCTTTAATCCTCGTCATACACATTTCCTCTTACTACTTAAGTTAACATTCATGGATGGTTTAGGATATTGCATGTGAGTAAGTGTTTGCAATTGTTTCAAATGCTTGAAATGTTGTGTCCACGTGCACACACTATGGGGGAGTAAAGAAAGGCTAGGTGAGTGATTTTCGCAAGAATACACATCTCATACTTTGAGTATTTTGATCCCTCACTTGATGTTTTCAATTCCATTTCAAATCCAAGTCTTTACACTGATTTTTCACTTACCTGTCGACAACCCACATTGCGCTGTCGACAGGCAAGCCTTTCCAGAACACTGGTTTCGACTGAATACATTATCTGTCAACAGGCCCTTTCATCTGTCGACAGTTGTCCCTCTCCCAGAAACACCTTTTCTCTGAAGTTCAGTAGCTGTCGACAGGGACAATCTTGCTGTCGACAGACACCCCATTGTTGTCTCATCTTGCTCATGTTTCACCTTCCTTCAATGAGTATGTGCACAATCATTGCATAAGGGGAGAATAGCATTTTGAATCCATTACTATATGTCATCCCAATCTAGTGTCAAAGATACAAATTAATTCTCAATGATTTTGACATAATATTTTGAGCCTGAATCTAGGTTGTGTCATCTAGAAAACCTTGAACAACTCAATTCAATTCCACTTCTTTCAGTTGAATATTTCCCTTCTGGCTTATCATATCTCTAAAATGGATTGATAAGTAAAATGGTGCTTGAATTTAATTTTTCACATTGCCCTTTGGCCATATATCTAGTCACCTTGGTTGTTAATAAAAAAAAAAAGGGAGAAAAGCTACCTATTTCACAAAACAAACAAGTAAGAAATAGTATGGGATAAAGGCAGAGCAATGATGTTTATTTCTGAGTAACCGGGGACTTTGGCATCACAAATGTCTATCTTCGTGTCAAAAAGTTATTCCATTATCTCTGTACAACGATATGATGGTCCTTTATACTAAGTAACTAGGGGCATCAACATCACAAATGTCTACCTTCACGTCAAAAGGTATACATGAACCTAATTATCACTTTTCCCATATCCCTTTTGTCATGTTCAAGAATCTCCAATTCAAAGAAATAGAGTGAAGCCTCCAAAATTTTAACTCAACGGACAAGGTTGTCTATTGTCAATGTTGTCTTCAATCACCAAATGAACATCGCCACCAAGTCATATGTTTTTCTACAATGGTTTCATTCAACGGGTTTGCCTTTATTTTATTGGGACTTGAACATGGTTCTCTAAATGTCATAACTTAAGACTCCCGAAGTATTATCTCTTAACCATTGTAGAATAACTTTTATGTCCTCATACTAGTGGCCATGACACTTAGTAATATGTTTAAAACCTGTTCTCCACCTTAATACGAACAGTGCATGCTCAAATAGGGTGAAATTTCTCAAAATTTACCATTTCTGGCTCAGCTGCTCTGCAGCTGTCGACAGCCCCTATACTGATGTCGATAGCCGGCGGCAGGGTGACTTTTGGAAGTCCAACTGGCGACCTTTTAGGGTAAATTTTGTGGGACCCTGCCCTTTCAAATTCTCTCCAACCCTCTTTAAAAGGCACCCACGAACCCTTCCTCCCTTTCCCAACTCCAAAAGTCTCTCCTCCTTCCTTCCTCCCCAAATCCCTCTTTCTCCGGGCGATAAAAGAGAGATTGTTTCTCTCTACGTTTCTTCCTCCTTCTGTCCCCTTCCACCTTCAGAGCCTTCTCCACAATTACATCACCCCTTCTGATGGCTCCTCTAGCCAAGAAGCTTGCCTCTCGTCGCCGTCCTTGGTCTCCACAAGCCGGCGAGGGTTCCAGGGCACCAGCCGAGCGCTGGACAAAGCAACGGGAAGATCGTCTGCCGGAGCTCATCGTTCCTCGCATCCTTTAGGCGTTCAGGGTCCAGGGCTCATTCACCAAGTTCGTGCAACCTAGGTTCGTGAACTTTGAATCCATTGAGGACATGTTTCCTGGTCTTCAACCCTGTTCGACACTCAGGGCTGGACCGAATTTGTCTACCCCCACAACAGGTATTCTACCGCGGCTGTGACGGAGTTCTATAATCCTCCAGTTGTCCGTGGTAAGCTCAGAGTTGTATACCACTGTTAAGGGCACTTCTTTCATATCACTCCCTCTCTTTTTTCTCGTGCCCTACAAATTCCTAACTCCGGGGTGGACATTCTTGTCAACCCTCATCTGCCTCTGATTATTATACTCCCATCACCCATCAAATTTATCATCCCAGTGTGGACCATCTTAAGCTCAATGCATCTCTTTTTCTCCACTAAATCGTCTCATCCATCACATCTTCACTACTATTGTTGTTCCTAAAGATGGAAGTAGGGAACTCGTTACTACAGTCCACAAGTCCTCTTCTACTACTTTCTGAAGTGTGAACAAATCAATCTTCCTAACATCATGGTAGACCTCATTAAGCAATGTTTCACTAACCCCAAGAGGTCAATGCCATATGCATGTCCTATTACATCCTCCTATCTTTTATTGGCATTCCCATCTCTGACTCTGAGTGCATCAAACTCAAGTCCAGAAGTTCTTTTGATCTTACTGTGGTGCATCGGATAGGCTACAAATTTTTGGATGGGGTAGTGACCAGGACTCTCAAGGGTCAAGCTCCAAATGTTGAGGAAGAATCTGCTGCTGATGAAGGTGATGATGAAGACTCCCAGGCAGAGCCCATGGATGCTCAGGGAGATGATCCTGCTGATGCTGCACAACGGGAACAACCTCCCTCTCATGGGGATTTCATTGCTGGTTAGATGGCCCAATTGCAACACCAATTCACCACGGGTTTTGAGCATCTCAACACCCGTCTCGATCATGTGGATATGAGAATGGATACACTGGCGAACATAGAAGTGCAGTTACAAGACCAGCTTGCTAGGCTCTCTACTGATTTTCATAGCTTTCATCATCCCGATGTACTAGGGAATGAGGATGTCTAGAGAGTCATTGGGTTATCTAGGTCATCGTTCTAGATTTGGGTACTGGGTCACTAAGTTATTTGCGTCAGTCATGTATCTTTCCTTCTAATGCTTTCACTTTATGTCATGCAATGGTCGTCTTTTATAACTGAGTGTCTGGCATGTTAATGAATGAAAAACCTCAGTTCCTTTGCTTACATCTTATCCATGTGTGCATAATGTGTCTTTTTGAATGTTGTCAAAAGGGGGCAAATCATCAATATGCATAAATTGAAATTTTGTCATCATCAAAAAGGGGGAGAATGTTGGGTTTACTTGTGCCTTAATGTTTTTGATGATGTGTTTTTTAATGAACATTGCAATTGATGATGGTACAATGACCTATTTGTGAAGGACATGAATGACATGATCAAGTGTCAAGATGATCACCTATGTATTCATTACCTCTCACTTAAAATGTCTTTTAATGTAGGTATGAATGCATATAAGTCAAGCAACAAGATTCTGGTGAAAAAGAACAAGAAAGTAACTTCAAGTGATCATCTGTCGACAGCCAAGAAATCCCTTGTCGACAGATAGACATGACAGAACAAAACAAGGTTCTGGAAGCACTCAGAAAGCAGTACCTGTCGACAGCCAATATGCTCCTGTCGACAAATGAAGTGTGCCTATCGATAGCAAGACAATATCTGTCGACAGATCGAGTGTAAACATGAAAGCCAGAACTGGGCAGTAGCTATCGACAGCAACATGTCTCCTATCGACAGACGTAGTTTTGGAAAGCTCCGAGTCCAAGATATGATCCATGTTTTGGGTGATTCTGTCAAGCACGTGTCTCCATATTTGGACAACCATCTATATAGGACATATGGGGTTATTTTTGCAGTAAGAGGCCATACCATCAAACCCTAAGCAAATCCCAAGACAAAAAGCCTCCACCTGCTGCTGTAAGACCTGGCCCCCTTGGGCCCTTTTGGCCCCGTCCTCAGGGTCGTGACAAGCCCTTGGTCACGACGTGAACGCGAGAGGAGGCCTGTCGCGACGGTTTCTGGTCGCGACAGGAGGCCTGTCGCGACGAGTTCGGGTCGCGACGACCGTGTTGTCCCGTTCTGGAACGCGACCGTATGGTCGTCGCCTTCGTGTTGCTTCTCCGACTGACGTGACCGTGTCCTTCTATTGGGACGGCTCTGACAAGTGTCAGACCATCATGTTCTGGGTCGTGACGTGATGGGCGTCGCGATAGCGTTTCGGTCTCGAGGATTGACCTGCCTTTTGGGGTCGCGACGTGACGGCGTCGCGATGCTTTCCCGGTCTTTGAGGTTTGACATGCCTTTTGGGGTCGCGATGTGACGGGCGTCACGATTGATTTCCCGCTCTTCGAGCTTTGACCTACTTTTTAGGGTCGCGACAGAGCCACCATCGCGTTCTGGGTCGCGATGCCTAGGGCGTCGCGATAAGAGGCTGATAGCGACGGGTCGTTCCGTCGCGTTCTGGGGGACGTCGGGTTAAAACCCAAGGCCGCGCCCCATTTCCCCTCTCGCCCTCTCAGCTCTTTTTCTCCCCCCTCCTTTCCCTCTCGTGTTTCCCTTGGGATCCTTGGCGGTTCGTGGTGCTTGAGGCATCCGTGCTGAGGTGGTGTCGTCCCGCTCGTGCAGGGGACGTGGTCGTGCCCTTCGGTGCGAGGAGGAGATGTTTCTACCTACGAGAAGGCCCCAACGGGTTCGTTATTCGCGTTGAGGTAGGGACTCTTGATCCTCTTACCCTAAGCATGCTCCCTTCCCCCTCTAAAGCGTGTTTTCCTTGTAGTTTGGGGCTTGGGAGTGTGAGAACTCCATGCTCGAGGTTGAGTGAGGTTTCCCTTCGAGCGTAGATCCATGTTTGTGGGGCTTTTTAGGGTGGTTTGGATGCTTTACTAGCTTTCTAGCATGTTGAGCTTGATCCCCTCCCCCCTCGTGTGCTTGTTTCCCTATTTTTAGGGTGGTTCCCAGGGGGGGGGGTCGCTCCGAAACCTCTGTCTGTCTGAGAAGGCGACGTTCCAGAGGTCACGATCTGTTGAGATCGCGACACTCAGGTGTGTCGCGACCAGGTCGTGACGGTGTGACCCTCGCGATGGGTTCGCGACAGGATAGGCGTCGCGACAAGGTCGCAATGGCCTGAGGCGTCGCTACCTCAGCCGTGAGATAGGTTTTGCTCTCTGCCATTTCTATTTTTCCTTGCTGTTTTCGTGGCACCTGTGCTAGTCCCCTAGTACGGTCTATACTAGTCATTTGCCCGGTGTGCGGCACTTGAGTGCTTGTCCCATGAGAGAGGTTGTTACCGTTACCTGGGACCCCTATCCTCGGGAGCATGCGAGGGAGTACTCCGGGCTACGAGTGTGCTTGAGTTGGCAGCCACCAGGCGGACTCTGGAGCTTAGGGGAAAACGGTATTTAGGACAGTGGCGTGTGAGTCACTTGCAGAGCTCTCGTGGGTGGTCTGGGACGCCGAGGACAGTTAGGAGTTCTACCCGGCACAGGCCAGCCAGTCCTTCTTCTAACTACCTAGCTCCTTGTGGCCCCAGAACCATTTGGAGAGGTCAGGCGTGGGACCGTAGTCTGGCCAGACTACGGCGGTCACTGTTGTGTTACTTTGTGTCCTACCTCGCTCTGACGAGACGTGAGGGTCAGGACCCCGGTTGAGGATAAGACGTCGGTGGACGCACCTGACCGTGACTAGTGGTAGTGTTTCTGTAGCTAGTGTTCCTTGTCCAGGCGGAGTTCCTTCCATCTGTGTTTACTAGCCGTGTGGTGGTCATGATGAGCAGTCGTACGGAGTTTCTGACCGTGTGTACTTTCCGTGTCGTGCTAATTGTAGTTTCGCATCTGCACTTCCGTTTGTAGGTAGAAGATATAAACTACTGTCATTTATTTGATATTTATATTCTCCTGCCTGTTTAGAGCCAGTAGGAGATTGGTAGTCCCTACTGAGCTTCTGTTGTGAAGCTCATCCCTCCTTTTCCTAGGTGAGACTTCTCAGCAGTGATAGGGCGCGTGCTGGGCGGAGGAGTCGGGGCGGTAGTCGGGGCCCCCATAGCTAGCAGTGGTTCCCATTCTTTCAGTGCACGTCACCCTCGGGGTATGCCCCTAAGGGACTTGTTCTTCCCCTACCTTTTACTTGTACTAGCGTGCGTGCGTTGGGACTATACTTAGAGCAGTACGCAGCGGTCTCGCTCTCTTTTCTGTCTCCGCTTGTACACTTCTAGTTTAGCAGTTGACGTTTACTTCCGTTACATATCCTGTTAGATGTAGATTATAGCCCTTCCAGGTACTCGGATCCGTGGGCGGCGATCGTGAAAATCGGGTCCTCGGCGTGGGTCGAGGGTCAGGTTCTCGGGTCGTTACAGTTGGTATCAGAGCGAGAGTCAGACAGGACTTGTAATGGATTTGAACTGCAACAGGAAGTCCCAATGGTAGTACAAGTACACTGCTAGCCGCCCGACTGGTATTGTTAACCCTTGTTGGTTGTGTGTTGTGTAGGACATGGCTCCGCGTAGGCGCAGTCAGGCTAGATAGTTGATCGAGCAGCAGGTTGAGTCAGGCTAGACAGTTGATCGGGGGTGGTTGGAGCCGGCAGCAGAAGTGCCAGTACAGGTTTGTAGAGCAGTCAGTTGTCCAGGGAGCTGAGCAGGGCGGTCAGGAGGCAGTTTGCTACACCTGTGGCTTACTGGGCCACTTCAGGATGGATTGCCCCATGGGGCAAGCTACACAGCACCAGCAGCTAGTGCAGTACGCTCAGCAGCCGCCTCAGTACCAGTACCGCTCAGCTAGGCACCGCGTCAGCAGTAGCGGGGCATTACCAGCAGCAGACTCAACAGTTTCACAGCCGCAGCCGTACCGCAGCATCAGCAGTACCCCCACCCCCTCAGCAGCAGCAGCCCCACAGGCACCGCAGCGTGGGCGTGGTCGCGGTCGCGTGAATGGCGCTCACACCGGAGCAGGCAGAGGCGTCAAACCTTGTTATAGGTACTCTACCTATCCTTGGCAGAGCTGCTCGTGTTTTTGGTCGACCCCGGTGCTTCTTTGTGTTTTGCTTCCGAGGATTCTACAGTCTCTTACTTGTCACACTCCTGAGAGGCAGTGTGACTGATGTTGGTCGATCTCCCGTCTGGTGACTATATGCGTTCCTTTAGTTACCTGGAGGGTGTGGCAGTCGAGGTTGAGGGCACCAGTTGCCGGCCAGTTGTACACACTGCAGCTTTGCGACTTTGACGTCATCCTGGGCATGGACTGGTTGACTCACTCAGCCATGGTTGATTGCCAGCGGAAGACCGTTTGGTTTAGGGACCTGGAGAGCCCGTCCTCTACTTCCGAGGTATCCGTCTACCTGTCGCCATTTATTTCTTTGTGTAGAGCTTGCCGTTTGATTAGCGAGGTTGTGTGCGTACCTTGCTTCAGTTATTCTGGAGCCTAGAGGATCTTCAGTTTTTGATGTGCAGTTGTTTCTGAGTTCTCTCCGACATCTTCCCGGAGGATCTACCTGGGTTGCCGCCTGAGCGGGAGGTAGAGTTCTCCATCGAGCTTTTGCCCGGTACGATGCCTTTGTCCAAGGCACCCTACCGGATGGCCCCTGTGGAGCTGCGTGAGTTGAAGCACCAGTTGCAGGAGCTTCTTGAGCTGGGCTTCATTTGCCCGAGTCGTTCTCCGTAGGGCGTGCCTGTTTTGTTTGTGAGAAAGAAGGATGGCAGTCTTCATTTGTGCATCGATTATCGGCAGTTGAACCAGGTTACTGTGAAGAACAGGTACCCATTGCCGAGGATTGAGGATTTTTTTGATCAGTTGCAGTCGGCCTGAGTTTTTCCTCGAAGATTGACTTGAGATCTGTTACTATCAGATGCGGATCAGAGAGTCAGATGTCGGTTTAACGATTTCCGTTCTAGGTACTGTCACTTTGAGTTCGTCGTGATGCCATTTGGGCTGACGAACGCAACCGCAGCATTCATGATCTGATGCATAGGTGTTTCAGGAGTACCTAGATCGCTTTGTGCTTGTTTTTGTTGATGATATTCTGTCTACTCGGCTTCTGAAGAGGAGCACGAGGAGCACCTGAGGATCGTGCTGGAGACCCTACGAGTCCCGCCTTTATGCCAAGGTCGACAAGTGCGAATTTTTCTGAGGGAGGTGCACTTTCTCTCGTCACTTGATCTCGGGTTCTGGTGTGGCAGGGACCCTACCAAGGTGGAGGCTGTGTTGTCGTGGGAGCAACCCATGTCGGTGTCAGACGTCCGTAGTTTTCTACGCTTGGCCGGTTACTATCGGAGTTTATTCAGGATTTTCGCCAAGATAGCAGTGCCGTTGACCAGGTAGACTAGGGAGGACGTCAGGTTTGTTTGGTCAGAGGACTGTGAGCTGAGTTTCTGGGAGCTAAAGACGAGGTTGACTTCAGTGCCAGTGTTAGTCTTGCCATCGGGCAACGGTGGTTTTGTGGTCTATACCGATGCGTCGAGGTCAGGTTTGGGTGCCGTTCTAATGCAGCATGGTGGGTTGTTGCTATGCTTCTCGGCAGCTCAAGAAGCATGAGAAGAACTACCCCACCCACGACTTGGAGCTAGCAGTAGTGGTGTTCACTCTCAAGTTGTTGAGGCACTACCTGTATGGCAAAGCTTTCCAGATCTTCACCGATCACCAGAGTTTGCAGTATACTTCACCCAGAGGGATCTAAACTTGAGGCAGCGCCGATGGATGGAGTATTTGAAGGACTACGACCTAACCCTTTTCTACCACCCAGGAAGGGCTAACGTCGTAGCCAACTTAATTTCTGAGTCAAGGTCGTTTGGGAGAACCGCATTGGTGGCGAGGCCACCTGGAGCGCGAGGATGAGATGCGAGAGCAGTTCCCCTATTTGTTTGATTGATTGGTATTTTATCTTTCCCAGTACTGCTTTTCGGTTTGAGATTGAGTTTATTTTAATTTCGAGGATGAAATTTCTTAAGGTGGGTGGGATGTAAGACCTGACCCTCCTAGGCCCTTTGGCCCTATCCTCAAGGTCGCCTCATGCACCCTGGTCACGACATGGTCTCGCCAGGGGAGCCCATCGCGACATGGTTTTGTAGCGACACACCAGGCCGTCGCGACACTGTCGCGACGGTGGTGGGCGTCGCGTTCTTCTCACAACGTCTAGAGGCATCACGACGACCTTTCTGATAGACGTAACCGCTGTCTTGTCTGTCAAAAACACCGTGTCGGGTGGCAGGTGCATACAGTGTTGACGCGACCTGGTCAGCCATCGTGTTTACGTTTCTGATCTTCGAGATTTGACCACTTTTTGGGGTCGCACCGGGGATGGCCGTCGCGACATGGTCACGACGCCTAGGGGCATCGTGACATGGTTGTTGTCGCGCCGGGCCGACCCGTCGCATCATGAGGGCAGTCGGTTTAATACCGAGGCTGCGCCCCATTCTCCCCCGCTCGCCCTCTCTCTTCTTATTCTTCCCTTTTTCCCCTCTCGATCTCCCTTGCGGTTTCTCGCACATTCTTCGTGCTCGTGGTGCTCGTGCTTAGTGTGTCGTCCCATTCGTGCTGGGGATGTTTCATGTTGCTTAGAGCAAGGAGGAGGTGGTCATTCTGACGTGAAGGCCCCACAGGTTGGCTCTACTTGTGGAGGTAGGGACCCCTTGATCCTCTCACCCAAGCATGCCCCCCTCCCCCTTGAGATGGTGTTTTCCTCGTGGTTTTGGGCATAGGAGTGTGAGGAATCCATGCTCGTGCTTGAGTGAGGTTCCCACCGAGTGTAGATTCTTGTGAATCCATGTTTGTGGGGTGTTAAGGGTGGTTTGTTAATGGCTTTCCTACATGTTGAGCATGCCCCCCTCCCCCTGTGGAATGTTTGTACCGCATTTTACGTTCCTGGGAGGACTACACCGGAACCCCCCACGGCTGAAGACGTGACCACTATAGAGGTCGCAATCTTGTGATCGCGATGTTCTTTAATGTCGCGACCTGGTCGCGACGGCTTAGGCCACCGTGACAGTGTCATACAGGGTAGGGCATCACGACAAGGTCGCGACGGCCTGATGAGTCACGACTACAGAAGAGACAAATAGAACTTGCGAAGTTCAATGTTTTTGTGGAGTCTTCACCGTTCCGGCTTCTTACTGTACCCGTGGCACCTGTGCTAGTTCCCTAGTACGGTCCTACACTAGTCGTTCTCCTGGTACTCGGCACTTGAGGGCTTGTCCCGTAAGAGGTTGTTATCGTTGCCTGGGACCCCCGTCCTAGCGCGCCTGTTGAGGAAGTACTCTGGGCGGCGTGAGTGCTCGAGTCGCGGACTCTAGAGCAGAGGGGAAAATGGTGGTTAGGACAGCGGCGTTAAGTCGTTTTTGCATAGCTCTCGTGGTTGGTCTGGGATGCTGAGGTCGTTTGGAGTCCTTCCCGACATAGGCCAGTTAGTCCTTCTTCTCATTGTCTCACTCTTTGCGGCCCCTGAACCGCCTAGAGAGGCCAGGCGTGGGACCATAGTCCGGCCAGACTACGGCGGTTACTATTGTGTTACTTTGTGTCCTTCCTGTCAACCTGAATTTTAAACAAAAAAAATTACATAATATAAAAAATTTGATTTATTAGAAAATCAATTAAAAGAAAATCAATGGAAAAAGAAAAAAAAAAACCCATTAAAAGAAAAGAAGTATTGGGCTTTATTAAATTGACCCATAGAATTTAGTGGGCCAAATAGGAATTTTAAAAGGACAATAATGGGAAAATACCTTAAATTCGCACTTAATTATTACTTAAATAAAAAGAGGGTATTTAATGCATTAAAATAAGTGATTTGAGTTGGATTTAGAATCCTAATCTACCCCAATTGCTTGGCCATGAATCCCCTCTCTCTCAACCCAATTAGGAGATTTCTTGCTTAAAGGGGAGAGGAAAAGAGGAAAAGAGGAATTTAAGGGAATTAGAGTCTAATTAGGAAATAGAAAGGGGAGAAGCTTAAATACTCTCCTAAAACCCTCATGGCCGCCCTACCTCATGCCAAGCGGTTGCTGGACTAGGAAGAGAGGCCAAGAGGAGGAGAATTCGTGGAGAAGAGGGATCTCCCAAGTTCTTCCCCGAGTTCTTCAAGTTCTTACCCTAGTAGAGGAAAAAATGTGAAAGGTAGGCATTCTCATGAGCATAAATCCTAAAATTTTGTTTGTAGGTTGTCCCAATCAACAAGAACAATACCCTTAAGTTTCATGATTTATGATCAAGTCAATATTTACTTCTTGATTTTTGAACCCTTATTAAATCTTGTTCTCCCTATACACTTGATCTCATGCCACGAAAATTTTATTGGAGATTCTGATGGATGTTAGGTTTCTTTTGCCCCTGAAAGCCCTAATTCCTACACATCCTATCTTGCAAATTAATTCGTTGATCCCAAGTGTACATAGTTCTATGTTCATCATGAATACTCTTTATTAAACCATGTTGAAACCATCGTTGCTTTCAAATTATATTTACTGGAAGTACCCATGCATGTCTGGATCTGTTTAAAACTAGTTTCATGATTTTTCATGAACTGTACTAATTGTTCTAAATTTTAGAACAACTTTGTGTCAAGAAGAGCAACTTTTGGACCGTAATCCAAGACATGTCTGATTCCTGTCGGACTCGAGCACAGACCACCAGAACGCGATGGCTCGATAGGCCGCGTTCTGTGGTCTGGTTGCGACAGTCTCCTAGTCGCGTTCTGAACGCGACAGGCATTGCCGTCGCGATCGCTGTGCCTGGCCTGAACGGCTTGTCGCGTTCCTTACAGGCCCCTGTCGCGATCGAACCCCCTGTTATGACAGACCCGTCGTGATCCATTTAAACACCTGTCGCGATCTACCCTAAACCCGTCGCGACCCTTACTGGGGTGCGTCGCGTTTACAGGATTTTGCAGAAAAAACCCTGAATTGCAATGCTCAATTTGCCTATTGTGCATATACCCTTTAATTCCAGTATACCCGCAGTAATTCACTTAATATAATTGGACATTTATATGTGATTTAAAATGCATACACATGACTAATTTCCATCCATGATTTCATGACACATGCACACACTTTGAACCATCCAAATATGGCTTAATTGGCATGAACATGTAACATAATTTATCTAGTAATTTATGTAATTAAATTACCTCATTATACATGCGTACGTTTTCGAGCGAGGTTTTGAATACCGATCTCGACGCTCCACTTTCTAGAATTCCTCTAGAACGTCGAGCACTTGTTTCTCTAATTACCCTCTTTCTTGACTTGGATGAACTTTTCGATGGATACTCCTTCTGTCGGACTAGTGAGTCTTTGTTTAAGGCCTTCGTAAGTCTCCTCTGTCCATGGATTCCCACATGGTAGACGAGTCGGTTGTACCCTAACACCTAGTACAACCTTTAGGGATCAATATGATCCAAACGGCCATTAGAAGTTTGCTCTCATCTTGAATCATGCCGGACCTCTCGACCTATGCTTAACATGGCCAGTGGTAGGGTTGTGAGTTCCACCTGACTGCCAACACCAAGTGTGCGTGTTGTGCAACTGTTACTATTGCCTGTTTACTCGACGTGTTACGTGCAATGTCCACTAGCTCTCATCTATCCTCTACTCGCTCATCTATTCACGTTCTCTCTAATATCTTGCCTAGTCATCTAGTGCTCTTATCTAATTCTTGGTACTCTTTATTGGCCATTGACTGATTGTCTAAAGATAAACAATATAACCAATGGCTGGCAATATATAAGGGGCCCGATTTGGTCCTGGGATGTGCGCCCGAAAGTGCTAGTGCCCATGGGAGTTAAATGATCAGAGTGCTTGGCATTACACTCGAGTGCTATCTATCTCGACTATCTAAATGACAATCAAAAGTGCTATATTCTCTCGTTGTCTATTGACAAAATGTGCTATGCTATACTCGTTGTGCTATTGCTATACTTTGTGCTATTCTGTTATGGCCATCGTGCTATTTTGTGCTATTCTCGACACTTGTGCTATTTTTGGAAAGTTTATATTTGGAAAGTCTGCTATTTCAATCATGTAATATCCTGCTATCTTTTACGTGACTCTCTCGCTCTGTCTCTAGTTACTCTGCCTTTAATGTATTAATCATTGAAAGCCTGGTTGACTATTGAGATTTAAGTCCTACTAGGCGTTATCGCTCACCCTGCGTTATTTGTCGTTGTGTTCTCAGGTGAGACTGAGGATGAACCATACACTCAAGAGGATGGGAACGACCTGGACTAATGTCATGAGTACCTTAGCGTCCTAGCACTATGAATGGCGTTGTAGTGGTTAAGTTTGAAGTTTAGTTTTTTGCTTTATTTCAATGTAATTGGCCCTCTAGATTGGCTCTGATATTAGTGGTTGTAACTATACATTTGGAAAATTATTAATGAGAAAGATTGTTTCAGAATTATTCATTTGTGCAAAGGTTGATGTCTAGTTCTTGCTTATACCGTTTACTTGCAACTACCTCACGTTTCGATATTCCGCGTCGGGGCGTGAGACTGCCTCACTCTGACGAGACGTGGAGGTTTGGACCTAGGTCGAGGATAAGACGTCAGTGGACGCACCTGACCAGTTGATTAGTGGTAGTGCTTTCCATAGCTAGTGTTCCTTGTTCAGGCGGGGTTTCCCCCTGCCTGTGTTTGCTAGCCGTGTGGAGGTCACGACGAACAGTCATACGGAGTTTCCGACCGTGTTGTACATCCGTACCGCACTAGTTGTAGCTTTGCTTCCGCACTTACGTTCGTAGGTAGAAGCTATCACTACTGTTATTTAATTGATATATATATATATATATATATTCTTCTACCTGTTTGAGACAGTAGGAGATTGGTAGTCCCTACTGAGCTTCTGTTGTGAAGCTCATCCCTCCTTTTCCCGAGGTGAGACTTCTAAGCAGCGACAGGGTGTGCGCCGGGCGGAGGAGATGGGGAGGTAGTCATGGTCCCCGTAGCTAGCAGTGGTTTCCCCTCTCAGTGTACATCACCCTCGGGCCATGCCCCTAAGGGATTTGTTATCCCCTACCTTTACTTGTACTAGTTGTGTGTTTTGGGACTATACTTAGAGCGGTACACAACTGTCTCGCTCTTCTTTCCGTTTCCGCGTGTGCACTTCTAGTCTTGCAGTTGACGTTTATTTCTGTTACATATCCTGTTAGATTTATATTATTGCCCTTCTGGGTCTCCGGATCCGTGGGCAGTGAGCGCGAAAATTGGGTCCTCGGCGTGGCCGAGGGTCGGGTTCTCAGGGTCGTTACATTACACATTTTTTATTTAACCCCTTAGACCAGAGATAGCATGACACCTCATGACATACATAGCTCATCACTTTTTGTGAAGGTGTGTAGTTTCTCAGTGTACATGCCATTGCTCTGCCAGAAAACAAGTTGATTTTATGAACATCATGAAATTGACACAACTTTAACCTTTATCAAACTTAAAAGAAATGTGTAAGGACAATACTGAATTGAACATTTTTCAACCAAAGAAATCAAATTACTTTAGGATTTCAGAAAGTAAAAGAATGTTGACTTGAAGAATATGTTAATACTATTAAGAATGCATTCCTAGTTATTTTCATAAGAATTAATTATCATTTCATGAATTACATATTCATTAAATCACTAATTTGTTCTAGTTTGATGAGAGAAAAGTAGTGAAGCCTTTAGCTCCCCTTGAATTATTGACCTGATCACACTTTATCAAATAATAAAGAAATCCCTTCTTCAATTATGGAATTTACAAGAAATGAAATTAAGTGAATGCGGCTCAAATTGAAAGATTTGAAAATAGTATAAAGAGATGTGTTGACACAAAATGGATGTGTGTTGACACAGAATCTGTGAAAATATCACGTACAAGTGAGGAACAATGATCTAGTGTCGACACTACACTGGATGTGTGTCGACCTGACAGCGTTGCAGATACTCACATTTCCTCAACAAATCTGATCAAACACAGCAGTTTGTTCTCAAATACTTCATGTGCAATCTAATACCTTTGAAGTCTTCTTTTAGAACTCACATTCACTTCTCAAACAATAATGCTCCCCCTCAAAATGTGCATTAATGAAACAAATGGTATTCAAGGACGTACAATCAATTCAGCACCCAATTTCAACACTCATTCAAGCATAATCATGAAAGATATGAACATGAACAATCAGACATGTTTCAAACACAACCAATTTCATCATTTTTTTAAATTAATGATTCGAACACAAGGTAGATCATTGGTACTTGGCAGAGGTTATTCCTCACACATAATGATAGTTTCTAGTCTGACTTGTCTGACTTGTCTTTCCACAGTTCACCATTTGATATACCATTTTGATCTTTGCATAAGAATCCCAATTGAATTTCAGTTTTTATTGCATGTTGTAAATTCCAAGTTCTCTTCTCAAAGATGTGAATCTTTCTTCTGCCAATGGTTTTGTAAAAATGTCAGAATTTTTTTTTTAGTAGGAATGAATTCCAGTTCAATATTCTTGTTTGCAACTTCATCCCTAAGAAAATGACTGATTTCAATATGTTTTGTCCTGGAATGTTGGATTGGATTTTTAGAGAGAGTAATGGCACTAGTATTGTCACACATGATAGATGAACATCCAATATCAATATTGTAGTCAAGTAATTAACTTTTGATCCACAACACTTGAGCTGCACAACTCCCTGCAGTAGCATATTCTACTTCTGCATTAGAGAGTGCAACTTAGTGTTGCTTTTTGGATGCCCATGTTACCATGCAATTTTCCAAGAATTGACAATAACCACTAGCACTCTTTCTATCAAGTTTACAACCAGCATAGTCAGCATCAGAATATGAAATTAAATCAGTATGACAATCAGCTGGATACCATAAACCCAATTCACAAGTACCACAGAGATATCTAAAAATTCTCTTAACAGCAAGCAAGTGACTTTCCATGGGACTACACTGAAATCTAGCACAAAGACAAACACAGAACTGAATATCAGGTCTACTTGCAGTAAGATATAAAAGCGATCCAATCATACCTCTGTATTGTTTTGCATCAACCATTTTACCTTTTTCATCACTGTCCAATTTGATGCTTGTGCTCATGGGAGTGGATGCTGGCTTGGCTTATTCAAACTTAATCTTTTCAGAAATTCTTTGACATATTTTGCATGGTTGATGAAAAATCCATCTTCAAGTTGTTTGACCTGCAGGCCAAGGAAAATTTGTAATTCTCCCATAAGACTCATTTCAAATTCACTGTGCATGTGATATGAGAATTCTCCACACAGTGAAGGATTGGTGGAACCAAAAATGATATCGTCCACATAAACCTGAACTACAATGATGTGATTGTGGGCATATTTTGTGAAAAGTGTTAATCCATCGTACCTCTAGAATAATTTTTACTAACTAAAAAACGAGAAATGCTTTGTACACGTTCATACGGTCAAAAACGCCATGTTTGATTCGCCGGGGGCTTCTCATTCGCCCACGTTGCAAGGGAGCCACGTCATACGCCATTAATGCTCGTCGTCTGTGTTGCGGCTCTCGAGACGTTTCATCATGAAACCGTCGGCGTCACGAAACCGCGATTACGCTTCTGAAAATTTTAAACCCAATTTTGCCCTTCCCGCCTTTTGTGTGAAAAATCTGAGAGAAGAGTCTCCTCCATTGCAACATCCCCACGAAATTTACAACCTTCCTCTCCCACGAAACATCTACCATCCTCTCTGCAAATCCAGTGATCATCTCTCTGCAAATCCAGTGATCTTCCTCGTTCTTTCTTCTTCATCCATGACTACTAAGAAGAGTAACGCCATGCAGATTACAGGTCAGTTCAGCTCTGGGGAGAATTTGAAGATGCAGTGTACTGTGCCGGCGGGAGTGATGCCACCACCATTTATGCCGCCTTATCAGATAAGTAGGCCGGTAGGTATACCATTTATGCCACCTTATCAGATGATAAATAGGCCATTGTTATACCCCTTCATGACGCCATACACAACGTCATTCATGCATTACGTCCCGATGGCACATGGTCCACTGCATGCAAGTAACGATGACAAGAGAGCAGAAGTACTCTATCAGAGCCCAGAAGTACCTCCGAAGAAAATGTAGAAGCACAACAAACTCTTGGAGGACCTTCTGAAGAACCAGTGAGATCTGTTATACATGACATTATTGACGATGTTAACGAAATAAGATCAGTGCCTGCAAGCCCTGATTTAGGGAACAATGATGTTGAACATGAGAGAAATGACAAAGTTAACGAACTAGTGCTGGGATGCCCAGATTTAGAGAATAAGGATGTTGCACATGTCTGCAATTGTAAGTGGATATGTATCTGTTTGTGACTGTCATTTGTACTTCTTCCATTATTTTTGAATGCTATGTACTCTTAGTTAATTGTCATTGGAATTTTCTATTTTTTGTAAAATTCTTCTATTGTTTTTTGAAATATTTATATTTGTCACTGAAAGGAAAGGATGATTGTCACTGGTCTGTATGTATTTGTCAGTGGAATGTTTCTATTTGTCACTGCAATTCTTGAGTCTGCCACATGAATCTTTCTATTTGTCACTGGTCTGCATATATTTGTCACTGGTCTGCATGTATTTGTCACTTGTCTGGTCTTATTTGTCACTGCATTTTTGAGTCTTTGTCACATGAATCTTTCTATTTGTCACTGTCTGCATGTATTTGTCACTGTCTGGATGTATTTGTCACTGGGAATCTTCTATTTGTCACTGAATCTTCTATTTGTCACTGGAAGGGACCTATTTGTCACTGATTTTCATCTATTTGTCACTACTTTTCCTCTCTTTGTCACTTGGAGTTCATGTGTCTGTCACTGGGAATCTTCTATTTGTCACTGGAATCTCCTATTTGTCACTAGAAGGGACCTATTTGTCACTGATTTTCTTCTCTTTGTCACTGTTTTCGTCCATTTGTCAGTTGAGTTCATGTGTCTTTGTCACTGGAATCTTCTATTTGTCACTGGAATGGACCTATTTATCACTGGTTTTCATCTATTTGTCACTAGTTTTCGTCCATTTGTCACTTGGAGTTCATGTGTCTTTTTGTCACTGGGAATCCTTCTCTTTGTCACTGGAATCTCCTATTTGTCACTGGAATCTTTCTATTTGTCACTGGTTTTCATCTATTTGTCACTGGTCTGGATGTATTTGTCACTGGTCTGGTCCTAATTGTCACTGGAATTCTTTCTCTTTGTCACTAGAATCTTTGTATTTGTCACTCAAAGTAATGTATTTGGCACTGGTTCCTTTCTCTGTGTCACTGAAAGAAATGTATTTGTCACTTAAAATCTTTCTATTTTGTCACTGATGTTAACCTATTTGACACGGGAATAATTCTAAACTTGTTTTATTATTCTTTCAATGCATTTGGTAGCACCCGAAGTAGAGGATGATTTGAATAATGATAAGGGAGAATCAGAAAATTTGGAACCTTTTGAGGGCATGATTTCCCAAACTATTTCAGATGCACAAAAATTCTACAATGCCTATGCAAAACGAGTAGGATTTGGCATGACAATCACTGACGGTAGAAGAAAGAATGATGTGTTTATTTACAAGAGGTTCAGTTGTCATCGTTGTGGTCAATCTAGAAGGGGCAAAGAAATGATAAGTCACAGAGATTCTTCTAAGATTGGATGTACGGCATCGATGAGGGTTAGATATGACAAAGACACAAACACCTACATAATGTATGATGTAATTTTGGAGCATAATCACATTTTTCATCCTACATCTGCTATGTATTTGAGATCACATTGTAAAATTTGCACCCCGGAGAAAGCTGAGATTCTGAACATGCGTAGTGTTGGTATTTCCACATCCATTATTGTTTCGGCCATGGCAAAAAGAAAGCGGGGCATCCGATAGTTGGAGTGGACAGAGAAGGACTGTAGAAACTTTCTTGATAAAGAAAGGCAAACACAATTGAAGGAGGGTGATGCAAAGACAATGATAAACCATTTTCAGGCAATGCAAGTTAGGGATCCAACATTCTTTTACACTCTAGCGGTTAATGACAATGGTACATTAAGGAATGTGTTTTGGATTGATGGTAGGTCTAGAACATCTTGTACATACTTTGCGTATGTCATCTGTTTCGATACAACATACTTGACAAACATATCAAATGCCATTTGCACCATTTGTGGGAGTAAATCATCATGGTCAGTCTATTCTTTTGGGATGTGCACTACTAAGCAATGAGAAAATTGAAAGTTTTGTATGGCTCTTTAATTGTTGGCTAGAAGCAAATGGTGGCATTCACCCCAAGGCAATCATCACAGATCAAGACAAGGCTATGGAGGCTGCAGTAGCTCAAGTGTTTCCAACGGCACGGCATCGTTTTTGTCTTTGGCATATAATGAAAAAGGTACCGGAAAAAATTGGCCATATATGCGTCTCCAATCCACACTTCATGAATGACTTCCAAAGTTGCATTTATGACACATCGTCCACCTTTGATTTTGAAGAAAAGTGGGATGAATTGATAACAAAGTATGAAATTGCCATGCAAAATGAATGGCTGAAAAGTTTGTATGAATGCCGTAGAAAGTGGGCACCTATTTTTTTGAAGGACACATTCTTTGCTGGTAAGTTATTATTCACTAGTATTGTCTATTTTTATTTGCTTTATCTGTTATATTTACATTGTTTTATGCTTGTAGGTATGTCTACCTCTCAACGAAGTGAGAGTATTAATCATTTTTTTGATGGATTTGTCACAGCAAAAACTACCTTATCTGAGTTCATTGTGAAATACACAGTGGCACTTGAAAGCAAGTTTGATGTAGAAAACAAAGCAGATTTGAAGTCCATGGTTACAGAAGCATATCTGAAAACTTGTTCACCATTTGAGAAACAAGCAGCCGCAATATATACTAGGTCTATATTTCAGAAATTCCAGCAAGAATTGATAGAGGTCGCTGCTTGTCACCCACAGCGTATTTATGAAGATGAAAGTAAGTTGACGTTGAGAGTAAAGTCTTTTGAACGTGTTAAATTGAAAGGTATATGTGTGGAGATGCAAAAAGGTACATTGTCATTTCCAAAAGCAGGAAAAAGATGGAATGCTCATGTAAATCCTTTGAATTTAAGGGGTTCTTATGCCGACATGCCTTACTAGCATTGCAATATGTAGGAATTGACAGTATACCAAACAAGTACTTCTTGCAAAGATGGTGCAAAGATATGAGGTATAGACATGCATGTCAGTCATTTGATGTTCAAAAGAAGAGAAATGTTCATCATCCCGGTACACCAACTTGATATTCAGATTCATGAAGGTGGCTGAAGCAGCTTCTTGCTCAGAGGAAGCTTATGATATGCAGTAGCTGAAATACCAAAAATTCTTGGGAGAGTAATGGAGTCCATGAATGGGTTGTCTATCCAATCGAACATAATAATAGATTCTACATCGAATTGTCATGTACAAGATCCACGAAGAGCATCAACAAAAGGAAAAAAACGTGAGAAACTGATACCATCTGCCCTTGAGAAAATCAGAAAACGAAGCAAAGCTCCAAGAAGTGCATTCAAACACACACTGTTGTAAACCATGACAAGTTGGTGAAGTATCATTCTTTGCAACACAATGACTTCTAAACTTCTTTGCAAAAGAACATTTTCTGTTATGCACTTCTTACAGTTGTCACTGTGTTTATTGTGCATGATACTATTTGAACCATCATGTGTTATACAAATCGTGCATTTGTCATTGTAATGCATGGTTATATTTGAAGCATTAATTGTTATGTTACAACTATATACTTAAATAAAAAAAAATAACATCCACAATTGTTAGTCACTCTGACTCCCATCATCACCATCCACAATGTTCAAATAAGAAAATGCCTCTGGTAAAACCTTTACAACCATTTTAGTTTTGTTTACAATGCAATTTAAATCCTTGTGATCATCCTCCAATCTGGCAACTCGATATTCTAGAGTTTTCAGGTTCTCATCTTTCCCGCAAGTTATTTGTGAATCCACAAAATTTTGCACTTCATCACACCACATGAAAAATCACATTTCGCATCCTATAAAAGACCACAAGAAATATTATGTCATGTAATACCATGTCATGTTATACATTAAAAACTGTTAATCTTACCTTGCATGTGTAGAATTTTCTGTTTGGATTTCTTTCTGTTTTGCTAGTTCTGACAGTGCAATAACCATGTCCTCTCATACATCTCATTGCTGGAGGTGAAATGGGAGACTGACTTGGACTCCCCATTTTTCCAGAAGATTGCTCGCCAATGCTCTGCAAATAATTTGATACCACATAAATATGGCTTTTGTTAAAACACAAATAGCTGCAACACTTCAAAAGTTCAAAGATTTTGCTGACCTGAATGTTACAATCTCCTTCGAGCAGGACACATTAACATCGATGTTAATCAATTTTTGTCCGAGGATTTCATGCATGTCAATTATTCTATCAATATCATCTCCACAACAATTTCATGAATGAGTTACTCATCTCCGGAATGTGGCATTTTAATTCCACTTCATCTTTCACAAGTGTCCACCTTCTGCAAACATCATTAAGTATGCTACAAAGTTCCATACCTCTATGCATAGGAATTACATACGCATCATTGTTGAATGTAAAAATTCCAGGAATACGATCCATATCTTCCAGTATACCCTGCCACAGTCTACCCTGCCACCCACCACTGCAAAAAAGAAAAAAAAACAAACAAAATAGCTTACTCAAGAACGAAACATCCATCGCAGAAGCATAAGCATGCGCCACCAGGGGGGTCGCACGGGAGTGGGAACGGGAGCAGGGGGAAATGGGAGCAAAAGGATTACAAAGCAGGACAGCCAAGGAGGTGAACAAAGGCTCCCAAGCCACCGAGCAGGTTTCCTGGACAAGGTTCGCTGAAAACCTAGATGGTGAATGGGGCGGGGCTGACGGGGCGATGATGTGTGAAACGTAAAGGGGTGTTGGGGCTTAGGGTTTACGTAAGGGAAGAATGGGATATTTATATGATATGATATAATAGATTAATTAATTTATAATTTAATTTCTTCAAGTGACAATGGAGGAAAGTAGTGACAAATAGAAGATTCCCAGTGACAAAAGACACATGAACTCCAGTGACAAATGGAGGAAAAGTAGTGACAAATAGATGAAAACCAGTGACAAATAGGTCCATTCCAGTGACAAATAGAAGATTCCCAGTGACAAATAAAGATTCTCAGTGAGAAAAGACATGAACTCCATGTGACAACTTGGAAAAACTAGTGACAAATAGAAGAAAACCAGTGACAAATAGGTCCCTTCCAGTGACAAATAGAAGATTCCCAGTGACAAAGACACATGAACTCAACTGACAAATGGACGAAAACTAGTGACAAATAGATGAAAACCAGTGACAAATAGGTCCATTCCAGTGACAAATAGAAGATTCCCAGTGACAAATAGAAGATTCTCAGTGACAAAAGACATGAACTCCATGTGACAACTTGGACGAAAACTAGTGACAAATAGAAGAAAACCAGTGACAAATAGGTCCCTTCCAGTGACAAATAGAAGATTCCCAGTGACAAAAGACACATGAACTCAAGTGACAAATGGACGAAAACTAGTGACAAATAGATGAAAAACAGTGACAAATAGGTACATTCCAGTGACAAATAGAAGATTCCCGGTGACAAATAGAAGATTCCCAGTGACAAAAGACACATGAACTCCATGTGACAAATGGAGGAAAAGTAGTGACAAATAGATGAAAAACAGTGACAAATAGGTCCATTCCAGCGACAAATAGAAGATTCCCAGTGATAAATAGAAGATTCCCAGTGACAAAAGACACATGAACTCCATGTGACATTGACGAAAACTAGTGACAAATAGATGAAAACCAGTGATAAATAGGTCCATTCCAGTGACAAATAGAAGATTCCCAGTGACAAATAGAAGATTCGCAGTGACAAAAGACATGAACTCCATGTGACAACTTGGACGAAACTAGTGACAAATAGAACAAAACCAGTGACAAATGGTCCATTCCAGTGACAAATAGAAGATTCCAGTGATAAAGACACATGAACTCAAGTGACAAATGGACGAAAACTAGTGACAAATAGATGAAAAACAGTGACAAATAGGTACATTCCAGTGACAAATAGAAGATTCTTAGTGACAAATAGAAGATTCCTAGTGACAAAAGACATGACTCCAGTAACAATGGAGGAAAATTAGTGACAAATAGATGAAACAGTGACAAATAGGTCCATTCTAGTGACAAATAGAAGATTCCAGTGACAAATAGAAGATTCCTAGTTACAAAAGACACATGAACTCCAGTGGTAAATGGACGAAAACTAGTGACAAATAGATGAAAACCAGTGACAATAGGTCCATTCTAGTGACAAATAGAAGATTCCCAGTGACAAAAGACAAATGAACTCAAGTGACAATCGACGAAAACTAGTGACAAATATGAAAACCAGTGACAAATAGTCCATTCCAGTGACAAATAGAAGATTCCCAGTGGCAAATAGAAGATTCCCAGTGACAAAGACACATGAACTCCATGTGACAAATGGAGGAAAAGTAGTGACAAATAGATGAAAACCAGTGACAATAGGTCCATTCCAGTGACAAATAGAAGATTCGCTGTGACAAAAGACATGACTCCATGTGACAACTTCGACGAAAACTAGTGACTAATAGAAGAAAACCAGTGACAAATAGGTCCCTTCCAGTGACAAATAGAAGATTCCCAGTGACAAAAGAGACATGAACTCAAGTGACAAATGGACGAAAACTAGTGACAAATAGACGAAAAACAGTGACAAATAGGTACATTCCAGTGACAATAGAAGATTCTCAGTGACAAATAGAAGATTCCCAGTGACAAAAGACACATGAACTCCATGTGACAAATGGAGGAAAAGTAGTGACAAATAGATGAAAAACAGTGACAAATAGGTCCATTCTAGTGACAAATAGAAGATTCCCAGTGACAAATAGAAGATTCCCAGTGACAAAAGACACATGAACTCCATGTGACAAATGGACGAAAACTAGTGACAAATAGATGAAAACCAGTGACAAATAGGTCCATTCTAGTGACAAATAGAAGATTCCCAGTGACAAAAGACACATGAACTCAAGTGACAAATGGACGAAAAATAGTGACAAATAGATGAAAACCAGTGACAAATAAGTCCATTCCAGTGACAAATAGAAGATTCCCAGTGACAAATAGAAGATTCCCAGTGACAAAAGACACATGAACTCCATGTGACAAATGGAGGAAAAGTAGTGACAAATAGATGAAAACCAGTGACAAATAGGTCCATTCCAGTGACAAATAGAAGATTCGCAGTGACAAAAGACATGAACTCCATGTGACAACTTGGACGAAAACTAGTGACAAATAGAAGAAAACCAGTGACAAATAGGTCTCTTCCAGTGACAAATAGAATATTCTCAGTGACAAAAGACACATGAACTCCATGTGACAAATGGAGGAAAAGTAGTGACAAATAGATGAAAACCAGTGACAAATAGGTCCATTCCAGTGACAAATAGAAGATTCCCAGTGACAAATAGAAGATTCCCAGTGACAAATACATTCATTCCTCTGTGACAAAGATTCCAGTGACAAATACATTAATTCCTCTGTGACAAATAGAAGAAAACCATTGATAAATACATACATTCCTCAGTGACAAATACAAAGACTCTCAGTCACAAAGACACATGAACTCCAAGTGACAAATAGATTAAGACAGTGACAAATAGGTCCTTTTAGTGACACTCAAAGATTCCAGTGACAAATAGGTCCCTTTCAGTGACAATTAAAAGATTCCATTGACAAATACATACATTCCTCTGTGACAAAGACACAACTCCAGTGACAAATAGATGAAGATCAGTGACAAATAAATGAAGACTAGTGACAAATGCGTCCCTGTCAGTGACAAATAGAAGATTCCTTCTGAAAAAAGACCCAACAACTGCAAGTGACAAGAGATGAAAACCAGGGACAAATAAATGAAGACTAGTGACTGCTCATTAGCTATTAAATGTACAAGACTTTACAAGAGTTTAAAATGTACATATACTTTTATTTTGATAAGTACCCCAATCAAAGATTGAAACATTAAACTGTACATACATGTACTTTACAAGAGTTTCCTAACAAATACTTTGCATCACATAAGAGGAAAAATGTACATTTTCTAAGAAAGATTCTTTACTTCTAACAACAATGCTGCAAATCTTGCCCTGAAGAGATTACAATCATCCTCATTAAAGGTTCATCCGGGAAATTTCCTCCTAATCAAGGCTTCAATGTATTTCACCACAAAAATCGCGCAATTGAGGCTACCAGATGCTTGTTGAGGACATGTAGTGTCAAACTGTAGTTCCCATTTAGCATCATCAGGAAATGCCCTATACTCCTTCAACATGCACCTGACAGTTGTGACCTACAAAAAAAACAAATAATTGAACAGTATTTCCTTGAAAGAAATTGATTTAGAAACTTACCCATTTTCTTGCAGATGATTTGTGGAAAGCCCCACTTTTCAATGAATTATATGATACCAATATTTCATTATTCGTGTCCACTGCAAATAAATGCCAGTGATTTCGTGAGTGTAACACGAAAAAAGCCACCTGTTTTGCTGGAGGGTTCCAAATCCTTGTTCCCATAAGCGCATTCCAAAAACTTTGCTGCCTTCTCTTCGTTGGGCATGACATTCTGGGATGATTTACCACAATAGTTGGAAAACAAACCCACTTGTGGAATGTATTTCCAGTGTTCATTTTAAGTAGGAAAATCAACCCATCAATAACCTGCAATAGGGCCATACTCAGTACAATGAACCTGGCTTTCAAGGGACTTTATCTATAACAACATAAGTGAAACACATACTGTGTCCTCTGTCATGCATCCGTAAAGGAGGTTTAGAATGTGTGACTTCCGGATGACCAGGCCATTTGCAAATTCAAAAATTTCAAAACTATAGAGGTTGAAAACATGCAATAAGTTAAATCAGAAATAAATATGAAATCATACAAATTCAATCAACTTACTCAAGTTCATTGTCGACACTTCCACACGTTTCAAGGAAGCTTTCGACAATGACATTGTGCTTCCCCTTCAACTGCCCCTTACACACCCACTTTGCAGTGGTTGGCTCCTCTGTTGCCTACGTTTTGTGTTGACATTTCAGATCAATGGAATAATAGTTATGCAGTAACATAATAGATTAGAGACTTACCACTGCTTTTTGTTTATCAGGAATTGTTGTGGGTTTCCCCGTACATAAGGGGATTGATCATACAAGCCAGGACGCCGGTCCTCACGCTCCTTGATGGCCCGAACCATTGAGTTAGGATCTTCGGGATCAGCATCTTTGGGATCAGCAGCAGTTGTTATATCCTCCTCGAAATGACCAATTGGTGGAGCCTGCTCGTCATTCGTCATTGGAGGCTGGACATCGGGATGATCGGGAACATGTTGAGAATATGTAGGGGGCCAAGATGCCCATTCTTGTTGGGTCACCGGATCGTCATGCATCATTGGAGGTAGGGCATGGACATGTTCAGAAAATGTAGAGGTTGGCCCAGCTGCCCCTTCTTCACGACTCACCGGATCATCCCTTCTATGAATGTAATGCATGATTTCATCAATTTGTCTCTTTTGATCATTGAGGTGAGTGTTCAACTGATCAAATTTCAATTCTTGAGACTTTATTGATGCTGCAATTTCATGTAGAAGAGTGAGGGAAGCAGTTGGACGAACCAGGATGTGTCCTCTGGGAGGGAAGCAGTTTGAATTTCATTCCTCTCAACCGTCAAATTTTTTATAACCTACAAAAGCAAATCATATGCAATAAACAACAAATTACACAGTTTTATTACTCAATAATAATTACATTGTGAAAGGGACTCCAAAAACCTGTTGGCCGGTGAGGGATGCTGTAGGAAATGTTGATGTTTTCCCGGCGATTATTCCCCACCTGAAGAGGCGGGGATATGCCATCCGATTTATTGGCTGCCTCACCATCGTGTGCTCAAGAAACCAAACCTGAAATACGAAACATAACTAGTTAAACCCAAAACCCAAACTAGTATAGATGATATGTATACATAGAGATTTTTAAAGGAACTTACAGCAAGGAGAGGCAGCAAACATACATGAAATAATGAGCTTGGGATTGATCCCACTTCTTCTCTTTGCGGGGCAAGTTGCCCCACTCCTTTGATTATTACAAATGTAACTAAATCTCAAAATTATGCAGTGTTACTTCCTGCACTGCGGCTGCCCAATTATACTCTCTTATTCTTTGTATGTCATCCAAGCAGGAGAGCATCTGTGGTGGACAAGAATGCGCTGATCGCGGAGCAAGAAAGGTGCATAGGAGGAGCACAATCCACAGCCTAACTGTGTCCTCTACATCTACTTCATCATCTGATTTTACTATTTCTGGATGAGCGAATGCACCTTCTTCCGATCAAAATTTGTGGCCATCCCAAACCGCTCATGGAGCTTGGACTTTTTCTTCGTGCTTCCATAATGGCGGACGGGATGTCCACAGCTGGGCAATCCCAAGATAATGCCCACATCTTCAATGGTAAACAATACCTCCTTCTTGCCTAGCAAGAAGATGTTCCCACCAACATGGGTGCTTTTATGTCCTCTAACATCCTCATGCTAAAGGAGCAACCAGAAGTATTGTCGACATAAGCTGAAAATGGGGTGATCCTCATTAAAATTTTATGGCATTCCCGGAATGCCATTTGATCTCTATCCTTCATATAAATGTCCATTGAAGAGCGGGCTTTCATGATTGGAGGATTACCTACAATCAAATAAAAATATGAAAATAGAAGAATGAGACAACAATATATTATTTCTCCCTGCAAACCATTTGTCAACAGTAGAATGAGACAACAAAAGAATCAAACAACAAAGAATGAGACAACAAAGCTATTTGTCACTGGAAGAGTTTCTATTTGTCACTACAATTTGCTATTTGTCACTGGGAAGACCCAATTTATAACTGGTAAGTAGCTATTTGTTACTGAAACATAACACTTCTATTTCTAATTGTCACTTGAAGCATTTTGTTTGTTATTACAAATAGTTATTTGTCATTAGATAAGGTCATTAAAATGTACAAGACTTTACTATTTGTCACTTGAATAATTTCTATTTGTCACTACTCTTGGCTATTGTCACTGGATAGGTCATATTTATCACTGAGAACTAGCTATTGTCACTGAAAAGAAAGATTTCTATTGTCACTTGAAAAATTTCTATTTGTCACTACTCTTGGGTATTTGTCACTGGATAGGTCCTATTTATCACTGAGAACTAGCTATTTGTCACTGAAAAGAAAGATTTCTATTTGTCACTTGAATAATTTCTATTTATAACTACAAAAGGCTATTTGTCACTGGGAAGGTCCTATTTATCACTGAGAAGTAGCTATTTGTCACTGAAAAGAAAGATTTCTATTTGTCACTTGAAAATTTCTATTTGTCACTACTCATGGCTATTTGTCACTGGATAGGTCCTATTTATCATGGGAACTAGCTATTTGTCACTGAAAAGATAGATTTTATTTGTCACTTGAAAATTTCTATTTGTCACTACTCTTGGCTATTGTCACTGGGAAAGTCCTATATCACTGAGAAGTACCTATTTGTCACTGAAACAGAACAATTCTATTGTCACTTGAATAATTTCTATTGTCACTACTCTTGGCTAATTGTCACTGGGAAGGTCCTATTTATCACTGAGAACTAGCTATTTGTCACTGAAAAGAAAGATTTCTATTTGTCACTTGAATAATTTCTATTTATAACTACAAAAGGCTATTTGTCACTGGGAAGGTCCTATTATCACTGAGAAGTAGCTATTTGTCACTGAAAAGAAAGTTCTATTTGTCACTTGAAAAATTTCTATTGTCACTACTCATGGCTATTTGTCACTGGATAGGTCCTATTTATCACTGGGAACTAGCTATTTGTCACTGAAAAGATAGATTTTATTTGTCACTTGAATAATTTCTATTTGTCACTACTCTTGGCTATTTGTCACTGGGAAAGTCCTATTTATCACTGAGAAGTACCTATTTGTCACTGAAATAGAACAATTCTATTTGTCACTTGAATAATTTCTATTTGTCACTACTCTTGGCTAATTGTCACTGGGAGGTCCTATTTATCACTGAGAACTAGCTATTTGTCACTGAAAAGAAAATTTCTATTTGTCACTTGAAAAATTTCTATTGTCACTACTCTTGGCTATTTGTCACTGGGAAAGTCCTATTTATCACTGAGAAATACCTATTTGTCACTGAAACAAAACAATTCTATTTGTCACTTGAATAATTTCTATTTGTCACTACAATTGGCTATTTGTCACTGGAAATGCCCTTTTTGTCACTGGTAAGTAGTTATTTGTCACTGAAACATAACAATTCTATTTCTCACTTGAAAAATTTCTATTTGTCACCACAATTGGCTATTGTCACTGGAAAGGCCCTATTTATCACTGAGAAGTAGCTATTTGTCATTGAAACATAACAATTCTATTTCTCACTTGAAATTTTTCTATTTGTCACCACAATTGGCTATTTGTCACTGGAAATGCCTTATTTATCACAGAGAAGTACCTATTTATCACTGAAACAGAACAATTCTATCTGTCACTTAATAATTTCTATTTATCACTACAAAAGGCTATTGTCACTCGAAAGGCCTATTTATCACTGAGAAGTACCTATTTGTCACTGAAACAGAACAATTCTATCTGTCACTGGAATAATTTCTATTTATCACTACAAAAGGCTATTTGTCACTGGAAAGGCCCTTTTTACACTGGTAAGTAGCTATTTGTTACTGAAACATAACACTTCTATTTCTAATTGTCACTTGAAGCATTTCTGTTTGTCATTACAAATAGGTATTTGTCATTAGAAAAGGTCCTATTTCTCACCCTAACAGACCTATTTGTCACTATGAAACATAACACTTCTATTTCTAATTGTCACTTGATGCATTCTGTTTGTCATTACAAATAGGTATTTGTCATTAGAAAAGGTCCTATTTCTCACCTAACAGACCTATTTGTCACTATGAAACATATTACAACACTACGAAACATACCTCTCACTTGGGTTGCCCCCCTAGGTCCTGTGTTGTCTTCTTGCACTTCTGGTGCTGGCACTGAAGGATTTTGCATGTCTGCGTTCGGGTGGAGCGTCATCGGTTGCTTCTCCATCGTCTCTTCAGTATCCTCAGTAATGCGGCGACGGAACCGCTCTAGCAGAGTCTTCTTAGGCGCCATGGATGAGCATGACAGCACGATGATGAAGACGGAAGAGGATGCTGGAATTGCAGAGAGCACCGCCGACGGAAGACAGCACGAGCAAGATGGTCACCTGCAAATTTTGTGGGGTGGGTGAATCGTGGGTTCTTCTCGTCAGATTATTGTGGACAAGAGGGCGGGAAGGGCAAAATTGGGTTTTTGAAAAATCTCACACAATTGCGTATGTCGTGAGGCCGGCGGTGTCATGATGGAGAACCTCGGGATAACGCAACGGAGGCTGACGCATTTAATGATAGTTGACATGGACGCTTGCAGGTGACATGGAGGCTTCGCAACGTGGGCGAATGAGAAGCCACCCGGCGAATCCAACATGGCGTTTTTGACCGTATGAACGTGTACAAAGCATTTCTCCTAGAAAACTGCTTAGCCTGTCATACCATGTCCTTGGAGCCTGTTTCAATCCATCAAGAGATTTGTGCAGTTTATAAACATGGCTAGGTTTGTCATGATCTTCAAATCCAGGTGGTTGAGCAACAAATACTTCCTCTTAATATAACCATTTAGAAAAGTAATTTTCACATCCATTTGAAACAGTTTGAAAATTTTTGAACATGCATATGCCAATAAAATCCTTATAGCTTCCAATCTAGCTACTAGTGCAAAGGATTCTTCAAAATCTACCCCAAACTCTTGATTGTATCCTTTTGCTACCAATCTAGCTTTATTCCTTACAACTTTTCCTTCCTCGTTCAGTTTATTCCTAAAATACCCACCTAGTTCCAATTATAGAGTTTTCAGAATTTCTAGAACTAGACTCCAAACATTATTCCTTTTGAATTGATTTAATTCATCATGCATTGCTTCTACCCAAGAGTCATCTTTCACTTGAGATATAAAAGTCATTTGGTCTTGTTCAATGATATTTTTTAAATGAGGCCTAGTATGAACTATATCATTGACATTACCTACAACATTCTCAAGTGGATGATCTTTGGAATATTTGAAATTACCTCTTGTCACTATACTGACTGGATCTGGTGTCGACCTGATGCTTTGTTGAGTCGACACATCTTGTTTAGGAAATTCCTCATTCTCCAGTGGTTGATCTGATTCTTTTGAAAGGATATCAGCATCTTCTTCTTAATTTCTGCAAGAATCATGGTCATTAGGATTTTCACAATTTTCATCAAAAATGACATGTGGAGTTTCTTCCACAGTTCCTAATTCATTATTTAATACCCTATATGACCTTGAGTGTTCAGAATACCCTAGAAAAATGCCTACATCACTTTTCTTTTCAAACTATCTAGATCATGTTTGTCATTATTATGAATGAAGACTTTACTTTCAAAGACTCTAAAATAGGCAATGTGAGGTTTCTTACTTTTTAAGAGTTCATAGGAAGTTTTGTGAAGGACTAGTCTTACCATGACTCTATTGAGAACATAGCATGAAGTGTTAACAACTTCTGCCCAAAAGCTCTTTGGAAGCTGACTTTCAATCAACAAAGTTCGAGCCATCTCCATCAATGTCCTATTTTTCCTTTCAACAATTCCATTCTGTTCAAGAGTCCTTGGGGAAGCAAATCTGTGACCAATTCCTTTTTCTCTGCAAAAATCAAAAAATAGATTATTGTCAAATTCTCCTCCATGATCAATAAGTATGGAGCAGATTTTATTTGTTTTTCCATTTTCAATTTTATTAACGAAATTATGAATGTTTTCAATTGTGTCACTCTTGTGGGACAGAAAAAATACCCAGGTAAACCTAGAAAAATCATCAACAATCACAAACCCAAATCTATGTCCACAAAGACTGAGTGTCCTAATAGGACCTGTTGGATCGAAATGGCACTTAGAATGTCCTAGAGGGGGGTGAATAGGACTTCTTCCCTTTTAAAATTTTGCTTCTGAAATTGCACAACACTAAATAAATTGTTAGAGCTTATTGTGGTATGTGTGATTCAAGTGTAGGCAAGGCGACAACAATCACACAATGAATGCACAGGGATTTATCCTGGTTCGGCCCTTCTCACATGGAAGTCTTACATCCAGTCCTCAAGCTAACCACTTGAGATTTCAACTAACTACCAATGAATTGGCCTTCTCTCACCCTTGAGAGGAATTACAAACCCACTTGCTCTCAAGCTAGTCATCCTTAAACAAGGGAACAACAACTGCCTTTCACAAGGCCTTCCCTACATAGGAGGGGCAATGTAGAAACAGACTTCTGCAGAAATTACACAAGAGAAATGAAAGACTTGTGTGTTTGTCTGAACACAAACACAGACTTCAGAAGGATTCTAAGCTCAGAGATGAAATGCAAATCCTAACTGAAATCAGAGGGTGGACTGAAGCAATTACAATTGCCACCCAACACTACTAGGAGAGCTTCAGAGAAATTCTTCTAAGGAAGAGAAGAGCTCTCAGACTTTAGCTTTCAGAAAGGCTTGTGAGAGTTGGAGGAATTTGAATGTAGCTTGAATGCTCTTCTTCTTGAGTTGCCTATCGCTGTATGAATTCAAGAGGTGCAGAGATGGTGTATTTTTCTTCTTCAAACTTGAGCTCCTTTTATAAGCTTTCAAAAAGTAGTCGTTTTAGAAGATAGCCGTTTTAGAAGATAGTCGTTGGAGTTTGTGGCCGTTTGCAATTTTGACCATTTAGAGAGAGCTCTAGTTTCCTTTGTATCTTGGTGATCTTATTGTTCAAAAGTCCTTCAGTTCTTGCATCTTTCCAAGGTCTTCAGATGAGGAGTAGTCATTCACAGCTAGAAGATAAGCTCTTGTCATCATAGACTGTCAATGAGTCATGCTTAAGAAACGTGCTCTAATAAATGCCTGTTACAAGGACAAGACAGAAAGAAGAGAGAACTCCATACCTTTTGAGGTAGGTAAGTTAGATAAGTACAAAAAATAGGTATGGAAACCTTGTATTCACAAGCTTTCAGAAAGAAGATGTAGACAGACAGATAGGCTAAAAAGGTAAAGCATGGGTCTGTCAGTGGTAGGTGAGTCCTGTCAAATGCCATGCGTCTGAGAATTCATAAATGCATAGTGTCTAATGAATCCAGCAAAATCCGGAGCAAAGGCCTTGAACAACTCAAGGATTATTTCTTTGAAATATAACAGAAGTGTCATGCGCAGGATTCAAATGAATGTTCTAAGACTGATATGACTTGTTCTGACAGATAATAGTAATAATAAAATAATATGATAATGACAGCTTTAATAAGATTTTTGAAAGTTCATCAAAAAGATGCATGAAAAGATTTGAGGATAAATTTGCGTTAGATGTTACGACTAAAAACAGATCCGAAGAGAGTTTATTAGGTACAAAGATAATTACTGAAGTCGAATCCAAAGGAACATGTAATTCGACTGAAGAAATAGGAGTGAATCGACTTCAACAAAGAAATAATAAGATAATTCAATTTCTAAGAAAACAAGGCAATTCGACTCCAGTAGTTGAATTACTGAAATTTAATCTTTGAAGCATTCGACTTTGGTAGTCGAAGATGTAAGTCAAATCAAGAGTTGGATTTCGTAAGGTATTCGACTGTAACAGTCGAAGTTATCAGTCGAATCAGGTATAAAGATTATATGAAGCATTCGACTGTATCAGTCGGAGATATAAGTTGAATCAGGTATAAAGTTGTGGACTTAGAAAATTTTCAAGTTTGTTTGACTTCGATTATGAGGGAGTCAGATTGATAGTCGAAGCGAACAGTCGAATTTAGTAGGACATAGAGAGAGTTTGTGGACTTCGAAAAATTTCTGAGAAGGAGTTAAAGACCTAAAATGTATCTGAATGATTTTTGTGATATGTAATTATGAACTTAGTATAAAATTTATTTTAAAGAGTTTTGTCATAGCAAAAACAATAGATATTTTAATTTAAGAAAATTCTTAAATTCCTTAGGGGTAGTTGCTCAACAATTCTCCCCCTTTTTGTTAATGACAAAATTTTAAAATTGACAGTAAAAAGCATAAGTGGAGAGTGAATATGTTGTCGTCTCTCCCCCTTTGTGGCATTAACATAAAGGAAATCATCACAAAGTTACACACTGTTGCATTCAGAAGCGACAATTATTAAACACAAGATGCAGAAAGAGATCTGATATATAGCAGAAATTGATCAAAATACAGTTCATTACACAGTTCTCAAAATATAAGAAAAGACTGATCAAGAGCTAGACAAAGAACTGGGCAAGTAAAAAGATCTGAGAATTTGAGCAAAATATGGTTCGAAGGTCCCAGAGCTTTGTCTCATTTTCACAAAAGAAATTCTCAAACAAGGAGAGGTCAATGTTGTAGGAGGGATTAGTGGTAGGCAATTTCTTATGAGATTTGATGTGGCGCCTATGGAACCAGCCTATCTTGTGGAGAAATTTATCCCTGCTCAGACGATACTTGAGGGAAACAAACTTTTTAGAGGCTGCAAGAAGAAGAAACTCATGGACAGTGATGTTCCAATGTAGGCCTCAGGTTACTGCTGCATCTTTGGCTTGATAATATACTATGTATCTTTGAGACCATTTATGACCAATGTTCTTCCTTAGATCTTTGAGAATTTTGGACTGGAATTCATAAAGAGAGATCTTCATCTTTTCATAGTCCGAGTGGTAGCTGCCACTGATCTTCATTGAGTCTTTCAGATTCAGCAAAACATAACTGGAAATCCAACAGATGATAAGGGTCTGTTGCCCCTTTTGGTACGGCAGCGAACCAACCTAGAGGGGGGGTGAATAGGTTTTTCTGAATCTGAAATAGAATTTTAAACACAGAAAATAACACTTGAAAGTTTGGTTAGTTAGTGTGATAGAGAGTGCAGTGCGAAGCAAATAACAATCACACAAGGACACAGGAGATTTATCCTGGTTCGGCCCCTTCCACATGGAAGTCCTACGTCCAGTCCCCAAGCAAACTCTTGGGATTTCACTAACCAAGGGTACAGTCCCCTTATGGACCTTAACAACACCCTGGATCCCCCACCAGGTCTTCTTCTCTTTCCCGGCAAGAAGGCAGCCCACTTCTCTTACAGGTAAAGAAGCCAACCTCCTGAACAAACCCCAGTGCGGTTCTGCTAGACACAAACCCTAGCTGGGTTGACAACTGGAACAAACCCCAGTGCGGTCTCTGCTAGACACCAACCCCTAGCTGGTTAACCACTGTATACAGTCCTACAGCTGGACACAGATCTTTCTTAGAAAGATCAGACTGAGAGACCTTACAAGATGAACATCATGTAAAGCTCACAGTCCCAAACTCTCCCCAGATATACAATAAGCTCGGAGAGAAACAGAAGAGAGAAAAGAAGGCTCGAATGCTTGAAAGCTTGGAAGCTTGAGAGCTTGAAATGCTTGACTGCTTCTTCTGGCTCAGGCTCTTTCTCTCTTTCCTTGAGTGTATGTGGCGTGAAGTGCTTCTCACAGATGTACACTCCTTCAAAGATATTCAGGAAAAGGCTCTTGTATTCTTCACAATGCTCCATCTTTTATTGAGCAGCTTTAGAATAGATCCGTTGAAGAGATCCGTTGGAGCTCTTCTAGTCGTTGCTGATCTTCTCTTCATTTGTCTTACTCAGACTCTGATGGTCTTCGATGTCTGTAGCATAGAAGAAGTGTTAGCATAAAAGAGTGTTTATGATAAACGATGCATGGTACTTCTTCTGCTAACATACTGAAAATAGTAGGTCATATCTTTTTGACAGGATTCTGAAATATGCCTGCAGCTTTTTGTCAGAAGATATTTGACTTTCTATTTAAGCGCAAGCATATTTGAAATATAAAGGCATTCAGATTCATGAGAAATCGATATGAGCATGACTTATGAAATCGTTATGGAACGATTTCTTAACAAATCGTTATGGAACGATTTCTTACCAATCACTGCGCTCAAAGAAGAAATCGTTATGGCATCGACTTCTTAACAAACCGATATGGCTTCAAAGAATCTTGCGAATACTTATGAACGTTAAGGCATCGCTTCTTAACAAAACGATATGGCTTCTAAAGAAAAGTTGCGAATACTTTGAAATCGTATGGCATCGACTCTTAACAAAACGATATGGCTTCTAAAGAAATCGTTGCGAATACTTATGAATCGTTATGGCATCGACTTCTTAACAAAACGATATGGCTTCTAAAGAAATCGTTGCGAATACTTTGAAATCGTTAAGGCATCGACTTCTTGCGCTTTACAGAAGAAATCGTTAGGCATCGATTTCTTAACAAATCAATACGCTCAAAGAAGAATCGTTCTGGCCACTTATCAATCGTTATGGCATCGACTTCTTAGCAAATCGTTGCGGCGCTTGATACTTTGGCACTTTAAACAGAATCGATTATATTGATTAAACTCGATTTTATCATTTTAGTGCGCATATATTGCATCAATGAAGGACTTAGCATTTTGCTATGGGATTGATGCGACACAGATGAACAAAATATTCATTTAAGTTACATCATAAATTTTATTCACCCAAATAACAGAACATAAGAGTGGTCAACAGGTTCTTGGAGATTTGAAGGAACACAAATCTTTGGAATGACAATTTGAGCTTGTATTTGATTTTGAACCTAGTGGCAATGCGAATGAATCTGTTGAATACTACTTCAGCAAAATCTCTTCGAAGGAGACTGCTCATAAAAAGATGGATGCAGTCCAGAGGTAATACCACAGTCATGGAGAGATGATTTCTCTTTGACCTCTTAGCAGATTGTCCCATTGACCTTTAGAAACATCAGGCAATCCTAATTTGAATCATTCGAAATTGAAGGTCTTCATTCTAGTGAACTTGGCCTGAGAGTCCTGGAGATGTTGTCCAAACATGTCATGAAACCTTAGAAGGTGATGTTGGATAGTTAAAAATTGGTTTCTAGATTGAGTTTGCTGATTTTGGCTGCTTCTTCTGGATAGAGGTCAAGGAACTCCTTAGGAGTTAAGCTATGACTTTTCTGAGATATGAATTGGAGATCCTCAACTGAAATATGTGATGTTCTGAGAAGAATAGGAAGCCAATGTTCGAAAGTGAACCCTGGCATCTCATGAACTTCAGGAAAGCACGAATAGATATATATTCTCTGAATAGATTCATGTGATGTTCTGAGTGGTAGATGAAGCATACCAAAAGAGGGAAGGAGTTTAGAAGGATTGTCTCCAAGTTTTGGTCCACTAGATGAGGAAAGCTGAATACTGGGGAGTATTTCAGCTAGGTGGAGAAGTGTTTGCTTAGAGTTTGTTTTCGAGGCGTGGGAAGACAAGAGAAATACTGAGGAGGTTGAGTGGAAAGAGTAAGAGAAAAAGATTTGGGAGGTTTGACCTGTATTTCATGGATAGATTTTGAATTTGATGTCCTGGTGGAAAGGATCCATAGGAATAGTTGCAAGAGGAGTAGGATCCGGAGAAGTGGATTGTGAGGGAATTTCAGTGGTGAGAGGAGTAGGTGCAGAGGTGCAGTGGATTGAGGTTTAGCTGAAGTTGGCTTTTTAGGCTCTGGAGGAGGCTTAACAGATGGCTTAGGTGAGAGGATGAACTTGTCTAGAAGGAGATGAGGGAAGACTGGGTCACCATTTTTGACCAGTCTGCGCTTCACTTTCCTCTTGAAGGTTTGCAAGTTAGGACTCAACTCCAGGGGTCTCTTAGCCGAAGATTCTATCTGGAAGCCTGCCTGGGCTAGGAAACCTCAGCTTCTGCCACTGCCACTGACTGATTTTCTGACACAGACTCCTGCTGATGCTCCTCTTGAGGTTGATATACTATCATGGCTAAGCCTGCTTCTTGCCTTAAATCTTTATCTTTCTCATGAGGCTGCTCCTCCACACTCTGATGCTTGACCTGAGACTCAAGCTCCTTGGATTAATCAACAAAAGGTTCAACAAGTTCTTGAACCAGGGATTCTGGGTCCTGGTTCAGCTACTGCTCAGGTTGCTGCTCAACCTACTGGTGTTGATCTTCTGTGGACTGCTGTTCTTGAGCTGGCTTTTTAGGTTCCGGAGGCTCTGAGAGTGAACAGGTACTTCTTGCTACTGAGAGGATGAGGGCCTTGATGGTCGAGAAGTCCCTGCTGGCACACTAACTGAAGCAGCAAATCTTTCATTTGCTTAACCTCCTCAGACAAACTATCAAACATGACATCAATAAACTCTATCTGCATTTGAAGAACTGAAAGACATTCATGTTGCTTGCTCAATAAATCCAAAATGGAGTTAAGACAATTGCTACTCTCCCCCTGAGACCTTGGTTGGGTGTCAAACTGAGAAGGGGAGAAGAGATGCTCTCTCTCTTCAAACTCTACTTCTGCAGGGATGTCATCTGATGCAATGCCTTTGCCTCTGATGTCTCTTAATACTACACGATTGTTTCCTCAGGACCATATAGTTCAGGAAAAGAGGAGGAAACATGAACTTGAGCTTCTTGCTCCTGGGTCTGAACAGGCACTTCAGCTCCTACCTCTTGTTGAACTATTTGAGGAGCAGGAGGAACAAGAGATTCATCAGAAAATACTTCATGATCACATTCTGGCACTGAGTCTTTTACCCAAAGATTTTGCTTTTTATTAACTAAGGAGTAGTGACTCCTTCTCAGGGTAGTGATCTCTATCTTCTCTTTTATTCCTACAGAAATTTCTCCTGACAGATCCACTGAGTGCCTCTTGAATATCAGGGAAAGCAAAAGACCATAGGGAAAAGATTCTTGAAGATTCTTGGCAGCAATCATTCTATCCAAGATAATTCCAGCCAAATTCACTCTGTGCCTCTAAATTGCCCAAAATAACAAGTTCCCATCTCTAGAGGTGATAGAGGAGTGGGTTCCTGCTCTAGGGGTCACAATATTAGAAATCACAGAATGGATCAATCTCTTTCCCGCTGACAGCTCATTCACTGAAAGACCTTTCTTACTTATAGAGGCCAAACTCCCAATGATGCCTAGCTTTTGCTTTTCCAAAGGCATTACTTCATTAAGCTTATGTCTGGAGTTTGGACATTCCAAAGTATCCACCAATAGTTCCTCAGAAATAGATATTTTGGTCCCTTTGACATATCCAAACACTGAACTTGCATAAGAGATTTCCATGGTTACATAAAATGTTCTGACGACATTCTCTACGATGGGTTCTGAAATCTGGCACAGCTTGGTCCAACTCATGGCATTGACGGGTCCTCTACCCATGCAAGACTTCCAGTAAGATGGGAGAAGTCTACAACCTTCCTTGGGCAAATGGGAATCTTAGCCAGTCTCACTAGTTGATCAGGGGTCATTTGGGAGGATTCTAGAGCCCTAGACGAAGCCATCTTGAGAAGGAGATGAACAGGACTCAGGGAACTAGTAGAGGAGTGATAGAATGCAAGGGAGAGTTCCAGGATCCTACCTTTCTTCAAGGAGGATGGAGGTTTCAGAGTTCTTCAGTAGTCTTTCGCCGGAGAATAGTGAGGGCGCGAAAGGGCAGAAGAAGACAAGGAAGTCAAAAGCAGATTTCGAAAGGGTGTCTTCAAAAGGAGTCGGGGTTTTCTTTTATAAAGAAAGACAAGATAACTGCCCCTAGATTTCAGGATGAACGGACGAGATTAATGATTTGACCATTTAAGAAATGAAAGGATGCGTCTTAAAAGAGTGTCAGTTACATAATTTTAAATTATAAGCGCCTTTTCATGATTTCATAATAAGTCGAATCATGTATTCGACTACATCAGTCGAATGCAAGAATTATAACATAATTCGAATGCATAAGTTGAATGACTGGGACTGAGCATTTGTTATGGTGTTTTTCACAAAGTTCATACAACACAATCATAGCATATAGTTCAAATGACATTTTACTTTGGTAAATTAATCAGGATTACACATACCTATTTCTCTTCTAATTGATGTGAATCTATCCTCGGGAAGAGGTTTTGTAAAGATATCAGCAAGTTGTTTTTCAGTAGAAACAAATTCAAGTAAAATATTGCCATTACTTACATGATCCCTGATGAAATGATGTCTAACCTCAATATGCTTGGTTCTTGAGTGCTGGATAGGATTCTTGGTCAAATTTATTACGCTTGTGTTGTCACATAGCATTGGAATTTCTTGAGGTTGATGACCATAGTCTTCCAGTTGATGTTTGATCCACAAGAGTTGAGTACAGCAATTCCTTGCTGCAATGTATTCAGCTTTTGTGGTTGACAAAGCTACTGAGTTCTACTTTCTGGAAGACCAAGATATCAAGCACCGTACAAGAATTTGACAAGTACCACTGGTGCTTTTCCTATCTATTTTACATCCAGTATAGTCAGCATCACTATATCCAATTAACTTGAATTCTGAACATCTGGGATACCAAAGTCCTAATTTACTGGTATTTATAAGATATCTAAAAATTCTTTTAACTGCGTGAACATGAGATTCTTTTCGATCAGCTTGGAATCTTGCACATAAACAAACACTGAACATTATATCTGGTCTACTGGCAGTAAGATAGAGTAGTGATCCAATCATTCCTCTATAGATCTTTTGATCTACCATTTTACCAAGAGGATCACTATCTAACTTAATACTTGAGCTCATAGGTGTTCCTAAAGGCATACACTTGTCAAAACCATATTTATAAAGTAAATCTGAAATATATTTGGTTTGAAAAATGTGAGTTCCTTCCTTGACTGCTTTATTTGCAACCCAAGAAAATAATTTAGTTCACCCATCATGCTCATTTCAAACTCACTTTGCATCAAATTTTCAAAGAACTTATAGAGTGATTCAATAGTAGAACCAAAAATAATGTCATCAACATAGATCTGCACAATTAAAATTCCATCTAAAAATTTCTTTATAAATAGAGTGTTATCTACTCTACCTCTTATAAAATCATCTGATATAAGATAAGCACTTAATCTTTCATACCTAGCTCTTGGAGCTTGTTTCAGACCATACATTGCTTTAAAACGGAAAACATGATTAGGATAAGTAGTATCTTCAAAACCAGGTGGTTGCTCAACATATACATCTTCTTTAATAAGACCATTCAGAAATGCACTTTTAACATCCATTTGGAACAAATTAATATTAAGAGAACAAGCATAGGCTAATAAAATTCTGATTGTCTCTAATCTAGCTACTGGAGCATAGGTTTCATCAAAGTCTATGCCTTCCTCTTGGGAATATCCTTGAGCAACAAGTCTGGCTTTGTTCCTAGTGATTACCCCTGATTCATCCATCTTGTTTCTGAAAACCCATCTGGTTCCAATAATTGGATGGTCAGAAGGTCTAGGTACAAGAGTCCAAACTTCACTGCGTTGGAACTGATTAAGTTCCTCTCGCATAGCAAGGATCCAAGATTCATATCCCAGAGCATCATTGATTGTCTTAGGCTCTATTTGAGAAACTAAAGCAGAAAAGTCACAAGGAATTTGCATACCTCTTGTTCTTATCCTACCTTGAGGATCACCTATAATGTTTTCTCTTGGATGATCTCAGTGATACCTTAAGTTTCTAGGTAGCCCTTCTTGTGGTTCTTCTAGTTGTTGAAGATCTTCTATTTCTTCATGTTTACCTTCTTGTTCAAGAGAAGTCTTTTCTAAATCCCTGCAAAGATCATCTACACATTTTTCTTCTTCTTCTATCCTTTTGATAGAAGGGTTAGTTTCATCAAATAGTATATGCACATATTGTTCTATGGTTAATGTCCTTCTATTGAATACTTTATAACCTCTAGGTTTTGAAATATATCCTAACAAGAAACCTTCATCACTCTTAGCATCAAATTTTCATAAGTTGTCCTTACCATTATTTAAAATAAAACACTTATAGCCAAAAGGTCAAGATGACTGATGTTGGGCTTCTTTCCCTTTTAGAGTTCATAAGGAGTCTTTTGCCCAGAAATATTTTGATAAATTATACTCATTCAGCATTGTTCTGGTCATATCCAGTAGTGTCCTATTCTTTTTTTCTGCTACTCCATTCTGTTGAGGTGTTCTTGGCACTGAGAAGTTGTTCTCAACTCCATTTTCTTCACAGTACTTCATGAATTCTTCATTCTTGAATTCTCCTCCAAGATCAGATCTGATGCTTGTAATCTGAAATTTCTGATTTTTCTGAACTATTTTGTTGAACTTCAGAAATGCTTGAAAGGCTTCAGATTTGGCGTCTAGAAAAGACACCCAAGAGTATCTTGAGTAGTCATCAACTAATACATAGCCATAAACTTTTCCTCCAAGACTGACTGTCCTCATAGGTGCAAACAAATCCATGTGAATTAATTCCAAAGGCTTGGAAGTTGTAACTATTGTCCTGGACTGAAATGAGGTCTTGGTCTATTTTCCTTTTGCACAAGCTGAACAAATTCCAGATTTCTTCAGTTTCATTTTTGGAAGCCCCTCAACTAGATCATGCTTTATTATCTTCTTGATCACTGAGGTGCTTGCATGACCAAGTCTTCTATGCCACAACTCAGACTCTTCACTTTTGGTGATTGCAAGGCACAAGTTTACTTCTCTTAATTCTGCCAATTGCAAAGTATACAAGTTCTTTACCCTTTGAGCTTCGAAAACTATCTTGTCATCTTTCTGGATGATACATTTATCATTCTGAAAGTTTACTGTATGCCCTTTATCACATAATTGACTAGTACTTATCAGATTATACTTCAGACCTTCTACATACATGACATCTTCAATTAGGTTCTTTTCTTTAGTACCAATTATTCCACCTCCTAGCACTTTTCCTTTTCCATTTTTACCATATGTGACTTGACCATTTTCTTCTCTAAAACTTGTGAATAACTTCCTATCCCCTGTCATGTGCCTTGAGCATCCACTGTCCAAATACCATTGGATGCCCTCAGCCGACCCTGCAAACAAAATCAGGTTGTAACTTTTGGTACCCAATTTTCTTGGGTCCTTGAAGGTTAGTTTTAGGAATCCATCATAAATGTCTAGTGGTGCATGTGCTTACTGTGTGTCCTAATTGATTACAGTGACTACAGCAAAAATCAAAAACATTCTTCATATATGCAAATCTATTAGATTTCTATTTTTGTTTGTACACATATTGATTTACTTTTTTGGTATTTTTGACTTTCTTTTCTGCTACAAATTTAGGGGTTGGATACACTTGAGGGTGAATAATGTTTTCTTCATTTTGTGGAGGTGTGTATCCTAATCCATATTTCTTCTTTCCTATTCTAGAACCTTTTAAATTAACAAATAAAGAAGTTTTGCACTTAGAAATCTTTTCTATGGTAGCTTTTAGATAATTATTTTCCTCTTGCAACTTTTCTTCATTTTTAAGTTCCTTAAGATGTGATTCAATTTCCAAAATTTTGCTATTTTTTTTTTAAAATCTTTACATAGTAGTTCATTGGTTCTTTTAGTTTCACTTAAACTTTTGTTTAACCTTTCTGTTTCATTTTTAAGGAAGGTGTTGTCCTTTTCTTGGGTTAGTAGATTTAGTTTAACAATTTTCATTTGTTATACTACAGTTTTATATTTTTCATAGTGTTCATTGAAAGCATCTTCAAGATTATCATAATCGGATTCAGAGCAAGAAGTAAATGAGGTTTCTGAGTTTACCTGTTCTAGTCCTGCCATGAGGGCTAGATTTGTCTTCTCTTCTTCTTCTGATTTTGAGCTAGATGATTCTGAACTTGTTGCTTCTTCATTGTCCCATGTTGCAGCCATTGCCTTATTTTTGAACTTTCTGAACTTCTTTTCTTTGCCTTTCTTCTTGTTGAATTTTTCTACTTGATCCTTCTTCTTAAGCTTGGGACATTCAGACTTGTAATGTCCTGGCTGATTACACTCATAGCAAGTTGGCTCTTTCTTCTTCTCTTTCTTCAAAAATCTTTTTGAGCCAAACTTCTTCTTCATTGCAAGAATTCTCTACAATTTTCTTGAAAGCATGGCCTCATCATCACTGTCATCTGATTTTTCTTTTGAGTCTTCAGATGAGGAGAAATCTGCAATCTTCAAGGCATTTGAAATTTTCTTTTTCGAGGAATTTTTAGAAAACCTTTCCATATTAATTTCTTGAGCATAAGGGATCCTATTAATTTATCAATAGATAATTGTGTTAAGTCATGTGCTTCCTCTATGGCTGTAACTTTAGGAGTCCAGATATTAATTAGAGATCTTAATATTTTTCTAACTGTTTCTTCATTAGTTAGGATTTTTCCTAAAGCACTTAATCCTACAATTATGTTGGAAAATCTGTTGTACATTTGAGTTATATTCTCATTAGGGAGCATTTTAAACTGTTCATATTGAGATACAAGTATATCTATCCTTGTTTGTTTAACCCTATCTATACCTACATAAA
Organism: Colocasia esculenta; assembly: GCA_014218235.1. Taxonomy (NCBI): domain Eukaryota; kingdom Viridiplantae; phylum Streptophyta; class Magnoliopsida; order Alismatales; family Araceae; genus Colocasia; species Colocasia esculenta. The sequence goes on from CM024761.1 coordinate 134,170,945, forward strand.
TTACTTGAAGCTTATCCCACATTTCTTTAGCTGTTTTACATGCTGAAAGTCTGTTAAATTCTCTTTTAGACAAAGCACAGCAAAGATAATTTTTTGCTTTGTAATTTAAAGACATGTTTCTTTTATCTGCAATGGAAAGAGTGCCAGAAGAAGATTCCCCAAGGATTTGAAAGTCACCTTGTTCTATTACCTGCCATAAGTCGAAGTCAGTACCTCTGATGAAGCATTCCATTCGCATCTTCCACTATTATTAATCTTCACCATCAAAGAATGGTGGCCTTGTAACTGATTGGCCATCATAGTTGTGAGCTTCGGATGCCATTTCTTCTCAAATCTTTTAGATTCTTCTGAGAAGACCTTGCTCTGATACCACTTGTTGGATCAAAATGGTACTTAGAATGTCCTAGAGGGGGGTGAATAGGACTTCTACCCTTTTAAAATTTTACTTCTGAAATTGCACAACACTAAATAAATTGTTAGAGCTTAGTGTGGTGTGTGTGATTCAAGTGTAGACAAGGCGGAAACAATCACACAATGAATGCACAGGGATTTATCCTGGTTCGGCCCTTCCCACATGGAAGTCCTACATCCAGTCCTCAAGCCAACCACTTGAGATTTCAACTAACTGCCAATGAATTGGCCTTCTCTCACCCTTGAGAGGAATTACAAACCCACTTGCTCCCAAGCAAGTCTTCCCTAAACAAGGGAACAACTACTGCCTTTCACAAGGCCTTCCCTACACAGGAGGGGCAATGCAGAAACAGACTTCTGTAGAAATTACACAAGAGAAATGAAAAGACTTGTGTGTTTGTCTTAGTACAAACACAGACTTCAGAAGGATTCTAAGCTCAGAGATGAAATGCAAATCCTAACTAAAATCAGAGGGTGGACTGAAGTAATTACAATTGCTACCCAACACTACTAGGAGAGCTTCAGAGAAATTCTTCTAAGTAAGATAAGAGCTCTAAGACTTTAGCTTTCAGAAAGGCTTGTGAGAGTTGGAGGAATTTGAATGTAGCTTGAATGCTCTTCTTCTTGAGTTGCCTATTGCTGTATGAATTCAAGAGGTGCAGAGATGGTGTATTTTTCTTCTTCAAACTTGAGCTCCTTTTATAAGCTTTCAGAAAGTAGCCGTTTTGGAAGATAGCCATTTTAGAAGATAGTCGTTGGAGTTTGTGGCCGTTTGCAATTTTGACCATTTAGAGAGAGCTCTAGTTTCCTTTGGATCTTGGTGATCTTATTGTTTAGAAGTCCTTTAGTTCTTGCATCTTTCCAAAGTCTTCAGATGACGAGTAGTCGTTCACAGCTAGAAGATAAGCTCTTGTCATCATAGACTGTGAATGAGTCATGCTTAAGAAACGTGCTCCAATAAATGCCTGTTACAAGGACAAGACAGAAAGAAGAGAGAACTCCATACCTTTTGAGGTAGGTAAGTTAGGTAACTACAGAAAAAAGGTATGGAAACCTCGTTTCCACATGCTTTCAGAAAGAAGATGTAGATAGACAGATAGGCTAAAAAGGTAAAGCATGGGTCTGTCAGTGGTAGGTGAGTCCTGTCAAATGCCATGCGTCTGAGAATTCATAAATGCATAGTGTCTAATGAATCTAGCAAAATCTAGAGGAAAGGCATTGAACAACTCAAGGATTATTTCTTTAAAATATAATAGAAGTGTCATGCGCTAGATTCAAATAAATGTTCTAAGATTGATATGACTTGTTCTGACAGATAATAATAAAAATAAAATAATATGATAATGACGGTTTTAATAAGATTTTTGAAAGTTCATAAAAAAAATGCATGAAAATATTTGAGGATAAATTTACATTAGATGTTAAGAGTAAAAATGGATCAGAAGAGAGTTTATTAAGTACAAAGATAATTACTGAAGTCGAATCTAAAGGAACATGTAATTCGACTGAAGAAATAGGAGTGAATCGACTTCAGTAAAGAAATAATAAGATAATTTGATTTCTAAGAAAACAAGGCAATTTGACACCAGTCGACGAATTACTAAAAATTAATCTTTGAAGCATTCGATTGTCGTAGTCGAAGATGTAAGTCGAATCAAGAGTTGGATTTTGTAAGGTATTCGACTGTAACAGTCGGAGTTATCAGTCGAATCAGGTATAAAGATTATATGAAGCATTCGACTGTATCAGTCGGAGATATAAGTTGAATCAAGTATAAAGTTGTGGACTATATTCTATTGTCGGTTTTGGCAGTATTTTATTATAAATAAAATTCATAAATACCTTATCACGTCCCGCTGCACCGACGCATTTCAAATCAGAGACGCGTTGGCCTTTGCCCCAAAAGTCATCGCGCTTAAGCGCCCGGGCCTCGAGATCATGCGAAATCTCTGAATCGTATCCCTCTGTCCCGACACGATTAGGTCTTGTACTATAACACCCCGACGAGGAATATCGAAGCGATATTACAGTTATTAAATAGTACAGAGCGAGAAAAAAATTACAACCATTGCACAATTGAATAACACCAAATAAACTTTAATTCCATTAATATTCCATCAACGTCATGACCTAAATATTACATCAACGTATCAGAGCCAAAACTAGGGCCCAGAGTACTTTATTGAAAATCAAACTAATGCATCAGAACTAACTGATGTATCTCTATACTAACTAACTACTAAAGCAATGGTTGCTGAAATTGGGTCACTCCTAAGCATCATCCTCAGTCCCATCCTCGTGAGTGTGGTCATCGTCAAACTCACCTATAACACATTAAATAAAAATGCAGGATGAGCGAATAACGCCCAGTAGAACTTAATATCTCATGAACACAAGCATGGTTTAAATAATTAATGTCTTAATGGCAGGTTAACTAGAGAGAAGAGTCATGTAGATCAAGCAATGATAACGAGAGAACAGTAGCATCTGGTACAGGGAAAATAGCACAACGCAAACGATAATAGAATGGACATGTAACGATATAACATGTAAATTGAACTGGTATAGGTAGCACTTTGATTGTCATAGATTAATCTTGATAGTATGATGGCGTTGGATGCATGCTGTAACACATCCTTGATCATTTTAACTCCCATGGGCACTAGCACTTTTCGGGCGCTCCTCCCAGGACCTGATCGGGCCCCATTGCGTTGGCATTAGTCATTTCTTTATCTTAGACAATCACAAGAATGGCTAATAGAGTACCAAGAAATAGATAAAAGAGTACTAGACAAACTAGATGAGAGAGTAGAGTGAACGTGAACAGATGAGAGAATATAGAGAGCAGATGAGATAGGGGTATTATTATAAAATCACGTTAAACATCGATAGTAACGGTTGCACGTCACACCATTGTTGGCTGGTAGTGTGGTAGAAGTCACCACCACCCACTAGTCGTGATGTGTACATAGGCTAGATGGTCCGATGTGATCATAAGATAAGGAAAGAACACACTAAGGCCATGGATCGTATGTATCCCTAAGGTGTATCGGGTTTAAGGTACAACAAGCTCATCGAAAATGGACGTATGCCAAAGCCAAGAAGACTTACGGAGGCCTTGACAAGGAGTTCCTAGCCCATTCGGGAGTATTCCTGATAGAGAGGTGGTCCAAGTCGAGAGAAAGTGTGTAGAAAATGGGTCCGTCGTGCCTCGAGTGCTCGAAGGCCGAGGGAAACGGTAATGGTGTACAAAGCACACATATGAAACGTAGACAAACATGATTAATTAAATAGGGAAATTTAGTCATTCATTTCTCTAAGTTACCGGATACATTATTGCATAAATTATTAAGGTGAAATGGCAATTAATAATGTTATGTGTGTGCAAGTGTAAATAAATCTTGAGGATATGATAAGTCGTGCAAATGTCCTTAAAAATAATTAATTTTATATAATTATTGGTATTTATTAATTTACCAGGTCGAATTAACTATAACATGGTTTAATCATGGCTAATTATGGGGTATAAAGCCTAAACATCAAGGGCATATGCACAATTTTTAGTTCTGGTTGAATTCTTTAAATCTCGGCTGGCCTACCCATCGCGATTTAGATCCTGACAGGTGGAAATCGCGGCGGCTTATGCCGACGGATTTTTGACGCAACGCCATAGCCCGGTGCAACCCCCTGATATCGCGGCGGGTCGTGCCGACGGGATATCAAGTAGGGTCACCCCCTTTTCCCCTTTTTATAGGGTGCATCCTCTTCGATACCTAGTCATACTAAATTCCATATAAAAATGTGTGATCAAAAATCACGAAACTAGTTTTAAACGAAAATAGATATATAGATCTATCATCATGTAAATTAATTTAAGAATAGACAAGGTTTAGGCATGCTTTGATCTAGTTACATTTCGATGACCTAGACATGCGCAGTCAAGATTCAATGAATTAATTAGAGATTGATACATGATGAAAATTAGGCAAACTAGAGGTGTTTGAAAGCTAATATGATGTAGTATTTATGAGAATTTTCTCATGGCATGGGGTTATGTATGCTCGATGTTTAAGAGTAAACATGAAGGGTCGGGTACATGTAACTGACAGGGATTCAAAGAATTAATTCTCCCTCATGAGAGATCGAAATGGAGCAAAACAAGAGGGCTTTTGCTCGGGAACATGAAGTCTTCCTAGGGGAATTTTTACACGGATTTAGCTTGAGAGATTGCCTACCTTGTTCGCAGAGTAAAGAAAACGCTAGTTGGTGACGAAAAATGAGGGTTTCCTCCTTGCCTCTTCGTCCTCAGCACTTCTCCTTCGTTTCCCAAAGCCTCAGCACGCAAATGAGGGTTGAGAGGGTCGGATTAGAGTGGTTTTGATGGTTATTGGAGTCCTAGCCATTCTAAGAGTCCTCCTTTTCATTAAACTCTGAATTTTTCTTATTTATCCCTAATTCCCGTAATTATCCACCTAATAGGATTAGGAAGAGAGCCAATTTCGTGGCTAAGGGTTTAGGTTGGGGTAAGGACTCTTATTTTGGATATTTATGGGTTATTTATCCTGGCCTTTTACTATTTATTAATTAATTAAATCTGAATCTGGGATAACTACTTCCCATCCCATGATGGGCTCCACTATATTAGGCCCATTATTTTGTAATTAAGCCATTTACACAACCCATTAGGGTTTTAACTTAATGGGCTTAATTTAATTCCCTTTTTATTTCACTTATTTCTCATTTATTCTAATTAATTCTATTTACCTCATTTATTTAAAATAAAATTTTTATTTTATTTAGATTTTAAAAATCAAGGGTACTACATCCTCCCCCTCTTAAAAGAATTTGGTTCCCAAATTCATATGATCGTAAGAGGACGAATGACTTACTGAATAACTCCGGATAATTCCGTCGCATTAATACTTCGGGCTCCCACGTGGCCTCTTCAACTTCATGGTTTCTCCATAATACCTTTACCACGGGTATAGATCGATTCCGAAGTTGTTGCATCTTCTTGTCCAATATCTTCACTGGCCTTTCTTCATAGGTCATGTCCTTGTTCAAAATAATGTCATCATAGCTGATTACGTGTGACGGGTCACACACGTACTTCCTCAGCATGGACACATGGAAGACGTTGTGTACTGTTGAGAACTGGGGAGGTAGTGCTAGTCGGTACGCCACCTCGCCAACTCTATCCAACACTTCAAATGGACCTATGAATCTTGGTCTCAATTTGCCTTTCATCCCGAACCTTTGAAATCCTTTGGTCGGGGATACTTTTAGCATCATATGATCTCCGGTCTGAAACTCTAAATCCCTTCTTCTTTTGTCTGCATAGCTCTTCTGCCAGACTGAGCTATCTTAATCTTGTCTCTGATAATCTGTATATCCTTCTAGTGCTCTGCACCATGTCTGGTCCCAACCATTGCTGTCCACCTACCTCATTCCAGCACACCGGTGATCTGCAACTTCTTCCGTATAGTGCTTCAAATGGTGCCATCTTAATGCTCGCCTGATAGCTGTTGTTGTAGGCGAATTCAATCAGGGATAGTTTCTCATTCCAATACCCTTCAAAATCTATAGTGCAGACACGTAGCATGTCTTCCACTATTTGATTTGTCCTTTCTGTCTGTCCATCCGTCTGTGGGTGGAAAGTAGTACTAAAATTTAACTTGGTTCCCAATGCCGTCTGAAGTCCCTTCCAGAATCTAGAAGTGAATCTGGGATCACGGTCTGAGACAATGGTTACTAGGACTCCATGCAATCGTACTATCTCCTTTACATAGAGAGCTGCTAAAACATCCACACTCCAGGTGCTCTTAATGGCAAGGAAATGTGCGGACTTAGTCAAACTGTCCACAATGATCCAGATAGCATCGAGTCCACTACGAGTTCGGGGTAAACCCATGATGAAATCCATTTCGATGCTTTACCATTTCCATTCTGGTATGTGCAGGGGTCTAAGTACTCCCGCAGGACGACGATGTTCAGCATTCACTTGTTGGCATTTAAGGCAGTGTGCGGCATGCTCAGCCACCTCACGCTTCATGTTTGGCCACCAAAATGACCTTTTCATATCATGGTACATCTTGGTTGCACCTGGGTGAATGGTATACTTGGTCTTGTGGGCTTCATCCATCAACTTTCTCTTCAATTCTTCATTGTCAGGCATGCAAGTCCTAGCGTGGAATAATATTCTCCCATCTTCAGCGATCGAGAAATCTGGCTTGTCAGCTATGGTTTCTCTGACCCGGACTAGGAATGGATCATTTTCCTGTTGCTCTCTGATCTCTACAAAGATGTCGGGTTGAGCTCTAAGATTAGCCACCAACATCTTATCACTTCTTTCCTCAATATTCAGATTCAAACTGGCAAATTGCTCAAGTAATTACATCTCGCCCATGACTAAACAAGATAAAGAAGCTATTGGCTTCCTACTGAGTGCATCAGCTACTACATTACCTTTGTTTGGATGATATTGAATATTGAAATCAAAGTCCTTCAAGTACTCCAGCCATCTTCTTTGTCGCATACTGAGCTCCTTCTGAGAAAATAATTACTTCAAACTTTTGTGATTGGAGTAGACAATAAATTGCTCCCCATATAGGTAATGTCTCCAAATCTTAAGTGCAAATACCACCGCAGCCAATTCTAAGTCATGGACTGGATAGTTGACTTCATGTGGCTTCAACTTCCTTGAAGAATAAGCTATCACCTTTTCATTCTGTATTAACACGCAGCCTAAACCAATTCCAGATGCATCGGTGTAGACTGAGAATCCTGCGCCTTCGACTGGTAATGTGAGGACATGTGCAAATGTAAGTAATTGCTTCAGTGTCTGAAAGCTCTTCTCGCACTCCTTGCTCCAGACATATGGGTTCTCTTTCCGTGTAAGATGCGTAAGAGGTACAGCTATCTTGGAGAAGTCTATTATGAACCCTCTATAATAACCAGCCAGTCCATGAAAACTTCTTATCTCTGTGACATTTGTCGGCCTTTCCCAGTTGAGTACGGCTTCTACCATAGAAGGATCGACACTGATACCATCCTTGGAAATAACATGGCCTGGGAATGACACCTCCTCAAGCCAGAATTCACATTTGCTCAATTTGGCGTAGAGTTGGTTGTCTCACAAGATCTACAGAGCAATCTTCAGATGCTCCTCATGTTCTTCCTTGGTCTTGGAGTATATGAGTACATCATTAATAAAAACCACGACGAACTTGTCGAGGTAGGGTCGATATATGGTGTTCATTAGTTGCATGAAAGCTGCAGGAGCATTGGTTAGCCCAAAAGGCATGACTACAAATTCATAATGATCGTACCTGCTTCTGAAAGCCATCTTGTAAATGTCTGCATCTTTAATCCTCACCTGATGATATCCCGATCTAAGGTCAATCTTAGAGAAATATTTGGCTTCTGATTTCTGATCAAATAATTCATCGACACGAGGCAGAGTGTACTTGTTCTTGATAGTGAGATTATTCAGCTGCCTGTAGTCGATGCATAACCTCATAGATCCATCCTTCTTCATGACGAACAGCATTGGTGCTCCCCAAGGAGAAGTACTTGGCCTGATAAACCCTTTTTCTAGAAGTTCCATCAGTTGCTCTTTCAACTCTTTTAATTAGCAGGGGACATTCTGTAAGGTTGGCGTGATACCGGTGCAGCTCCAGGTACGAGATCAATTGAGAAATTCACATCTTTCTCGGGTGGAATGCCTGGCAGCTCATCGGGAAACACATCGGGATATTCTTGCACTATACGAATGTCTGATAACTTGGTTGCTTTCTTTTGTATTATGATTGCGGCAAGAAATGCCACACAGCCCTTTCTTATCATGTTTTGTGCCTTTATGGCAGAGACGAGAGACAAGTGCCTCTTGTGTCTACGTCCCGTAAAGGTTAACTTAGGGAATTCACTAAAGGAAATTTTCCCTCTTTTACAATCCACGATATCCCCATACATGGATAGCCAATCGGCTCCCAGAATGACATCGTAGCCCTCCATGGGCATACATATCAAATCAGCTCTATGATTGAGATCACCAATCTTAACATCAGCTAAAGGAAAATATTTATTCAATTGAGCCTTTTCTCCTAATGGTGTAGTAACAGGCAATTCAAATCCCATAGATGTAGGTTGTTCAGTTAATGTATCAGCAAATGCTTGTGATGTGAATGAATGTGTTGCACTAGTGTCAAATAATACAAAAGATGACTAAGAGAATACTGGTAAAGTACCTTCGACAACCCCACCTTCCTCGGTGGTTTCCACTTCTTGCCGAGCGTGAAGTCTGCCTGGCTTCTTTTGTCCGTACGACGCTTCTCATTTTCCTTGAGTAATGGGCATTCGGGAATCTGATGCTCTCTACTCCCACAACTAAGGCATGCACCTACCTTCCTCCAGCATTCTTCTGTCGTGTGACCAAGCTTGTCACAATGCTTGCATCTTGGTTTGTTGTTCGGAGCAATAATGGTGAGGACTTTGGGCTTTCGCTCCTGGCTTGGCCCGTCAGTAATGCTTAACGGCCTTTTCTTGCCGTTAGTAGGCTTGCTCGATACCCCGAATGTCTGCTCCTTCTTGACCATCCTACCCTTGATGCGATCAGTGAGATCGGTCCCATCTTCTAGTAATTGTGCCCTTCTGATCACCTCTGGATAAGTTTGAATGTCCATAGGTGCCAGTTGTGTAATGTAGGCGGGCCTGAGTCAATTAAGAAAGCACTTAGCCTTCATTCTTTTAGTGCCTACCAGGTGATAGGCATAGCGCGCCAACCGAGAGAATTGAGCTTCATACTTAGCAACAATGAGATTCCTTTGCTTGAGGGCTGCAAATTCAGAGGCTTTCCTTTCTTGGACTCGTTCTGAAAAATATTTGGAGTTGAAATGCTCCTTGAACTCATTCCAGGTAAATTATGCATCTGCCCTGGTGGCCTCGGTGGATTCCCACCACGCACAGGCGTCCCTTTCTAACTGGAATGTTGCTAATAATACCTTGTCACCATCCGTGCACTACATAACGTGGAAAATACGTTCAATTTCTTTTAGCCAATTCTATGCCTCGTCAGGGTCAGCGGTCCCACTGAATCGAGGCGGGTTTAGATTGCGGATGTTCCGGTTCAAATCTCCAGCACCACGGTTGTTGTTATTGTTGGCTCCAGCAGTTGAAGCAAAGCCTGAGTAAGCTGTTGAATGGTCTGTTGCATGTCACGGAGTTGTGCACGCTCCGCTGCCATTGTTGATGTTTAAATTCCTTCAAAAGGGAATGTTTAATGTAAGTTACTGAGTTTGCACTAAGTTGTGCGTGTGTGAGTTCATTTTATCTTATTACCCAAGGTTCTACCCATCTCACATAGGTATGGAGTTAGACTATAAGTCAAGGCAGGTCAAACCTAGATCATCCTATACTTAAGAATAACCTAGGCTCTGATACCACAAAACTGTACCGCCCCGACGCGGAATATCGGAGCGATATTACAGTTATTAAATAATACAGAGCGAGAAATAAATGACAAACCATTGCACAATTGAATAACACCAAATAAACTTCAATTCCATTAATATTCCATCAACGTCATGACCAAACTATTACATCATCGTATCAGAGCCAAAACTAGGGCCCAGAGTACTTTATTGAAAATCAAACTAATACATCAGAACTAACTGACTCCCTCTTTACCAACTAACTACTAAAGCAATGGTTGCTGAAATTGGGTCACTCCTGAGCATCATCCTCAGTCCCATCCTCGTGAGTGTGGTCATTGTCAAACTCACCTGTAACACATTAAATAAAAATGCACGATGAGCGAATAACGCCCAGTAGGACTTAATATCTCATGAACACAAGCATGGTTTAAATAATTAATGGCATTTTAACTATAGAGAAGAGTCATGTAGATCAAGCAATGATAACGAGAGAATAGTATCATCTGTTACAGGGAAAATAGCACAACACAAACGATAATAGAATGGCCATGTAATGATATAACATGTAAATTGCACAACGTGCACTAGTAACAATAACAATTGAACTGGTATAGATAGCACTTTGATTGTCATAGATTAATCTTGATAGTATGATGGCGTTGGATGCATGCCGTAACACATCCTTGATCATTTTAACTCCCATGGGCACTAGCACTTTTCGGACGGTCCTCCCAGGACCTGATCGGGCCCTATTGCGCTGGCATTAGTCATTTCTTTATCTTAGACAATTACAAGAATGTCCAATAGAGTACCAAGAAATAGATAAGAGAGTACTCGACAAACTAGATGAGAGAGTAGAGTGAACGTGAACATATGAGAGAATATAGAGAGCAGATGAGATAGGGGTATTATAGTAAAATCACGTTAAACATCGATAGTAACGGTTGCATGGCACAGGATTGTGGGCCGGCAGTCTGGTAGAAGTCACCACTGCCCACTAGCCGTGCTGTGTACACAGGCTAGATGGTCTGGCATGATCATAAGATAAGGAAAGAACACACTAAGGCCATGGATCGTACGGATCCCTAAGGTGTAACGGGTTTAAGGTACAACCAGCTCGTCGGCAATGGACGTATGCCAAAGTCAAGAAGTCTTACGGAGGCCTTGACAAGGAGTCCCTGGCCCAGTCGAGAGTATTCCCGATGGACAGGTGGTCCAAGTCAAGAGATAGTGTATAGAAAACGAGTCTGTCGCGCCTCGAGTGCTCGAAGGCCGAGGGAAATGGTAACGGTGTACAAAGCACACGTATCAAACATAGACAAATGTGATTAATTAATAGGGAAATTTAGTCATTCATTTCTCTAATTTACCAGATACATTATTGCATAAATTATTAGGGTCAAATGGCAATTAATAATGTTATGTGTGTGCAAGTGTAATGAAATCTTGAGGATATGATAAGTCGTGCAAATGTCCATAAAAATAAATAATTTTATATAATTATTGCCATTTATTAATTTACCAGGTCGAATTAACTATAACATGGTTTAGTCATGGCTAATTAAGGGGTATAAAGCCTAAACAGCATGGGCATATGCACAATTTTTAGTTATGGTCAAATTCATTAAATCGCGGGGGGCCTACCCGTCATGATTCAGATCTCGACGAGGCGGCCGGGCGCGTCAGGTGGACCGGCCGGTCTGGCCCGGTCTCGGGTGGAAATCACGGCGGCTTATGCCGCCACATTTTTGACGCGACGCCACAGCCCGACGCGACCCCCTGATATCGCTGCAGGTCGTGCCGACGCGATATCAGGTAGGGTCACCCCCTTTTCCCCTTTTTCCAAGGTGCATCCTCTTCGATACCTGGTCATACTAAATTCCATATAAAATCGCATGGTGATCCAAATATCACAAAACTAGTTTTAAACGAAAATAGACATATAGATCTATCAACACAATTAAATTAAGAATAGACAAGGTTTAGGCATGCTTTGATCTAGTTACATTTCAATGACCTAGACATGCGCAGTCACGGTTCAACGAATTAATTAGAGATAGATACATGATGAAAATTAGGCAAACTAGAGGCGTTTGAAAGCTAACATGATGTAGTATTTATGAGAATTTTCTCATGGCATGGGGTTATGTATGCTCGAGGTTTAAGAGTAAACATGAAGGGTCGGGTACATGGAACTGACAGGGTTTCATAGAATTAATCCTCTCTTATGGAAGATCAAAATGGAGCAAAACTAGAGGGCTTTTGCTCGGGAACATGAAGTCTTCCTAGGGTAATTTTTACACAGATTTGTCTTGAAAGATTGCGTACCTTTTTCGCGGAGTAAAAAAACCCTAGTTGGTGACGAAAAATGAAGAAGAAAATCCCTTTCTCTAGCTCCTCTCCTCCTTGCCTCTTCGTCCTCAGCACTTCTCTTCGTTTCCCAATGTCTCAACATGCAAATGAGGGTCGAGAGGGTCGAATTAGAGTGGTTTTGATGGGTATTAGAGTCCTAGCCATTCTAAGACTCATCCTTTTCATTAAACTCCAAAATTTTCTTATTTAACCCCTAATTCCCATAATTATCCACCTAATAGGATTGGGAAGACATCCAATTTCGTGGCCAAGGGTTTAGGTTGGGGTAAGGACTGTTATTTTAGATATTTAAGGGTTATTTAGTATTTATCCTAGCCTTTTAATATTTATTAATTAATTAAATCCGAATTTGGGATAATTACTTCCCATCCCATGATGGGCTCCACTATATTAGGCCCATTATTTTGTAATTAAGCCATCTACACAACCCAGCAGGGTCTTAAGTTAATGGGCTTAATTTAATTCCCTTTTTATTTCACTTATTTCTCATTTATTCTAATTAAATCTATTTACCTCATTTATTTTAAATAAACATTTTATTTTATTTAGATTTTAAAAATCAAGGGTACTACATGTACCGTACACGCCAGACCTCGGGAGTCGCCGCATTTATGGCCCACGTGCCCATTTTGAAGTCAGGCGGGGTAGGTTGTCGCGTTTCAATAACACGGCGGCCATCCCCCACGCTATTCTGAAGGCGGTTGTAGGCCTATGATCATCGCACTTTATGTCAAAGCAGAGACTTGGAAATCACAGCGTGCCGCCCGGATGAGACTCAGTCCTATTGTCGGGGCGGCTGTGCCCGACGCAATTCCAGAATCTATCCTCTATAAATAGACCCCTGATGGTTATTTGTAGAGAGGGTCCACTCACTGCGGTGAAGCCCGGCCAGATTCTCGTCTCGACCCCGGCCCAGGGGGACCTTCTACTTCGCGCCGATCCACGTCATCCCTCGAAGTTCGGAGCCGGCATCCCTGTCGTCCTCCTCCATGTGCACCAAAGCGGAGCAAGGCGGGAGTGACATTCTTCCTCCTCTTCCTCCGTCTGTCCAACCGGCCACGCCGCCACGCCGCACACCATTTGGGGAAGCACCCCTCCCCTTTCTCCCTGTCATTTACATTTCATCCCCTCCCGAGCCCCTCGTGGCTCTTTTTATTTACTTCCTCTCAGGCCCCACATGGTCCCTTTACTCCTTTTATACACACACATGCATACATACACACACACACACACCATTTTAGGGGTTTAAAAGCCACCACACGGTAAGTCGTTCCCCTTGCCGTTTATTCTTTTATTTCATTTTTTTTTACGATTGTATACTACACTCGTGGCTAATCCCCTTCTTCTTTCTTTGTCTTTTGTCAGGGTAATCAACGAGGAAAACGCCCTCTACCACGGCCGGCCGTGCTCGTAGAGGAAGAAAGGACCCACATCCCCTGCGCAATCTCCCCACGCTCCAAAAGGTACACTCGCGATCACTCCTTCCATCTCGCATCCCTCGCCGTGCGTCTCCATTCGGTACCCTCGCGTACCTAGCGACCACGATGTTTTTATTTTCTGTATTTTCCCGCTTCCCACTCCATATCCACACACATCACACATTTTTTTTAACACCCCCTATTTAAGGGCCTTTCTCTCTCTTTCTCTCTTCTTTGGGGTCCCGAAGCAACCTCTGAAAAAAGGGGAACGGAAATAGGCGTCCACACTGATTCCTCCTTCACTACCTATTCGGGGTCCCGACCCTTTCTCTCATTGTTCCCTAGGTTTCAGTCCTCACTAACCTTCTTCCCCTTCTTTGTAAAAATCCTTTTGTTCTTATCCTTTATATTCTTGTAGAGTCTTGTCTTCCTCTTGTTCTTGTGTTGAGCTGACCCATATTCTTGCAACCCCTATTTTCACCATCTCTTGCAAATGAACTAACTAAAATCAACCAAAGTCAATGTTCAAAGACTAATGCAGGTCATACTTTCAATATAGGGGTCGCATTGTACATGTAAATATTTATTTCAACCCATGAAAGAGAGTCATCTCATTTCACAACTAGAGTAGTTGAGTCAGACTTAGGTTTATTTTACTTCTATAGCACTCAGGCTAGAGAATTTTTTTTTTTAAGTAGACGGCGATATCTAGGTTGATACGACAAAGGAGTGGGCCTCCGATGTCGTGATCAAATAGACAATTTTCTATATATATGAAAACATGAAAAGGAAAGGAGTACATAGGCAATAGGGGCACAGTCTAAAGATGCCCTACGCAGAGGGGTCAAAAGTACATGGCACATCAGCCCAAGAAATCAAGAAAAGAAAGACACCCTATGTAGAGGGGTCAAAAAGTACAGGATCAGTCCTCTTACTCCTCAGCTAAGTTGACACGTCGTAGTGTGCTGCGTGTCATGACTGTTGGTTGACGTGGTCGCAATATTGGGGGATCAACCGGACATACCCAGCTGTTGTGTAATTGTAGCAGGTCCACGTCCTCACCCTCAGGCTAGAGATTGCTCCGCGCTAGGGGACCGAAGTTCATTCCCTATCATTAAAGGTCACCTTAAGCAAGGATCATCACACACTCACATGGTAACCTTAGTCGGCTCCTCTAGCAAACACCGTTGCTACTTAGGCCATACCTAGAAGGTGCAAAAGCTTTTCTCCTCCTTACTCGGTCGAAGTGTAGAGACAAAAAGGCTATTTGGGTGAGGCGACTGAGCTAAGCACACCTTGCTGAGAGGAAATTTTAAGTAGGGATGGTCAATCAGGCCTGCAAAAGGGAAGCAAAGTAAAAAGAGATAAGAAGAACAATTGAATGAAAATCAAGGAATAGGAGCATGGCAAAGAGTGGCAGTACAATTCCCCGCGGGATGCCCTTGAGCCCGGTCGTATGCATGCCCCAAACAAGAAACATGCACAATAAAGTGACCAAAAAGTCTCTCCTCAACAGATTTAATCTCTAAGAGGTGTGTCGTGGAAGGAAGCTAAGCCTAACTTGTCCTTTAATACTTGCACGAGACTTATCCACAGACTTTCTTCCCTTTCTTCCTATAAGACTCGAACGTCTCCCAGATATGGCCTTTATAGCGGCACCATAAGTTAGGGGCAACCAACTACAGGATGCCACCTCCCTAATGCACATCCGATCTTTTGGGGGTTTCTAATGAAATGGAAATAAATGAGGACCACTGGCCAGTAGTTTGATCTTGCTTTTGTGCTGCAATAGCAAGGGTGAGTACCTTTCCGCCTCACGCGTCTGATTTAGGAAGGGCTAACATCGGCTTTAGGCATCATTCAAAAAAAAAAAAAGAACGCAGCAATGAACACAACGTCTCTCCCTCTCTTAGATCTCGTATCAATCACAATCCATGCAATCACAAACATTGGCACAGAATATAAAAAGATCCACTAAAGATAAGCATCATGTACAAAGATAAGGGGGAGGTGGCTTACAAAACTTCTCATTGTCCACCGCCACTCTCCCCGAATCCCTCGTGTCTCTCGGGCGGGGGTAGCATCTCACCCTCACCCCTACCACTACGAGCACTCGCCTCTCCTGCTAAGCATTGATAACTGTATAATTTTTCCAGTTAAATTTCATACATTTAGTTAAATTTAGACATTAGTTGTCCATAAATAATGTACAGTTAACTTTAATTTTCAAAAATTAGATTTTTAGGACATGATAGTTAATTTTGGGTTAGAATACATGTTAGATTTTCATTTCTTTTAGATTAACTAATTAGAGTCATTGTGGGAAATAAAAGTCTTTGTAAATAAATGTTGCACATAAATAATTTTTAGTCTTATTATTACTTCTATATTTTCATAAATATCTTTTCATAATTCTTGTACTTGTAAATAAACCATGTCACATATTCCATCCCATCATATCATAGCACATCTATTTTCTCTCATCTCACCAATCACGACACATACCCCTCCCATTTCAATAAATAAATATTTTAATAACAACTTAATACCCATCCAACCCCATTAAATCATTTAATAATACCTTTATTAATATTTTTCTTTTGTCTTCTTTTCCACCAGGTCATCTGAAGCTTCGCAGAGAAGCCTAAAGCAACTGGAAGCTGCTCTGGCGATTTGGGCGATTTGGTGAGGGTTTCTGGAGCCGCTGTGGTGGACCTGGGCTGTGGTGAGCAGAGCCATGGTGCTGGGATGGTTGCTGTGGCATGCGACTGGTGCAGGGTGGCGCGATGCAGATCCGGATGGCAATCGTGCGATGGCTGGGCGTCCAAGGCGGGAAGCAGAGGCTACTGTGCAGAGTTCTGCTGGTTCGTGTGGAGGGCTCGTGCGTGTGCTGCTCGGCGTCTGGAGGGGTTCTGGGGCCCATAAAGGACCCCAAAGGTCCTCAGTAGGGGGTTGGTAATTTTTAGGAGTTTTATTTCTTTCTGTATTTTTTGTTCTTCTTAGTGTAGAGCAGTGGTGCAGAGCTCTCTGGTTCGGCTCTGCAGTAGTTCCATTTACCTGTATTCTTTTTTTTTAAGCATTTAGCAGGAGTAGAGGAATCGAGTTGGAGAGTAGGAGGTTGTCATCTTTGTTATTTGTTCCTAGTTTCTACTGCTGTTGTCTTTTTTTTTGTTGAGAGATCGAGTCTGTTACTTGGAGTATTTGCTTCTTCCAATTTCTGTTAAAATTTCTTCTATTCATCTGTATGGTGATTGCAATTTCTTTTTCCTTTTCTTCTGTGAATGGTTGGATTGAGAAAGTTCTGTTGAGCAGTGAGAGCAAAGGGTGTTGAGAGGTCTCTGGTTTGGCCAGGGGAGAGATTTTGTTGTTTCTGCAATTGTTTTTAGTCTGTAGTTGTTCTTATTGTTCTTGGTTCAACTGAGGAGTGTTCGTGAGAACAAGGGTGTGTTCTGTTCTTTGTTTTGAGTTCAGATTGTTGCATAGCTGTGGAGAATGTTGCTTCAGTTTGTTTGAGATTTATATTTCATAATACTGTTCCATCTGTTCTTCCAGAGTTCTTCGGGTTGGCCAAGGAGCTTTGGAGACTTTTAAATTTTTATTTGACATTTTTGTTCTGTGCATTCTTATTCAACATTTGTTCTGGATTCAAGTAGGAGGGGGGGTGAGATCTTGAGGCTGCTGTGAATTGGACTCCGCAGCTCAGAGGCTTCACCAATTAGCATTTTGAGGATTTCTTTTTGCAATTTCATTTCAGTGTTCTTCCTTTCAGCAGCAAGGGTTTAGATAGCAGAGAGGAGATTGGCTCACTGTTCTTACTGTTCTTGGCTCAACATCCGGAAGAACTCTACTGTTGTGATTTGGAGGAGATTTGTAATTTTTTTGGGTTCAGCATGTGAGATGGTAGCAGGGGAGGGAGTTCTTAATTTGTTTTGGATTTCTCTTCTAACAAGTAACTGTAAGGGTTCTGTTCTCCGAGAAAGCAGTGGGCAGTTCAATATTGGAGGATTTTTAGTTGTTCTTGTTGTTCTTCCAATTTTTGAGGAGAGCTGCGCCAGTGAATTTGCTCAATTGTCTAATCGTAGTTTAATTTCCCATTTCATTCTTACAATTTTCTTCTATGCTGTGTGGATCTGTTCCATTGGAGATTTGTGATATTTCTTCCTCCTGTGGGTGATTCCAGGGTTTGGGTGAGATCGATTTAGATGTTAGCTATTTCTATTTCTGTTGTGTTAATTCACATTTCTTATGTCATGTTGGTTAATCTGGGTGAGAGATTGTTTGGCGTCTGTGATCAGGACAATCAAAAGTTTTTGTGTGCATTGTGAATCTCCCGGAGGTAGCAGAGAACAAATAAAATTTGAGAGAGCCGAGAGTTGGATTTCCTTTGCTGTTGTTCTTCAGATTTTTATGGAGTTCTTGCTCGTTCTCTTGACAGTTCATAAGTGGATGTTGTAGTTCAAATTTCTTTTGATATTTTCTTACTGATTCGTCAGACTGTGAGGGAGAAGAGATCCACTATGTCTCTCCTTACTGTTCTGCAGTTTACTACATCTCATTCTCCAGTTGTTCTTCATCCCTCGAGCTGTGAGGGTACAGTGATATCATTTCTCTTTTCGTTTCAATTCAGCTTGTTCCTTCACAAAAATTGTTCTGTCAAGATTGTGTGGATTTGATCAGTATTGTTTACACATCACTTTTAATATATCGTCGTTAGAGATTTCAAGTCAAAGTAGTTTAATTCGAGTTCTATTCTGCCTCTCCGTGGATATGACCTGTACTCACCATTATATGAGTTCATTTTTACAATTTTAATTCGTGAGACAGTTTAGAGGAAGTGCGCATTTTGACTTGTGCGATGAACTCTGGACAACGAAATGCACAGTCAACTATGTCGCGCGTTCAGGCATCTCCCCTCCTCCTCGTTCCTCAGACGACTGGAGGAACCCACCAGAAACTACCCGACAGAGGCGCCACTCGCCCCACTCACGCAGCTCTTGCTCCTGCTCCTGCTCCGGGACTGGCCTATGGCCGTCACTATACCCCGAAGCTCTCGGGCTAAGGATTTCTACACAACTAGCTTGGTGCGTAGCCGGGTCAACTCTGCCTCATCTGCGACTGGTCCCTGCATGCGTAGCCTCACCAGCTCACTCTTCATCTTGTTCGCCTGTGCACGTAGCCTGCCCACCTTCGCCGACGACGTCTCCGCCTGGAGGCGCCAATCGGTGGCTGACCCCGCCGCTGTGTCAACCTCCTCCTGCAAGCAGGTCGCCCGATCGGTGGTAGCCTTCAACTCTGTCACCTGTGGAAGATCAAGTCAGTGCCAAGCATAAGTCAATTTCAATTCAAATCACTGCCATGCTTACCCTCTATGCTAGCTCAGTCTCAACCTCCTCGGCCCTCCTTACTACGCTCGCCAGCTAGTCCGCTAGATCCGATTGGGAGCTCTCTGCCACTGCTCTAGAATAGGATGCACCGACCTGTGCCCTTCTCGTGCTCGCTAGCTCCGCACGCTGCACATGAAACACTTGTTAGTTTCTCAATCAGCTAAAAGAAATTGGTGAGTTACTGAAGTCTGAGTAGGTACTTACCAGCTGCTCCACCTCCCTCCTCGCTACCTCCCGGTCTTGCACCGCCGAGTGCAGTAGGGCCCGAAGTGAGGCGATCATCCGGTCACGTCTACTTGCAATTCATCAAGATCTGTCAGCTCAATTCAATAAAGAAAAATTCATGGAGTTTGAGTTTAGAGATTTACCTGTCGCCTCGCACCCCTGTAGACCTCGCCCCATATTTCAAGGCGAATGCTTGTAGGTAAGCATCATCGAACATAGTGTCGGACCTGACCCGTCTGCCTCGGTGCTCCCAGTCATCAATCTGCTCGCGGGCCCTCACACGCCAGTCATTGGTGTCGTGGAGTCCCCTGAAGCTCCGGCCAGGCCTGGGGGTCTGGCCTCGGCTAGGGAACTCCACTGCACTCTGACGGAGGCCGAGGGACCTCTGCGTTAGATGCAAATGGATATGTAGCACCAGGTTGAGAGCATGAACCCACACCATCCTACCAAAGTAGGGGGGCCCGGCTCCAACTAGGGTTGTCCCTCCTCCACCTCCTCTAGATACGACTGCCACACCACCTGTACATCAAAGCACATCTGATCAATATTCAATTCAAATCTAATTGAGCTATAGAGAGGGGTAGAATACTCACATCTAGCTGATGTTAGACATCGATCGTGTCCTGGATGGACGCCAGCTGATCCTCCAGTGGGTGCGTGTCACGACACGACACCTAGCGCCTAACCAGGGGCACGAGGCCCAGTCGCTCCATGGTCCCTCTCCTCAAGCCGGGGAGGTGAAGGTAGGTCCATACCTGCAAGAACATGAAGCCTCAGTCAGATCACAATTATAATATCAAAAGGCAGTTTAAATAAAAGGGGCAAGAAAATAAGAGTACCTAAAGGAAGGGGTAGAAGCCACTGATGGTCGTCTGCCTGTCGGAGGAACCCAGGCTCTCGAACTGGCGCTCCAGGAACGCCGCTCCCCACGCATAGCTCCCCACCTGGCCCAGGTCCTCTAAAAGTGGCAGGAATCGGTAGTGGACCGGGCCGCCCCTCGTGGAAAACAGGAGTCTGCCAAGGAAGAAGGTGAGGAAGCGACACAGGTCCAGGTCAGCCTGGGCTCCAGGCTCATCAGCTAGCACCTCACTGCACCCCTTCGTCAACCATTGTAGCTGCTCATCCTCCGTCTCAGCCACCTCTCTACCCGTTTGGAAAAGCCCTAGGCTCTCCTGTAGCTCAACACGAGAGGAGGGAAGACCTCTGCCCTACAGTCAGACCCAGCAGCCTATCAGCTAACTTTCTGTAGCATGGGTAGGTGTAACCGCTCACTGGATGCCCATACACCCTCAGGCCGGTGATCTTGCCCACATCCTCTAGGTTGGGGATCATATGTCCCCATGGGAACATGAAGGCAGTCGCCTCCGCATCCCACCTACTGCGCAGGGCCTGAGTGAGAGGGGCGTCCGTCCTCATCCTCTCCATACGCAAAATCTCCCCGAACCCCATCTCATCAATCCTCTCTCTCTAAAACCTGGGGAAGGCCAGGTAAACTGCTAACACCAATAGCCACGAAACTCGGGCCCTCATCTCACCCTGCAGGCACAAATCGGTCAATAAGTTAGATTAGGCATGCCTGGTTTAATTGGTCGGCTGAGGTCGCACCGGCCAAGTAGGCCGCGACCTTGTCGCGACGCCCTGAGGCGCCGCTACATAGTCGCGACTAGCCTAGTGACCATGACCTTGGCCGACGCGACAATGTCGCGGCCTCTGACCCCGACGCGATTACTGGTATCACGATGGGGCGGGCCGTCGCGTTCTCAAGCACAGACCAACCGACACTTCTCTTATCCGATGGCTATTTCTCTGGGCATCATGCCCTACATCTGCCCTCTATGGGGCTTTCCCATCACACACACGTCATCAATCAAGGAGTTTACGGCTTCGAATACATACTTTTTTCATCGCTTGCTCCCACGCCATGGCCACCACTTCAATCTCCACCACCAGAGCCTCTTCCTCCTCCATCTCCACCTCTGGCACCCCTTCATCTCCAGAGGAGCCACCTCCTGCCGCCGAGGGCTCCTCCTCGCCGCCGTCCGCTTCCCCTTTCCACTGCCACTGGTACCACCCTCCATTGTCACCGTGAACGAAAGAGGGAGAGAGGAAGAGTGGGGAAGTGAGTGAGTGAGAGAGAGAGAGAGAGCAAGAGAGAGGGAGTTGGAGAAGGGGGGGGGGGTGATCGCCGGAGAGAGAAGAAGTTCTGCACGGTTTGAACGCACAAAAAGGGGGGAGAAAGGGGGGTTTCTACATTTTGAATGCTTGGGTAGAGTCGCGACGCGTATATGCATCGCGTTTAGGTCGCGGTGGTCGGATATGCCGAGACCTTGTCGCGGTCCGCCGCCACGCCGCTACCTTAAGGCGACTGCTTTCGTGGTCGCGACATGCACCGACCTAATCAAGCCCCCCAATCAATGATCAGGAGCATCGTGTTTATGTGCTTTGTGCTAATTAGGTGTTTCCTTGTGTCTGTACATAATTTGTGTGATATTGTCATACTTGTATATGTGTTATTTGCTTGTGGCTTTGATTATTTATCAAAAAAAAATCAAAAAAAAAAACAGAAAACCACAAAAAAATGGAACGTCACAGGTAAGTCAGGTAAATATCTCTACCCTTACTCCCTTGCATTACTATATGGTACCTTACTTATTATATCATTTCGAGGACCGGCTGGTTCTCAATGTGCTCTGGGATCTGAGTTCCCCTTTATCGCTGGATAGGGCGTTAAGTTAGATGAGTTTGGGAATGAAGGACTCTGTCTTGCACAACGGTTGTAGGAAGACTGTCGACCTATTCTTGGCTAATATAGCAATATTATCCTTGATATATTTTCTATTTTCTCCTTTTCTTTGCATTTGATTTAATGATTTCTTTTCCTTTAGCCCAACATACATCATGTAGGACTTTGAGCTATCGTGACTCATCCCTGGCTAATGGTGAGCTCTTGTTGAGTGCCCAACCATTCTTCATGTTTTAAACAAGAAATCCAATTCCACTCCGAATCGGAAGGTTTGCCTCCGAGTGAGTTGTTCTTATCAGTTTCTCAAGAATTTCCCAGTCTAGATTTTCCGATATGATTTTCATCCTTGTTCCTTTTTGATCCGTTTTGGTTGCGAACAGCTCCCAGGACAGAGTCATGAGTTACTTGCATGGCACGCACATGTCCCACCAAAATGAAACCTGCAGGCCAATCAGCTAGGGTACCTCTCAATCAAGGGGTTGATCGTCCTTTTCTTTATCCTTCTCGTCCAGACTTGTCTTTTCTTTGCATTCTACTCGAGCAGGTAGCTCAGGGAATTCAAGAAGATTCCAATTGCTTGTTAGTTAGATCGGGTGTCTCTTTACCTTGGCTCCCACTTTTCAGTCCAGTCCGCGTCACCTCTGCTTCGTCGCCATTTCATGACACCTCCACTACACTTCCGCTTCGCTCCCCTGCAAAGTGGAAGCCAAGGAGGGGCAATCTGTAGACACCCGATTCTGGCCTACAAGTCGAACCACATTTCTTGTAATCTTAATGAGCCCCAAGTTGGTCATTCAGCTTGAGCCCACCATTAGCCTTGCTTTGAGCCTATTAAAAGCCCAATTTTTATGATATCCCATCCATTATTCTTTTAAAAGAGTCCACAAGCCCCATTGCCCATTATTCTCCTATATAATTGATCCATATTTTGAGAATATTTGATTTTCCTTGACGCGACGGGTCGGGGCGCCGCGTTAGCCTTGTCGCACCCCCCATGGCCGTCGCGACAGCCCATGCATATCCATGCACGTGGCTTTAGAGTCGGGACTCACATGGCCGTCGAGTTCATACTGTCGTGCCCCTACGACCCGTCGCGACTACAGCGGCGTACACTGGCCTCCGCAACCACCTCTCATTTATCCTCCATTGGCCTTATCTTCATCCAATGCAACCTCCCAACCCCCTAAGTGCGGTTTGAGGTTCCAGGACCCTTGGAAACCTCCCTAGGACTCTCCCGTGTGGATTTACATGCATTTATCATCTTATTTTTGGCCATTATCTCCTATGGACGGGATATTCTCTCTCCTATTCTATAAAAACACCTCTTCTCCTTCAGAAGAAGGGAGAGCATGATTTTGCCACGAAGTGCTGCCGAATTCTCTCCAGGCCAGACACTTAGCTCGTAGCTCTCCCTTTCCCTCACATTTCCTCACATTCTCTTCATCAAGCTATGCTCATTTTTTCATCCATGGAGCTTGGTGCGTGAGGAGGGCGACTTCCACTTCGTCCACAGCTTCTCCAGCACCCAAGGACGTCATACAATGCCAGGGAGTCACCCCATTTGGGGCTCCTTCTTCCCTTCCTTCATCATTTCCCTTTTCATGCATATTATTTGCTTTCTTAGATAGGAGCATATTTCCTTTTCCTTCCCACGTTTTCCTACTACCCAAGGGGTTTAAAAACCACCCCAGGTTCGTTCCCCCCATGCTCTCATCTTTCTTTTCTTTTGTGGATAGATTCTACACTTAATATGTTATAATAGGGTTTTTCTTTGTTGTGTTCTTTGTTTTAGCAGGCACCCAAGCATCAGTCAACGAGGATCTCTTGTCCTCTGGCCAGCCGGACGACGAGAAGAAGGTCCAGCCACATTTCTCCCGAACTGTAGAGAACACGGCCTGAGAGGGCATCGTGACAATGCTAACGTGCCTTGCTAAGGCGTCGCGACATTCGCTCCATCGCGGCGGGTAGCCCCATCGCGACAAAGGCACCCAAGCATCAGTCAACGAGGAGCTCTTGTCCTCTGGCCGGCCGTAGGACGAGAAGAAGGCCCAGCCAAATTTCTCCCCCACTGCAGAGAACGCGGCCTGAGAGGGCGTCGTGACACTGCTAACATGCCTTGCTGAGGCGTCGCAACATCAGCTCCATCGCGGCTGGTAACCCCATCGCGACAAAGGTTAGTGCCTAGTTCTCCTTTCTTTTCGTAGAATAGTTAGCCCCCCTTTTCATTCTCATTAGTGGCAACTATCTAGGTGGCGATCACATCCATATTTCCATACTTTTAAAGTTAATTTTAAAACGTGTTGTGTGTTTCGAGGGGTGCACAACCCCGTGATTATAGTTCCCTCATAGATTAGCTGGAGTTTATCCCACATCTCCTTTGCAGACTTACATGATGAGATTCTAGAGTACTCTTTGTGATGAATTACGCACTGCATCATATTCATAGCACTCCAGTTGAGTGTGGACTTCTTGATTTGCTCCTTGTTCCATAGATCTTCATCTTCTGGCAGTTCAGCAGGTCCTTTGTCAACAATCATCTAGAGTTCATAGTCCTGAGCTCTTAAGAATACCTGCATCCTATTTTTCCAATAAGAATAGTCAGATCCATCAAAAAATGGAAGCCTAGAAACTGAATGACCCTTAGCCATGAATCCCTTAGTGATTTCCATAGCAAAAACTCTTGATCGCTAGATCAAGCACTTAGCAAGTGCAATGAGAACCCGCTCTGATACCAAATGAAATGTTGCAAAAAACAGCTATGATGAAATCTAGAAGGGGGGGTTGAATATATTTCAACTGAATTTAAAATTTACTTGATTAGAAACTCAGAGAAACCAATAAGAAACTTAAATCTGAGACTTAAGCACAATTCTGAACAATCTAGACAGATCGAATGATGTGAGAGCAGTGAGCCTACCAATCATCTAACGCACAGACAATCAAACCACAATTGCACAATGATTTAGCGTGGTTCGGATTACACAATTGTGTATCCTACATCCATCATCCACACACACACACAAAGTGGCTTATATTGCCAGTCTAAATGGGTCACACTACACCACACACACTCTTAGATAACAAAGATCTCAGATCTGAACGCACAAGTGAAATTAAGCACAAGAGTTGCTCCAATTCCACAAAACACACACTAGGAATTGAGTTTGAAGTAAGGAACCAGACAGAAAACTTGAATTGTAA
This sequence comes from Colocasia esculenta, assembly GCA_014218235.1. Classification (NCBI taxonomy): domain Eukaryota; kingdom Viridiplantae; phylum Streptophyta; class Magnoliopsida; order Alismatales; family Araceae; genus Colocasia; species Colocasia esculenta. The sequence goes on from CM024761.1 coordinate 134,196,131, forward strand.
AATTCAAGAAGTCTGGCTCAATTCCCTTTGTTTTGCTTCTAGATGAGAGATCAGATCTCCAGCTTCAGCTCCAGGATGTAGACTCTTGAATCTAAGAATTCCACTTGAGGTTGATCAGCCAAGGTGCTTGGATCTCCCAATTCTACAGTTCTGGGCGCAATTCTTCAGGATGAAGCCTCTCTCTAAAATTGCCTTCTGTTTCTGGGAGTTGAGAGAACTGAGGTGTTTGTCCCCCAAGATAAGAGTGGATGATGGGCATTTATAGTCCCATGTCTCCACGAAATGCCTTAGAATTTGGGGGCACAAAAAACCCCGCTCAAAAGCCTTCAACCAAAATCATCCACGTGTCCTTAAAGATTTGGAAAAGTAGTCAAAGTGTGTTGACACAACATGAGATATGTGTCGACACATGTTCCTGGCTTTAAGTCCTGGCAGCTTTGACAGATGAGTTGTGTCGACGCATTTTACACTTGTGTCGACACACTTTCCACTGGCTGCAAAACAAGCTTCTGGGAGGGACAGAAAGTGTCGACACACAATCATCCTGTGTCGACACCACTGGCACTTAAATTCTCTGACTGCTTCTTGGATACATAAAATGTGTCGACACACAATCAACTTGTGTCAACACCACTGGCACTTTCATACTTCATTGTTTACTAGATGCATGGGATGTGTCGACACCACTGTACATGTGTCGACACAATTGGCTTGCTTTCATGTTTATTTGCTCTAGGATTGAGTCATGTGTCGACACACTATCTGAATTGTGTCAACACCACAGTTATTATATGAACATTTCTGTGAGCTACACATGGAAAATAATGTTAGATATATTAAAGCATGTTTTCCACATTTGTTTAGATCATAGTTAAGCATCATCAAAATAAGAGATCCAACACAATTGTCTCAGATAGAGATCGCAGGTTTACATCAGGTTTCTGGAGAAGTCTACAAAGAGTAATTGGTATAGAATTGAGGTACAACTCAGCCTAACATCTGTAGACAGATGGACAAACAGAAAGGACAATTCAAACCATAGAAGACATGTTGAGAGCTTACTGTTTAGTATGGGGAGGTACTTGGGAGGACCACTTGGGCATGGTAATATTTGCTTATAATAATAGTTATCACGCAAGTATAAGAATGGCATCTTATGAAGCTCTATATGGAAGACCGTGCAAGACACCAATCAACTGGCATGAGGTAGGGGAAAGGTAAGTCATGGGACCAGAATTGATTCAACAGTGCTTAGAAATGGTCAAATTTATTAAGGAAAAGCTTCAAACAGTGCAAAGTTGTCAGAAGAGCTAAGCAGATACCAAATGCAGACCATTGTAGTTTGAAGTTGGTGATTATGTGTTTCTAAAAGTTTCTCCTACAAAAGGTGTATTAAGATTCAGCAGAAAAGGTAAATTAAGTCTGAGATATGTTGGTCCATTATAGATTCTTGAAAGAATTGGTGAGACAGACTATAGAATAGATCTCCTAACGGACTGTAGCAACCTGAATTTTTAAGAAAAATAAAATTTAAATAAAGAATTAAAATCTAGCTAAATGGATATTTAAATGAAAAGAGCATTAAATAAAACCCATTAAATGGAAAAGAGTAATGGGCTTTGCTTAATGGACCCTCTAGAATTTATTGGGTCAAAATATGAATTTACAAAGGGAGAATAATAAGAAAATACCATAAATTCGGAGTTTAATTATATCATAATTGGAAAGTGGTTATTAAAGCAATAAAAGTGGCAATTAGAGTTGGAATTGGATTCCTAAACCTACCCCATATAGTCTAGCACGAATTTAGATACTATCCTAACCCAATTAGAGATTGGAAAGCAAGAGAGGAAAGGTGGAGTTAGGAAATCTCGGAATTAAGAAGAATTGGGTAGTATTAGGAATAGGAACTTGTGTTATATAAATACACTTCTTAAACCCTCATGGCCGACCCTAGCTCGTGCAAAGGGGTTCTGGATGTGGAGAAGAGGCCAAGGAGGAGGAAAAATCGAGGAGAGGAAGATCCATCAAGCTTCTTCCTTCGTTCTTGGAGTTCTAAGCCCTAGAAGATAAATCGAGTCAAAGGTAGGCATTCTCACAAGCAAAACTAAATCAAATCCATCTATTGGTAGTTCCAATCACCAGGAACAAAAGCCCTCTCGTTTCATAATTTTTCATCGAGCCAATCTTTTGTTCTTGATTTTTGAAGTTCTGCATCCATGATTACCCCGAGACATCATGTTTAATTCAAATCCCTATGCACACTTGATCCCATGCTACGAAATTTTTGATGTAAATACTTCATGTTGATAGGGATCTTTTGCCTCTCAAAGCCCTAATTTTTATGAAGCATGTTGCCCAAATTAAATCATTCATCATTGCTGCACCTGGAATCAGGTTGCTTCTTGTTCCACTTGTTAGAACCATGTCGATACCATGATTATTTTCAAATTCCTAATTACTGGAAGTACCCTTGCATGTCTAGATCAATTCAAAATTGGTTTCATGATTTTTCATCGTGTATACAATTAGTTATGATTTTTCAAAATACCCTGTGTCCAAACAAGTCAAGTTGGCACGCAATCCGATGTAGAACCTTTTTTCCGGCTCGAACCCAGGTGAAGTACATGAGAATGCGACGGCTCGACACGTCGCATTCTCAGAGCTGTCGCGACCACCATCTTGTCGCATTCTGAACGCGACGCGACCACCATCTTGTCGCATTCTGAACGCGACGCGACCACCATCTTGTCGCATTCTGAACGCGACAGGAGACCCCGTTGCGTTCTGGCCGCCTGAACAGACAGCCCTGTCGCGACCCGTACAGGACCCTGTCGCGATCTGGCCTGACCCTGTCGCGATCCTTACTGGCCTATGTCACCTTCACAGGTTTTTGATGAAAACCAATAAAAAATAATTCTGTCGCCTTTTTACAGTTATACCCCCACTAAAAACTTGTTTTAAAAATGGAGCTACATTGAATGATTTAAAATACATATTCATGACTTATTTCTAGCTATGATTTCTCTTACACATGCACACACATGAACCATCCATATATGGTTGAAATCTGGCACAAAATATCTCATAATGTATCTTGTAATTTATTACAATTAAGTATATTAATTGCCCTATTTTAAAGGACTTGTATTCGTTTCTTGCGTGGTCTATATACCGATATCGACGCTCCACTGTTCTAGAATTCCTCTAGAACGTCGAGCACCTGTTTTATATATACACTTTACTTGGCTTGTGGTGAACTCTCCGTCGGATATTCCTTTCGCCGGACTAGTGAACTCTTGCACAAGGCCTCCGTAAGTCTCCTCTGATAATGGATTCCCACATGGTCGACGAGCCGGTTGTACCCTAATACCCATTACACCTTTAGGGATCGATATGATCCAAACAGCTATTAGAAGTTCGCTCTTACCTTGAATTACGTCGGACCTCTGGACTTGTGCATAACATGGCCAGCGGGAAGATCGTGAGTTCCACCTGACTGCCAACACCAAGTGCGCGTGTTGTGCAACTGTTACTATCGCCTGTTTACTCGTCACATTACGTGCAATGTCCACTAGCTCTCATCTGTACTCTACTCGCTCGTCTATTCACATTCACTCTACTATCTCGTCTATTCATCTAGTGCTCTCAACTAATTCTTGGTACTCTATATTGGCCATTGACTGATTGTCTAAAGATAAACAATATAACCAATGCCTGGCAATATATAAAGGGCCCGATCTGGTCCTGGGATGTGCGCCCGAAAGTGCTAGTGCCCATGGGAGTTAAATGATCAGAGTGTTTGGCATTACACTCAAGTGCTATCTATCCGACTATCTATATGACAATCAAAACACAAAACGTGCTATACTCTCTCGATGTCTAGAATGACAAACAAGTGCTATACTCGTCGTGCTATTACCATACTTGTGCTAGTTGTGCTATGGCCATCCTGCTATTCGTGCTATATTCGATACTTGTGCTATTTTTGGAAACTATACTCGATCTCGTGCTATTGTACTATCCTGTTACATGTGTGCTATCTCTTGCTATATTTTGACTCTCTTGTACCTGCTATCTTTAGATACTCTGCCATTAAATGCGTTACTTATTTAAAGCCTGCTTAAGCGTGAGATTTAAGTCCTACTAGGCGTTATCGCTCACCCTACGTTATTTGATATTGTGTTCTCAGGTGAGACCGAGGATGACATATACACTCACGAGGAAGGGAATGACCAAGAGTGAAGCCAGGAGTACCCTCGAGTCATTATGTTATCTTAGAGTTGTAGTTAGTTATTTCCTTTTATTACAATGTAATTGGGCCCTATAGAATGGCTCTGATATTAGTGGTTGTAACTAGACATTTGGAAAATTATTAATGAGAAAGATTTGCTTCCATATTATTCAATGTGCAATGGTTTGATGTCTAGTATACGCTCTATACCTTTTCTTGCAACTGTCTTCGCGCTCCGATATTCCGCGTTGGGGTGTGACACGGACTTTATAGATGCACATGATGTGTTCTATGTTTCTATATTGAGAAAGCATATTCGGGACCCCTCCTAGATAGTCAGCTACACCCGAGATGATTTCAAGCCAGATATGTCAATGCTAAAATATCCGGTACAGATTATAGGATAGAGAACCTAAAAGCTGAGAAATAAAGAAATTGAGCTAGTAAAAATCAAATGGGAAAACAGACAAGGTGGAGAAGACACACGGGAATTGGCCGAGGAAATGATGAAAGCGTATCCATACTTGTTTGAGTAAGTTTTTAAATTCTTTTAGGTGATAGTACCATGCATATTTAATTGTAAGTTATGCGTTGTCCTTTCTTCTTAAATTTCAAGGATGAAATTTCTTTTAGGTGATAGTAATGTAGCGTAGTGATCGTTCGGACTAAAGTTTATCAGTTCTGGTGGCCAGTGTGTGGACTTCGGTTTGTGTTTGGAGTGTACCGCAGGTTGTTTGGGCACTATGGGATGAGAATTCGAGCCTAGGGTGCCCACTGCTTCTCTTTCTGTGAACGCAACGGGGGTGAACATTGCATTCTGAACGTGACAGTTCAAGGCGTCGCATTCACATTGCCGCTATTTGGGGTTGTTTGGCTGCATGATAGCCGCGTCGCGTGCGCGGGAAAGCCAGCTGGCGTCAGCGGCGAGAAGGTGACGGTCGATGCCATCTCGTTCTTGTCACAACAGCAAGGTGCGTCGCGTTCTTAATTGTAAGAGGTTAAGAACCTAGGTTAGCCAAACAGAGCTCAGAAAGCTCTGCTCAGCCAAAAGAAGGCTTCTTGCGGCTAGTTCTTGGCGATTTGAGGTTTTGGAGTGGTTTTCGGCATGCTCTCGTCGCGAGGATGTGGTACCGGGCGGGGGAAACGTCGAACTTTTGTCGTTCTTCGCGTACTTCGCATAGGTTGGGAGATTCCACCTTGTTTCTTGTTGTAGATGATGTGTTGAGCATGTTTAATCCATTATATGAGTTGTAGATGTTAGATAGAATGCTAGTGTAACTATTAGAATGTTTATAAATGATTTTTAAGGATGTTTGCATGGTTTGCATGGGGTTTCCAAAGATGGAACCCCGGAGTTGGGGCTCTGTCTGTGAAGGCAACAGCCCAGGGTGTCACGTTCAGAATGCGACAGTCCGACCCATCACGTTCTGCTTCAGAACGCGCCGTATCGAGGCGTTGCATTCTATAGGTGACAGAGCACCCTGTCGCCTACCGGTTTCTGAAGGCTATGAGTTTGTGCATGGCTATGTGATTATCCTTTGGCTTTATTTCTTATTCATAATATTGGTAAGTGGTGCGTTAGCACGCGTTGAGGTTGAGGACTGTCGTGTTTGCTTGGTTTGTGTGTACATGGCGAGCAGTACGACGCCTACTATGGTTACCTCTCTAGTCGAGTAGCCCAGATTTTGTGTGAGCCAGGCACATTAGTGCTCGGGGTTTGTCCTGGTACTGTGTGTACCGTCAAGGTCTATGTCATCTTCTTGGACACCCTCACTCTTGTATAGAGTTGTACGTCCAGCTGAGGGAAAGACGGCAGAGGGACAGCGACTTGTGAGACTTGTGTTTAGTCGCTTGCTGTGTGCTCGTGGTTGGGGGTATGGACACTAGTAGATGTACTGAGCCCCAGCTACTCTTGTTTAAAAGTGCCTCACTTTAAGGAGCTCGGGTCGGAGTCCCTAAAGGTGCCAGGCATGGGCCTGTGGTAGTGTGGTTCACAGATGTGGTGTTGGTTAGTCTCCACAGTTTCTTGGCCCTGTTGTGGTGGAGTGGCAGCTAGACCTTTCGTCCGAGGCTGTGAGACTGAGAGGTAGTCCTGTGTGGTTTTTCCGGCTTTGCTGGTGTCGTGAACTAGTCTTTGTGACCCGAGTGTGGTGTTACTCTACTCTAGCTCGTACCCTTGGACGAGGTTTTCCATTTATTTATTAAGAGTTGATTTCGGTTAAGATAATTGTTATTTACAATTGTAGTATCATGTGTAGGTAGCACTATAAATTGCTTAGTATAGCTTCTTGTTCCTTTACTTTGTGAGTTTGGTTTTGTATGACTTTTTGGGGAGTTTCCCTACTAAGCCAGTGACTTGTGAGGCTCACCCCTACTCCTTTCAGGTGAGGGAGAGCAGGAGGCTTCTTGTCCTTCATCTAATTTGGAGCCGTACTGTAGTAGGGTTGGGTCTGCACCTCCAGCAGTGTAATCTTTATTTTCTGTTCATCTCGGGGTATGCCATAGGTTGCTGTACTTTATATTCGACTCTAGTTGAGGACTGGCTATGTATATTTCTTGTAAATATTTGTGAGATGTGGAATCTTATATATATTTGAGTTGTTTCTTTTATATTTCCACAGACATGTGAATGATATCCCTTGCGAGGCTACAACTCGTTCGCGGGAGGCAGAGTCGGGTCAAGCTCGTTATTAGGTTAACGGGTTTGAACGGTGAGGACCGCTACACCTTTGTCTAATGTGCCGAAATCTGACATCAACAAAATTCTTTCTACTACTGAGTCCAAGACTAAGGAACAATGGGCCAGATCCAATAGAGCTCTTTAAAGAAAATTTGAAATTGCAAGGGATCACAGATACCCTCCATCCGATCACACTCTTTCCTTATCAGAATGGTTTGTGCATCAGCACGCCTTCTCTTAGGGCCCTCTTATTCAGAAAGAAGTCAAGTTGGTAAGTCAGTTTCAGAAGTACAATGACCATTGTCACATTCATAATCTCCCTGAAGCTTAATTAGCTCAGTCCAAATCTGCTATGGATGGACTTTGGTCCCTGCGCTAGGATCACACGGCATTTCAAGTTGGTTTTGCCACTCTCAAGCATCTAGAGTTCATGTTTTACCTCAGTTGCACTTCCTTCTCATGGACTCTGATGTTGGTCCCATCATTTTTGAAAAATATGCTAGAGTCAAAGCTCATATTCAAGTCCAAAAAGGAATTTCTCTAGCTTTTCCTCACTTTCTCTTTCATGAGTATCATAGAGGGTTCATCAAATCATCAGTTTTAACCCCTCTATTAGCTGAATCAGAAAGATTTTTTCCAACTAGATCAGCTCAATGCAGCTCAATTCAAATCCGATTAGCTCACATTATCTCCTGCGCAGTTCATGGATCTCAACTCCATAAATCTGGTGACAGATCATTATTTCATTTGGGTTGAACAATACAAAGTGTACATTGCACTTAGGTAGAAATGCTAGCTTAACACATTTCTTATCCTATCTCCATTGAACAGTTTCTGCAGCATGCTAGTTTTGGCACCCGCAGCCTCTACAGGATGACTCTCAGTAGTCTAGAGTACAATCAGTTTCTTGAGGATCAGAGACAGCTTCACATTCAGAAACTCCGTATAGATATGGGGCCTTCAAACCACATCAACTGAGAATTGTTCAAGAATCATTTTGAAGAGCAGGAAGTCAAAGCTTGGCCTATCATCACACGTCTTGCTTCTCTCTTGTTCCTCGCCTTCTATATATCAAACTCTTAGTAATTAATATCATTTCAATTGGCCTCCATTTCTCTTTGCATCTCTTTTTGATTAATGACAAAAAAGGGGAGAACATACTCTAAAATACATAATTTTCACTTTACTTAAAATTTATTTCGAACAATTCTTTTCCATTTTTTATTGTTTTTTCATCACCAAAAATGGCGGGATTGATGAACAATTTATCTCCACTTATATATTTTATTGATAAACAAAACCTTGGAAAATACTTGACTAACATATTTGTCTGAAGTTTATCAACAGGTATCAAATAAAATAAATTTTGTAAGTTGGATACACTCATTTAAATCAGAAGTCTATTGCATGTAAATTACCTAAGTCTACATCGAATATTATTCTAAGTTCACATCGACTACTGCTTTAATATTACATCGATTATAGTTCACTTAAACATCGATTATGTTTCAACATCAATTTCACTTAAACGTCGATTATGTTTCAACATCGTTTTCACTTAAACATCGATTACATTTCAACATCGATTTCATTTAAACATCAATTATATCTCAATATCGTTTTCTCTTAAACATCGATTACATTTCAACATCAATTTCATTTAAACATCGATTACATTTCAACATCGATTTCACTTCAACATCGATTACGCTCGTATCGACTTCATCTTGAACATCGACTCTTTTTAAACATCGATTATGTTTGAACATCGACTCTCTTTGAACATCGATTATGTTTGAACATCGACTCTCTTTAAACATCGATTACCTTTAAACATCGACTCTCTTTCAACATCGATTTGTTTAAATATCAACTTCGTTCACATCGATTGTGATTCAACTAAGTGGGGGAGGGTGTAGCACCCCGAAAATTTTAATTACATAAAAATTCAAATAAATGGGAATAAATAATTTCCAAAATATTAGAGTATTAAAACATACGTACCATTATCGTATGTGCAAGAACACATCGGAAAATTCCATAAAAATTATAAATCAACCCCACACAATATTCCTAAGTGTTCCATGAAGAAATTTGTGCAACAAAAATCCGATTGATCAAGTGTACATCACATTGTGACAAGTTATCCAAATAAGGAAACTAGGTCGGAAAACTGTGAACACGGAAATACGACGCGATCATAAATTAAATAAAAATGTTGGAGAGACTTCCAACATTATATATTGATGACCCACTATCATAATTGGGCCAATGGACAACATTTGGCCCAAAATTCAAATGAAGCAAGAAAATGCATGGAAATTCGTAACCATAAATAAGCTGAAATTAGAATGAGGCAATTAGGGTAGAATTGGGATGCAATCATGCACTCTTGGCAACCCAAATTTGTGCCTAGCCACCCATGGAGGTTGCTTGATGGCCAAGACTCTCCAATGGAGGAAGAGATCCTTAAATATGGAATGACACAAGCTAAAACTGCAACTCTCCATTTCTTGTTGCATTATGACTTCCAAAAGCCATAGATGCTTAAATACTCTCCCCAAAACCCTTGAGGACGAGTTTCACAACTTGTTGGGGTCGTGTGGAGGAGCTCTTGGTGGCTGGGGAGCAGAGGACCGAGCACACCAAGCCCTTCTTCTTCCCCATCGTGTCTGCTTCAAGCCTACACAAACCATCCACTTGGAGTCAACCAAAGGTAGGTCAAACCTAAATCCCATCGTGCATGGCTTATACCCCTGGAAAAAGGGTCAAGTCTACTTCCTAACCCAACTAGAATGCACAATTTTCATACAGTATACTCGGAGTATTAGGCGTTCTTTGACCAGTGGTCTGAACAAAAGGTTTTTTGAAGAATGAAACTTCATCAACCCAAAAGGTAGGTTTTCTCGAGCCACAAATTAACAAATCTTATACCAATGTGTATATCATCAAGTCTAGTTTCGTTCCCAATTGGTTTCATCGAATTCCAATGAGTACATCTTGAGTTACAGTCGTTTTGCCATAGTCGCGCATGATAGGGACTTTTTATGTTCATGTTGATTTATCATGCATCCCAAGGTCATTTAAAATTATTTAAAAATCATAGTTCTCTTCTACTTCATGTTCCCTACAACTTTCATGTTGAGACTTTTGTCCCAAGAGCCCTAGTTTAGAAGATATAAGCATTGCATGGACCGAGCACCAGTTTCCTACATGTTTCGGCATTTTCGGTCTGATCCATGAACTACGTGCGGTTCAGGCGACACATTTCAAGCGTCTGGAATCGCGTCGCTCGTGGTCAATGTGATTCAGTGAATCACGACCGTCTTCTATAATGCGATTCTCGCACTGACCAGTCAACGACACGCGTGGGTCTTCGCACCGCCTGGGAGTCGGAGCCTGTCTGAACCGCGACGGTATGCCCCGATGCGTTTCAGGCAGTTTTACCGCCCAAGGTTTTATTAAATGATTTTCCTCAAACGTGTCCCGATCCCCCGATGTGATTCAAGCATGAACGCGACCACCAAGGTGGACGTGATTTTGAGTCTTCACTATTTCGCTTGTTTTCACTATGCACTGCGTTTTGAAGTGTGTCCACTATGTAGGACGCGTATTTACAGGCTTACCCGAGAGCTGTTTAACATGGTGTTAAGTGTAGGATTTGCATGGCATGGTTCTAATCATCTCATGAGTTCTGTTTAATGGCTTAAAAGTGTTTAACCCATTTAAAAGCTATAATTACACGAATGTTATTCTAATAGCTTTCTTAATGGTGTGACCTTTTCTCTAAGACCTCCGTAATCTCTGTACTCCGTGGATTCCCTCATGAAGACCGAGTTGGTTGTACCGTTGAAGTTCCCTAGAGATAGCGTGCACTTCCTTTCTCATCTTGTTCTCGTGAGTGTGATTTACAATCTAGACTCAAGCCATTAATGTAAAGATTGAACTAAAGTACAAATAGTGTCGTTATGCTGCCGAATTTATCTCTCGACCATTGTTATTATGGAATCATGTTCACACTAATTAGTACTTGCTCTCATCATCATCGTGAACATGACATTACACATGCTTACATATTGAAACTCTTATTGGCCGTTATTAATGACTGTGGGTATCTACATTTAAAATTGAAATGAGATGCTGACCGGGCACGGCGAGTGTCCAACGGCTCCAGTCTAGCCCGAATGACGGAGAGTCATAAATATGTTTTTAACTATGGGGTATAATGATTACTATCGTTGCATCTGCACTAGGAGTACTTGCTTGTTGAATGCTAGATACAATAACCACATACACGTGTCCTAGTGTGCATTTCAAGGTGGATCTTTCCTTGGTGTGCATTAGTGTCTCGTGCCTGATTAGTGTTACATGATCGTGCTCGTATGTGCTTGCTTGTGTGATATGGCCATCCTACATTTATTGCAATTTAATGTGATATCTTGCGTGCTTGTTACATGCCTCACTATTGATAATATCTTGCTCGTTATATCGTTCTAGATCTTGATCTATCATGATCACTCTATCTAGCTTGTTTCATGTATCATGTTTTAATGAGTTTTATTCGTACTTGCATATAATGACATTCATCGTGCTTACCTAGTTCTAATTGCTAATCACTTATATCATTGCCCGCACATTGAGATATAAATCCTACTCGGGTAGTTTGCTCATTCCCTACTTTTAACCATTCTTGGTGACTATGAAATTCAAGAAGAGGAGCAAGTCAAGGATGGGAATGCATCCGAGTGATGATCGTTCCAACTATGTGTCTAGCTATAGTTCATATTTTGAGTGTTAGATGCATGTAGTAGGATGTGAGAAATAAATGTACTTTTCCTTTTATTGAGTCTTAGTCTTGTATTAGTTATCTTTCATACATTGAGATGAGATATGAATACAACTTCCATTGAGTTCAATAATTGGGCCCTATTCTGATGTTGTGTTGATACGTAATTAGTGCTTGCTAGCTAGAGGCAGATTTGCCGACTGTCCACATCTCGGAATATTGACTCGAATTATCCAAATATTATCCGCTGCGTATTTCTCGAGACATGACAATTAAGTGGTATCAGAGACTAGGAAAACCAAATAGGATGTATGTCCCAGGATTAAGAGATATCTATGGAACCTAGGTCATGGAAATTAAACATAGTACCTGGTGAGAAAGGGGTAGAGACTGGGAATATGTTAGAATGAACAAAACACTCCTTACCCATTGACGCTTATAATGTATCAAGAGACATTAATTGGTTTCCATCCTTTTCTCAGGAACCTCATAACTCTTACATTCAACTGCAATGGCTCGCAATCAGTGGCAAGCTATGCAAGAAACCGTAGTTGGGTTGACCCAGGCCTTACAGAATGTGGTTCAGGCCGGAAATCAAGCTGCTGCTATTAGAAACAGAGCCGGTGATCTGTACCATAACTTTAGGAGTTTGAACCCTCCTCGTTTTTCTGGATCACCTGACCCAGACGAGGTAGAGAATTGGCAAGAGGAAATAGAAAGAATTTTTCAGGTAATGCAATGCACTAACAGGGAGAAGGTGGTACTGGCCACTTTTCAATTCACGAAGGATGCCCGATCATGGTGGAAGGCCACATCAGTCCATCTGCCTAATGTTGCTGAACTGGAGTGGGCTGGATTCCTAGAGATATTCCGGGGAAAATATTTATCGGAAAGAGTTAAGGAAAAGAAGACGACAGAATTTGCCGCACTGAAGCAGAAAGGAATGTCCGTGGCTAAGTATGAGGCTCAGTTCACGTTTCTGGTTGTGTATGCCCCACATTTGGTGGGCACAGAGAGATTGAAGGGTAACTAGTTCATGGATGGGCTCAGGCCCATGTTCATCAAGAAGCTCGGACCTCACAACATTCAAACTTACACTGAGATGGTCCAAAGAGCCCAGCAGGTAGAGGACACCATGGCAAAGGTAGAAGGTATGAGGAGCAAGGAAAACTCAAGGCCGGTCTTTGTCAAGAAGGGAGTACCAAATATTGCTCCAACTTTCCGTAACAACAACAAGAGGCCGAATGCTAGAAGAGACATTGTTGTAGACAAGAAGGTCAATGTAGAAGGAAGGTAGTTTGCTGAGAACTGCAAGTTCTACGATAAACTAGGGCATCGAGCTGAAGAATGCTGGAAGAAGCTCGGGGCGTGCTTAAGATGTGGTGGTCGTGACCACCGTATTCCTGACTGTCCAATGCTAAAGGACCAGCCAGGCAAGGCCCAGAGTGTACCACGGCGTCAGGGACGCCTTAATGCTATCATAGAAGCGGACCTACCTGAAGAAGGGGGTATAGTGGAAGGTACCATTTCCATACACTCTGTAGCACCCCGGAAATTTTAATTACATAAAGATTTAATAAAATGGAAATAAATAATTTCCATAATAATGGATTATTTAAAACATACGTACCATTATCGTATGTGCTAAAACATAACGGAAAATTCTGTAAAAATTATAATCAACCCCACACATTATCCTAAATGTTCCACAAAGAAATTTATGCCAAGAAAAATCGGATTAGCCAAGTTTAAAGTGTTTCGTGACTTATTATCATAATTCATGATAAGTCGAAAATCATTATCACATGTACTTGAATGATTGGAAAATTAAATAAAAATTATATATGGACTTCAAATAATATCCTCTAATGACCCATCAAGAAATTTGGGTCAATAAAATCATTTGGACTAGGTTTAGAGTTATTGTGACCAATTATCCAAATTAGGAAACAAGTCGGAAAATCGTTAACACGAAAACACGACGCAACTATAAATTCAATAAAAAAGTTGGGGAGACTTCCAACATTATATTGATGACCCATTATCAAATTGGTCCATTGGACCTCATATGACCCAAAAATCAAATGAAGCAAGAAAATGCATGGAAATTCGTAACCATAAATAAGTTGAAATTAGAAAGTGGTAATTAGGGTTTAATTGGGATGCAATCATGCATTCTTGGCAACCCAAATTCGTGCCTACCCACCCATGGAGGTTGCTTGATGGCCAAGACTCTCTAATGGAGGGAGAGATCTTCAAATTATGGAAAGACACAAGCCAATCCAGCAACCCTTCTTTCCTTGTTGCATTAGGACTCCTAAAACTCATAGATGCTTAAATACTCTTCACCCAAACCCTAGGGATGAGTTTAGAACTTGCTGGGGTCGTGTGGATGAGCTCTTGGTGGCTGGGGAGCTGTGGATCATCCACAAGAAGCTAATCTTCTTCCCCCGTTCTTCTGCTACAACCTGCACAAATCGTCCGCTTGAAGTCGGTCAAAGGTAGGTCAAACCTAAACCAAACCTTTCAAGGCATATACCCCTATAAAGAGGGTCAAGTCTACGTTCTAACCCAAGTGGAATGCCCAAATTCCATGCAGTATACGCGGAGTATTAAGCGTTCTTCAAACAGTGGTCTGAACATAGGTTTTCTAAAAAAATGGGACTTCTTCAACCCAGAAGGTAGGTTTTCTCAGGCCAAACCTTAACATATCCTATACCAATGTGTAGAGCATCAAGTTAACTTTCATTTCCCACTTGTTTCATTGAATTTCATTGAGTATATTTTGAACTATAAGTGTTTTCCCAAAGTCACGCACTGTCAGGGTTTTTCCTGTTCTTTATTTGTTGCATGTGATTTGAGACCGAGTTAGAGCAAGCACCCAACATGAAAGTTTTCCTACTAGTTGTCCTCGTCATGTCTTGTGTTAACGTTTTGTCTAATTGTCATTAGTTAGAGAGTTATAAGCATGGCAAGTGGGTTGTTGTTTGAGACTTCGTTTTCAGGTAGCACTTGGCATTTACGTTCGAGTTTTTCTTGATTAAAGCCTGTCGAAACCATCATTGTTTTCTAATTACGATTTACTGGTAGCACCCTTGCATGTCTAGGTTGGTTTAAAACTAGTTTTGATATTTTTCATGCATTGTGCAATTTGTTCTCTATTTTTGAAGCACCCTGTGTCAATATAAGGTAGTTCTGGACCGCAATCCAATGCCCTATCCTTTCCCTGTTGTACTCTGGCACGGACCATGTGAATGCGATGGCCCGATAGGCCGCGTTCACAAGGCCGTCGCGACAGAGCGCCCTATCGCGATTGGAGAACCTGTCGCGTTCCCTTCATACCCTTGTCGCGATCTGCCTGCTTGTTCTGTCATGCCTGTCGCGACTTGTACAAGGCATTGTCGCATTCTGTTCCCGACCCGTCGCGACCCTTACATGATCCGTCGCAACCTCAGTATTTCGCATAAAGCCCCAACTATTTTGTTTGTAAACTTTACCGTTATACCCAAGGTCTATTTAATATGATTTTAATGTGTGAATTGTATGTCATGGGTCTGATCAATGCATGATGTCTATTTAATGGCCTAAAAGTGTTTAACCCATTTAAAAAGCCTTAATTACATGAATATTATTCTAAATTCTTTTTTAATGATATGATCATTCAAGAAACTTGTGATTGACTCTTGTTACCATTCTAGCTTGATTAAATGATGATTATTAACTTTAAATCTTGCAAACCCATGTATAGTTAAATACATTGTCATTCGCATGTCATCATGTTAAATGTTTTCCACGAGTTTGAGACCGATGGATTGAGAATTGAGACGTGTATGTCAATACACACTTGCACATCTAGGCAGCCCTTTCTTGGGGATTTGGAAACTCTCTTCCGTCATTCTGAATCGATAGACTAGTGACCTTTTCTCTAAGGCCTCCATAAATCTCCTCTGACCATGGATTCCCACATGGCCGACGAGTTGGCTGTACCATTGAAGTTCCTTGGAGATAGCGTGCACTTCCTCTCTCATCTTGTTCTCGTGAGTGTGATTTACAATATAGACTAAAGCCATTAATGTAAAGATTGAACCAAAGTATGACTCGTGCCATTATGCTGCCAAATTTATCTCTTGACCATTGTTATCATGATATCATGTTCCATTTGCTTATTGTTGGTTCTCATCATCATCATGAACATGATATCACACATGCTTACATCTTGAAACTCTCATTGGCCATTATTAATGACTGTGGGTATCTACATTTAAAATTTAAGTGAGATGCTGACAGGGCACGGCATGTGTCCGAGGGCTCCAGTCTAGCCCCAATGACGGCGAGTCATAAATATAATGTTAACCATGGGGTATAATGATTACTAGTGTTGCATCTACGTGGGAGTCGTTCGTGTCATGTTGAATGATAGATACAATAACCACATACACGTGTCTTGGTGTACATTCTGGATGGATCTTTTCTTGGTGTACATTAGTGTCTACGTGCCTGATTAGTGTTACATGATCGTGCTCGTGCGTGCTTGCTTGCTTGCGTGATATGGCCATCCTGCATTTAATGCAATTAGTGATACCTTGCGTTCTTGACATCAAGTGAATTCTTGCGTGCTTGTACAAAGTTATCTATCGCTAGTTCTATCTTGTCATCTTGTTCTAGATCTCGTTCTATCATGATCACTCTATCTAGCTTGTTTCATGTTTTAAGGAGTTTTATTCGCACATGTATATCATGACATTCATCGTGCTTACCTAGTTCCAAAATGTTAATCACTTATATCATTGCCCGCACATTGAGATATAAATCCTCCTGGGCTAGTTTGCTCATTCCCTACTTTTACCCAATCTAGGTGACTATGAAATTCAAGAGGAAGATCAAGTCGAGGATGGGAATGCGTCTGAGTGAAGAGCGTTCCAATTATGAGTCTATCTGTAGTTGGTTTATTTTGAGTGTTAGAACAATGTAGTAGGAAGTGAGGTATTATGTACTTTTGCTTTTATTGAGTCTTAGTCCTGTAATAGTCTCCATTTGGAATACAATGAGTTCAGATTCGAATAAAAGATTAGTTGAGTTCAATATTTGGGCCCTATGATGATGTATGTTGTTATACATTAGTGCGTGCTAGCTAGAGGCTTATTTGCCGACTATTCACGTCTCGGGTTATCGTCTCGAATTATTTCCAAATTATTATCAATATCCACTGCAAAATTCTCGGGACGTGACAGTTTAGTGGTATCAGAGCTAGGAACACCAAATAGGATGCATGTCTCAGGAATAGGAGATACCTATGGAACCTAGGTCATGGAAATTAAATACAGTACCTGGTGAGAAGGGGTAGAGACTGAGAATATGTTAGCAAGAATTAAACACTCCTACCTATTGACTCTGATAATGTATCTAGAGACATTAATTGGTTTCCATTCTTTTCTCAAGAACCCTCATAACTCTTGCACTCAACTGCAATGGCTCGCAACCAATGGCAAGCTATGCAAGAAACAGTAGCTGGATTGACTCAGGCCCTACAAAATGTGGTTCAGGCTGGAAATCAGGTTGCTACAGTTAGAAATGGAGCCAGAGATTTGCACCGTAATTTTAGGAGTTTGAACCCTCCTCGTTTCTCTGGATCCCCTGATCCGGACGAAGCAGAGACTGCCAGGAGGAGATATAAAGGATCTTCCAAGTCATGCAATGCACTAACAGGAGACGGTGGTACTGGCCACTTTCCAATTCACTAAGGATGCTCGAGCATGGTGGAAGGCCACATCGGCCCACCTGCCTTTTGGCGAACTGGAGTGGGCCGGATTCCTGGAGATATTCCGGGGAAAGTATTTCTCTGAGAGAGTCAAGGAGAAGAAGGCAGCGGAGTTTGCTGCACTAAAACAGAAAGGGATGCCCGTGCTAAGTATGAGGCTCAGTTCGCGTGTCTTGCTGTGTATACCCCACACTTGGTGGGAACTGAAAGACTTAAGGCAAATCGGTTCATGGATGGGCTCAGGCCCATGTTCATTGAAAGGCATGGACAACACAACATTCAAACTTACACTGAGATGGTCCAAAGAGCTCAGCTGGTAGAAGACACCATGGCCAAAGTAGAGGGCATGAGGGGCAAGGACAACTCCAAGCCGGTCTTCGTCAAGAAGGGAGCACCTAATATCACTCCAACTTTTCGTAACAACAACGTCAACAACAACAACAAGAGGCCGAATACCGGAAGAGATGTTGCCGGAGACAAGAGAGTCAAAGTGGAAGGTAGGCAGTTGGCTGAAAACTACAAATTCTGTGATAAACCGGGGCACCGAGCTAAAGAATGCTGGAAGAAGCTCGGGGCATGCTTGAAATGCGGAGGTCGTGACCACCGTATTCCTGATTGTCCTATGCTGAAGGATCAGCAAGGTAGAGCTCAGAATGTACCACGGCGTCAGGGACGCCTTAATGCTGTTTTAGAAGCTGACCTACCCGAGGAAGGGGGTATGGTGGAAGGTACCATTTTCATACACTCGCAACCTGCATTCGTGCTTATTGATACTGGAGCTGCATATTCATTTATTTCTACCACATTTGCTGCAACTCTACCTGTCCAACATGTACTCTTAAAATCCAAGATCACTGTAGCTGCTCCACTTGGCTCAGAATCTAATCTTTCCCACTACTTGCCAAAATGTGAAACTATAATTGGAGGACACAATCTCCCGTAGACCTTATCTGTTTAGATATGAAGGGTTATGATGCCATTTTGGGTGTCGATTGGCTAATCAAATATGATGCTGATGTAAACTGTCGCCATAGGATGGTCACTTTCAAAAGACCAAACCGCCCAACTCTATCACTACTTGGCACCCGTTATCACAACACCTTATCTTGATATCCTCCTTAAAGGCTTCTAAGCTGATCAACGAGGGTTGTGATGCTTTCCTAGTTTCAGTCTTGGCAACTGAAAAGAAGAAACCACCCCTAGAAGACATTCCAATATCCAGGGACTATCCTAATGTATTTCCAGACGAATTGCCTGGTATACCACCAGAGCGGGAGGTAAACTTCACCATTGAGTTACTCCCTGGGGCAGCCCCTGTTTCAAAAGCTCCGTATCGCATGTCCCCTGTGGAATTGCAGGAGTTGAAGAGACAAATCCAAGAATTGCTAGATCAGGGTTTTATCAGGCCTAGCACCTCCCCATGGGGAGTGCCAGTGCTATTTGTCAGGAAGAAAGACGGGACAATGAGGCTATGGATTGATTACCGTCAGTTAAACCAGTTAACAATAAAGAATAAGTATCCACTGCCCCGCATCGATGAGCTATTTGACCAGATCTCTGGTGCACAATATTTCTCTAAGATAGATCTAAGATCAGGCTACCATCAACTAAGAATAAAGGAAGAAGATATTCACAAGTCTGCATTTCGGAGTAGATATGGTCACTATGAGTTCGTGGTCATGCCGTTTGGTTTAACAAATGCTCCAGCAGCTTTCATGCAACTTATGAACAATATTTATAGGTCATACTTGGACCAGTTTATAGTGGTGTTCATTGATGACATCCTTATTTACTCCAAATCCAAAGAAGAACATGAGGAACACTTGAAGGTTGCTCTGCAAGTGTTCAGAGATAATCAACTCTATGCTAAACTTAGTAAGTGTGAATTCTGGATGGAGGAAGTGTCTTTCCTTGGTCACATCATATCCAAGGAGGGAATCTCGATGGATCCATCTAAGGTCGAGGCGGTAAAGAACTGGGAAAGGCCGACAGCTGTGTCATAAATTAGGAGCTTTCTGGGTTTAGCCGGTTATTATCGTCGCTTCATTAAAGATTTCTCAAAGATAGCTGTACCATTGACCAGGCTTACCAGGAAGGAGAATCCATTTGCATGGACTGAGGAATGTGAAGAATGTTTCAAGGCATTGAAAGGGCACCTTACCTCGGAACCTGTACTGACACTGCCAGTTGCTGGGGGTAGTTTTGAAGTATACACCGATGCATCCGGGATCGGCCTAGGCTGTGTGCTAATGCAAAGTGGGAAAGTTATATGCTATGCGTCCAGACAATTGAAGAAGCATGAGGATAATTATCCTGTACATGATCTGGAGCTAGCTGCTGTAGTCTTCGCCTTGAAGATATGGCGTCATTATCTATATGGCGAGAAATTCATTGTGTTTTCTGACCATAAAAGCTTGAAGTATCTGTTTTCTCAGCAGAACTTGAATATGAGATAGCGGAGGTGGTTGGAGTATCTCAAAGACTTCGACTTCACGATCCAATACCATCCAGGAAAAGCAAATGCTGTGGAGGATGCTCTAAATAGAAAGCCAATGATCACATTGTCAAGTTTAATGGTGGATGAATGGAAGTTATTAGAGGACTTCTCCAAGTTAAATATTGATGCTGACATCAAAGAGAAGGGATGCCTTATTGCTAGTATTAGGGCACAACCTGCACTATTGGAGGACATCACAACACTCCAAGACAATGACCCCGTACTTGTGGAGATTAAGGCTAATGTTGACCAGAGGCCGGATTTCTCATTAACTGAAGATGGAAGACTATTACTCGGGATCGAGTCTGTGTACTCGACATGCGGAGACAAAGAAAATGATTATGGATGAGGCTCACAAGACCAGGTATACCATTCATCCTGGAACTACCAAAATGTATCAAGATTTGAAAAGAAGCTTTTGGTGGCCTAATATGAAGAGAGAGGTGGCGGAATATGTCGCCCGATGCCTAACATGTCAAAGGGTCAAGGCGGAACACTTGCGACCCGCTGGTAAACTCAGACCCCTAGAAATCCCGGCATGGAAATGGAAAGGTATAGGGATGGACTTTATTTTCGGACTACCCAGATCTAGAGGTGGATTCGATGGTATCTGGGTTATTGTCGACTGCTTAACTAAATCGGCTCACTACTTGCCAGTGAAAAATAAGTGGTCAGTAGATGTTCTGGCTGCATTGTATGTGAAGGAAATAGTCCGATTTCATGGCGTACCGGTGTCTATCGTGTCTGATAGAGACCCTAGGTTTACATCCCACTTTTGGAAAGGACTGCACTACTCCTTGGGATCTAAACTAAACTTTAGCACGGCGTTCCATCCACAGACAGATGGTCAGACAGAGAGAACCAACCAGGTGATTGAAGATATGCTTAGAGCATGTGTCCTAGATTTTGGAGGTAGCTGGCATGAACACTTACCTCTTGTGGAGTTCGCCTACAATAATAGCTATCAAGCTAGCATTCAAATGGCACCATTTGAAGCACTCTATGGCAGGAGTTGCCGATCTCCAATATGCTGGTATGAAGTTGGCGAAAAAAAAATGCTAGGACTAGAAATGATAGGGGAAACCACAGAAAAGGTAAAGCTTATTATAGAAAGAATGGCAGTGGTGCAACAAAGACAAAAGGAATATACGGATAATAGAAGAAGAGACCTGGAGTTTTAGGTTGGTGAACATGTATTCTTGAAAATGTCCCCGGGCCGTGGGATCAGGCGTTTTGGCATTAAAGGCAAGTTATCACCAAGGTTCATCGGGCCTTTCGAAATTCTTGAAAGAGTCGGCGAGGTGGCTTACCGTCTCGCTTTACCACCACAAATGGAGGGAATACACAATGTGTTCCACATATCCATGTTGAAAAAGTATTGAAGAGACCCGTGGCATGTCATAGAATATGAGCTCCTGGAATTCAACAAAGATGGAACATATCAAGAGAAGCCAATTAAGATCGTGGACCGGGAACTGCGCCAACTAAGGAACAAGGTCATCCCACTAGTAAAGGTTAGATGGAATCAACGCATGGATGAAGACGACACGTGGGAAACCGAGGAAGCAATGCGCTAAAGATACCCGGAGCTATTCACAAGTACACCTCACTTGTACAATAACCTTCTATACATGAATTTGGGGACCAAATTCTCTTAAGTGGGGGAGGGTGTAGCACCCCGGAAATTTTAATTACATAAATATTTAATTAAATGGAAATAAATAATTTCCATAATAATTGATTATTTAAAACATACGTACCATTATCGTATGTGCTAAAACACACGGAAAATTCCGTAAAATTATAAATCAACCCCACACATTATTCCTAAATATCCACAAATAAATTTATGCCAAGAAAAATCGGATTAGCCAAGTTTAAAGTGTTTTGTGACTTATCTATATCGTAATTCGAATAAGTCGAAAAATCATTATCACACGTACTTGGATGAGTGGAAAATTAAATAAAAATCATATATGGACTTCAAATAATATCCTCTAATGACCCATCAAGAAATTTGGGTCAATAAAAATCATTTGGACTAGTTTAAGAGTTATTGTGATCGATTATCCAAATTAGGAAACAAGTCGGAAAATCGTTAACACAAAAACACGACGCAACTATAAATTCAATAAAAAAGTTGGGGATACTTCCAACATTATATATTGATGACCCATTATCATAATTGGGCCATTGGACCTCATATGACCCAAAATCAAATGAAGCAAGAAAGTGCATGGAATTCGTAACCATAAATAAGTTGAATTAGAAAGTGGTAATTAGGGTTTAATTGGATGCAATCATGCATTCTTGGAAACCCAATTCGTGCCTACCCACCCATGGAGGTTGCTTGATGGCCAAGACTCTCTAATGGAGGAGAGATCCCCAAATTATGGAAAGACACAAGCCAATCCCGCAACCCTTCTTTCCTTGTTGCATTAGGACTCCTAAAACTCATAGATGCTTAAATACTCTTCACCCAAACCCTAGGGACGAGTTTACAACTTGCTGGGGTCGTGTGGAGGAGCTCTTGGTGGCTGGGGAGCTGTGGATCATCCACAAGAAGCTAATCTTCTTCCCCCGTTCTTCTGCTACGACCTGCACAAACCGTCCACTTGAAGTCGATCAAAGGTAGGCCAAACCAAAACCAAACCTTTCAAGGCTTATACCCCTGGAAAGAGGGTCAAGTCTACGTTCTAACCCAAGTGGAATGCCCAAATTCCATGCAGTATACACGGAGTATTAAGCGTTCTTCAAACAGTGGTCTGAACATGGGTTTTCTAGAACAATGGGACTTCTTCAACCCAGAAGGTAGGTTTTCTCAGGCCAAACATTAACATATCCTACACCAATGTGTAGATCATCAAGGTAACTTTCATTTCCCACTGGTCTCATCGAATTTCATTGAGTAGAGTTTGAACTATAAGCGTTTTCCCAAAGTCGCGCACTGTCGGGGTTTTTCCCGTTCTTTATTTGTTGCATGTGATTTGAGACCGAATTAGAGCAAACCCCCAACATGAAAGTTTTCCTACTAGTTGTCATCATCATGTCTTATGTTGAATGTTTTATCTAAATGTCATTAGTTAGAGAGTTATAAGCATGGTAAGAGGGTTGTTGTTTGAGACTTCGTTTTTAGGTAGCACTTGGCTTTTATGTTCGAGTAGGACTTGATTAAAGCCTATCGAAACCATCATTGTTTTATAATTACGATTTAATGGTAGCACCCTTGCATGCCTAGGTTGGTTTAAAACTGGTTTCAATAATTTTCATACATTGTGCAATTTGTTCTCTATTTTTGAAGCACCCTGTGTCAATATAAGGCAGTTCTGGACCGCAATCCAATGCCCTGTCCTTTCCCTGTTGTACTCTGGCACGGACCCTGTGAACGCGACGACCCGATAGGCCGCGTTCACAAGGCCGTCGCGACAGAGCGCCCTGTCGCGATCGGAGAACTTGTCACGTTCCCTTCATACCCTTGTCGCGATCTGCCTGCTTGTTCTGTCATGCCTGTCGCGACCTGTACAAGGCATTGTCGCGTTCTGTTCCCGACCCGTCGCGACCCTTACCAGGATCCGTCGCGACCTCAGTATTTCGCATGAAGCCCCAACTATTTTGTTTGTAAACTTTACCGTTATACCCAAGGTCTGTTGAATATGATTTTAATGTGTAAATTGTATGTCATGGGTCTGATCATTGCATGATGTCTATTTAATGGCTTAAAAGTGTTTAACCCATTTAAAAAGCCTTAATTACATGAATAGTATTCTAAATTCTTTCTTAATGATATGATCATTCATGAAACTTGTGATTGACTCATGTTACCATTCTAGCTTGATTAAATGATGATTATTAACTTTAAATCTTGCAAACCCATGTATAGTTAAATACATTGTCATTCGCATGTCATCATGTTAAATGTTTTCCACGAGCTTGAGACCGATGGATTGAGAATTGAGACGTGTATGTCACTACACACTTGCACATCTAGGCAGCCCTTTCTTGGGGATTTGAAAACTCTCTTCCGATCATTCCGAATCGGTAGACTAGTGACCTTTTCTCTAAGGCCTCCGTAAATCTCCTCTGACCATGGATTCCCACATGGCCGACGAGTTGGTTGTACCATTGAAGTTCCTTGGAGATAGCATGCACTTCCTCTCTTATCTTGTTCTCATGAGTGTGATTTACAATATAGACTAAAGCCATTAATGTAAAGATTGAACCAAGTATGAATCGTGCCGTTATGCTGCCAAATTTATCTCTTGACCATTGTTATCATGATATCATGTTCCATTTGCTTATTGTTGGTTCTCATCATCATCATGAACATGATATCACACATGCTTACATCTTGAAACTCTCATTGGCCATTATTAATGACTGTGGGTATCTACATTTAAAATTTAAGTGAGATGCTGACAGGGCACGGCGTGTGTCCAAGGGCTCCAGTCTAGCCCCAATGACGGCGAGTAATAAATATACTGTTAACCATGGGGTATAATGATTACTGGCGTTGCATCTGCGCTGGGAGTCGTGCGTGTCGTGTTGAATGATAGATACAATAACCACATACACGTGTCCTGGTGTACATTCTGGATGGATCTTTTCTTGGTGTACATTACTGTCTACGTGCCTGATTAGTGTTACATGATCGTGCTCGTGCGTGCTTGCTTGCTTGCGTGATATGGCCATCCTGCATTTAATGCAATTAGTGATACCTTGCGTTCTTGACATCAAGTGAATTCTTGCGTGCTTGTACAAAGTTATCTATTGCTAGTTCTATCTTGTCATCTTATTCTAGATCTCGTTCTATCATGATCACTATATCTAGCTTGTTTCATGTTTTAATGAGTTTTATTCGCACATGTATATCATGACATTCATCGTGCTTACCTAGTTCCAAAATGTTAATCACTTATACCATTGCCCGCACATTGAGATATAAATCCTACTGGGCTAGTTTGCTCATTCCCTACTTTTACCCAATCTAGGTGACTATGAAGTTCAAGAGGAAGATCCAGTCGAGGATGGGAATGCGTCCGAGTGAAGAGCGTTCCAATTATGAGTCTACCTATAGTTGGTTTATTTTGAGTGTTAGAACAATGTAGTAGGAAGTGAGGTATTATGTACTTTTGCTTTTATTGAGTCTTAGTCCTATAATAGTCTCCATTTGGAATACAATGTGTTGTGATTCGAATAAATGATTAGTTGAGTTCAATATTTTGGCCCTATAATGATGTATGTTGTTATACATTAGTGCGTGCTAGCTAGAGGCTTATTTGCCGACTGTTCACGTCTCGGGTTATCGTCTTGAATTATTTCCGAATTATTATCAATATCCGCTGTAAAATTCTCGGGACGTGACACACTCTCAACCTACTTTTGTGCTTATTGATACTGGAGCTGCATATTCATTTATTTCCACCACATTTACTGTAACTCTACCTGTCAAACCTATACCTCTGAAATCCAAGATCACTATAGCCTCTCCCTTTGGCTCAGAATCTAAACTCACCCACTACTTGCCAAAATGTGAAACTATAATTGGAGGACACAATCTCCCTGCCGACCTCATCTGTTTAGACATGAAGGGCTATGATGCCATATTGGGTGTCGATTGGCTAATTGAATATGATGCCGATGTAAACTATCGCCATCGAAGGGTCACCTTTAAAAGTTCAAATCTTCCAACCTTTTCACTACTTAGCACCTGTTATCATAAACACCCTATCTTGATATCCTCTTTAAAGGCTTCCAAGATAATCAACCAGGGTTGTGACGCTTTCATAGTTTCAGTCGTGGCAACTGAAAAGAAGAAACCAGCCCTAGAAGACATTCCCATAGACAAAGACTATCCTGATGTATTCCCAGAGGAATTACCTGGTATACCACCTGAGCTGGAGGTAAACGTCACCATCGAGTTACTCCATGGGGCAGCCCCTGTTTCCAAAGCTCCATATCACATGTCCCCTGTTGAATTGCAGGAGTTAAAGAGGCAGATCCAAGAACTACTAGATTAAGGTTTTATCAGGCCCAGCATATCCCCGTGGGGAGCTCCAGTACTATTTGTCAGGAAGAAGGATGGGACAATGAGGCTATGCATTGATTACTGTCAGTTAAACAAGTTGACAATAAAGAATAAGTATCCATTGCCCCGCATCGATGAGTTGTTCGATCAGATCTCCGGTGCACAATATTTCTCCAAGATAGATCTAAGATCATGCTACCATCAACTGAGAATAAAGGAAGAGGATATATACAAGTCTGCATTCCAGAGTAGATATGGTCACTATGAGTTTGTGGTCATGCCGTTTGGTTTAATAAATGCTCCAGCAGCTTTCATGCAACTTATGAATGTTATTTATAGGCCACACTTAGACCAATTCATGGTGGTGTTCATTGATGACATCCTTATTTGCTCCAAGTCCAAAGAAGAACATGAGGAACACTTGAAGGTTGCACTGTAAGTGCTTAGAGATAATCAACTCTATGCAAAACTTAGTTGGTGTGAGTTCTAGATGGAGGAAGTGTCTTTCCTTGGCCACATCATATCCAGAGGGAATTTCTATAAACCCATCTAAGGTGGAAGTATTAAAGATCTGGACAAGGCCGACAACTGTGTACGAGATCAAGAGCTTTCTGGGTTTAGTCAGATATTATCGTCGTTTTATTAAAGATTTCTCAAAGATAGTTGTACCAATGACCAGGCTTACCATGAAGGAGAATCCATTTGCATGGACTGATGAATGTGAAGAAAGTTTTAGGACTTTAAAAGAGCACCTTACCTCAGCACCTGTACTGACACTGCCAGTTGCTGGGGGTAGCTTTGAAGTGTACACAGATGCATCCAGAATCGGCCTAGGCTGTGTGCTGATGCAAAATGGGAAAGTCATATGCTATGCGTCCAGACAATTGAAGAAGCATGAGGACAATTATCCTGTTCATGATTTGGAGCTAGCGGCTATAGTCTTTGCCTTGAAGATATGGCGTCATTATCTTTATGGTGAGAAATTCATTGTGTTTTCTAACCATAAAAGCTTGAAGTATCTGTTTTCTCAGTAGGACTTGAACATGAGACAGCGGAGGTGGTTGGAGTATCTCAAGGACTTCGACTTCACTATCCAATATCATCCAGGTAAAGCAAATGCTGTGGCAGATGCTCTAAGTAGAAAGCCAATGATCACATTATCAAGTCTAATGGTGGAAGAATGGAGGTTATTAGAAGATTTTTCCAAGTTAAATATTGATGTTGACATCAAGAAGAAGGGATGCTTTATTGCTAGTGTGAGAGCACAACCTACACTACTGGAGGATATTGTAGCACTCCAAGACAATGACCCTGTGCTTGTGGAGATTAAGGCTAATGTAGATCAGAGGCCAGATTTCTCTTTAACTAAAGATGGAAGACTATTATTCCGGATCGAGTCTATGTACCCGACCATACGGAGACAAAGAAGATGATTATGGATGAGGCTCAAAAACCAGGTATACCATCCATCCTGGAACTACCAAAATATCAGGATGTGAAAAGAAGCTTTTGGTGGCATAATATGAAGAGGGAGGTGGCGGAATATGTCGCCCAATGCTTACCGTATCAAAAGATCAAGGTGGAACACTCGCGACCTGCAGGTAAACTCAAACCCCTAGAAATCCTGGCATGGAAATGGGAAGGTATAGGGATGGACTTTATTTTCGGACTACCTAAATCTAGAGGTGGATTCGATGTATCTGCTTACGTCGGCTCATTTTTTGCCAGTGAAGAACAAGTGGTCAGTAGATGTTCTGGCTGCATTGTATATGTAGAAAATAGTTAGACTACATGGAGTACCGGTGTCTATCATGTATGATAGAGACCCTAGGTTTACATCCCACTTTTGGAAAGGACTGCACTATTCCTTAGGATCTAAACTAAACTTTAGCACGGCTTTCCATCCGCAGACTGATGGTCATACGGAAAGAACCAATCAGGTGACTGAAGATATGCTTAGACCTGTGTCCTAGATTTTAGAGGTAGTTGGCATGAACACTTACCTCTTGTGGAGTTCGCCTATAATAATAGCTACCAAACTAGTATTTAAATGGCACCATTCGAAGCACTTTATGCAGCAGTTGTCGATGTCCAATATGCTGGTATGAAGTTGGTGAAAAACAAATGTTAGGACCAAAGATGATCAGGGAAACCACAGAAAAAGTGAAGCTGATTAAGGAAAGAATGGCAGTGGCGTAGCAAAGACAAAAGGCATATGCAGGTATTAGAAGAAGAGACCTGGAGTTTTAGGTTGGTGATCAAGTATTCTAGAAAGTGTCACCAGGACGTGGGATCAGGCAGTTTGGCATTAAAGGAAAGTTGTCACCAAGGTTCGTTGGGCCTTTCGAAATCCTCGAGAGAGTTGGCGAAGTGATACTGTAACGTCGCGTGTTTTTCGGATCCCCGTGGATCCAGGTTTAGTGGGTTTGGTGGCCAATGTGAGGCCTATTAGTGTTGTGTGTAGATCCTTACCGGGTTTGGTTTGGATCCTTGTTGCTGTTCAGCTTGCTGGACACAGGTGTTGGCGTCCAGGTGGGTGACGTCGACTGTGTGTTGGCGGCAGTGGTGTGCCGTTAACATGGTGTTAACGTCCATCGATGAGGACGTTGACTGTTAAACTTGGCGTCAAGCTTTGTGGACGTCTAGTTGTGGCAGTTTGGTTAAACGCCAAAGGGTTGACGTTACCTGGCATGCCTGTGTTTTTATGGCAGACCCGAGCTCTGTTCTTTCTCCTCCTTCTCCTTTCCTCTTCCCCCACCTTCACCATTGAGCTTTTTGGAGTCCTGACGGTCGGCGGGAGCTCGTGGGAAGGCCGTGGTGCACGTGGTAGCGGCAGATCGGGCGGGGAATGACGGATTGGAGCGCGGTGTTGTGGGACGTTTCTCGGGTTTCGGCGTGATTCGAGGTTCTTCGGGAGTTTAATTGCGTTTCTGAGGTAGGGGTCGAGCCCTGTTAGCTTGTTAGAAACATTAAAACACGACTTAATCACTTGAACCAGCATTTTATTGTATTTTCGGATTAAGTTGCACCATGTGGGGTTAATGGGTGGTTTGAGTAATTTAGTGAATGAAGCATGTTGTAATGGGTTGTTTGGGTTCTGGTATGTTAAAGGAACTGTTTTTATATGTTTTTCTGTAGTTTAAACGGTTGGAAAACCTGTAGATTCGGATTAGGGTTTCTGCAGGGTTTGGGGTTGAAGAGCTTGGCGTCAACATCGATTGACGCCAGGTTCATCAGCCAAGATATAAACGCTGGATTGCTTGCCGTTATTTCCTTTAAGCGGCAGTCGATGTTGCCGCCAACCTGTGCATGTATCCATGCAATGTGTTACGTAGCTCTTTTGGTTATGAGTAATGTGTGATTGTGTGTGCATGGCGATGACCGGTGTGAGCCAATGCACTTATTATGCTCTTGGAGCATACTGCTCATGTAATGGGCATGTTTACGTAAATGATATGTGATGTACGTAATCGCTTTCCGTGGTATGTGTGGTGCGTTGGCACCCGTGACACTCTTGGAGTGTGTTGTCCATGTGTGGACATGTGGTTTATGTGGTAGACGTGTGGTACACCATCCAGGTGTAATATACACGTATTGTCTACGTGGTTTGAGTGTGTGTTTACTACACACTTGTTGTAATATAATTCTGGTGATTTATCGTAGTAACTAGGCAGTGAGGTTATTGTGTGAGCCTAGCCATGACTTTGTGGTGTTTGGGCAGTGAAGGTCATATGTGGACCTAGCCCTGGTTGTTGTTGTCTTTCGAATAGTGTATATGATTTATGTGTTAAGTGGTCTGTGTTGCCACGAAGGTCATTTCGTGACCAATGATAGGCAAGTTTGTGGTTCAGTTATGTGTTGGTGTGGGATAGCTTTGGGGTCACACGGTGACCGATGTTAAGCTAATCCTAACACTTGTATATTGTGAATTATAAGTAAAGGTTATATGTGTAAGTATCGTGGTGTTGCTAGCCGAGTGTGGTGGTCCGGCGCCTATCCGGAATGCCTCTCTAGTCGGGTACCCCAGGTTCTTTGTGAGCCAGGCACGTGTGTTTGTTGTGATCGGGGTTTTGTCCCGGTACAGTGTGGTACTGTTGAGGTCTGTGTCGTCTTCTTGGACACCCTCACTCTTGTGCTTGAGTTGTACGTCCGGCTGAGGGAAAGACGGCATGGGCAGCGGCTTGTGTTGTGGGTGTGTAGTCGCTTGTAGCGCGCTCGTAGTTGGGGTTACGGACACCAGTAGTCGACACTGGTCCCCAGCTAGTCCTGTTTCCCAGTGCATCACTTAGAGTGCTCCGTCAGAGACTCTAGAGGTGCAGGCATGGGCCTGCATTGTGTGTCTGCAGGAGTGGTGTTGGTTGGTCTCCACAGTTGTTTGACTTCTTCCTTGTGGAGCGCAGTTGGACCTTTCGTCCGTGACTGCGAGACTGAGAGGTAGTTCTTGTGTTGTGTTGTCCCGGTTGGATATGGCCTGATCAGCTAGTAGTCCGTTCCCGGTGGTGGCGTCGTTCTTCACTCTGCTTTGCTTACACTATTGTAGCCTGACTTGCTTGTCAGTGACTTGGCTTGTGAGTTTGTAACTCGTGGTCGAGGTTTACACCATTTGAGGTGTGCCCTGGTGTTGGCACAGTTGTGACTGAGTTGTGGTTTGTGTACTCGTCGATTAAGGTTTCACCTGTAATACTGGGCCTAATTAAAGGTATATATAATTATGGTCAGTGTGGTGTTTACCACCTACTTGTACCCTGGTTCGGGTGTTTGTGTTGTGGTATCTCAGAGTAGCAGGTACCTATTTCCTTTTGTGGGTTACTTTGTAGTTTCGTGGTGGTACATTGTGTACCAACCTTTTCGGGTACTTGTGTGTTGTTGAGGTCTTGTGGTTTGACCTGCCACTTATTGTATCTTATCCGTTTTAAGTAGATCTTGTTATAAGATTATTGTGAATTAGTTTGTGATTATTAATTATGTTACTTTTGTGGGTAATTTGCCGATGAGGCTTATGGCCTAGGCATGTTTGTTGTTTAGTTAGCTATGCTCCGTGGAGGCCGTGTGAGACCTTCCACTTGTTAAGTTTTACTCTTCTTGGATATGATTCCATTATGTTTTCGTGTGTTATGGATTGGCTTCGTGTTAGCCAGTTCCATTACCTTTGTGTAGTTCCGTTGTAAGTGGTTTGGAGTATAAAGGACTAGCTCTTTGTTAGCAGTCATATTACTCAAGTGTTTGAGGTTCGCCTGTGAAGCTTGTAGCCTGGGCAATGACTTGCCTGTCTGGCTTATAATTTAGGCACCCGTTGTGTAGCAGTGTGCCAGTGAAGACTGTGGTTTAGGCACTTTGGTTGTTTGGCTGACTAATGATATTATGTTAGTCCTGTAGTCCTACTTTTCTTCTGAGGACTTTGTGTTTATAATCATGATTATGTTTAATTGTTATTTATTGTAATGATGGTGAGCATGAATGGTTTGGCTATTGTTGTGCCAGTGAGACCCATTGGGGTTGAGGTGTTTGTGGTTACAGTGTTGTTTTGGGTATCCCCTACTGAGCAAGTGACTTTGTTGAGGCTCACTCCCCTAAAGTTCTTTTCAGGCTTGCCGTGTGTTTGGCTTGCAGTGGCGTTGCGTCAGACTTGTACCACCAGCATTAGTTTTAGTAGTAGGTTGTGTGAGCTTGTGCTCCCTCGGGGTATGCCCCAGCTGGTTGTACTCTTTTAAATTGGACATGTAGTAAATGAATTGGACGTTGTACAAATTTGTTGAACAGATATGAGCACATGTACTTTCTTGTGTCTTATATTCTTGTGGTTTGTCTTTTATACTCTTACTGGACTCGTGTGTGCGATATCCCTTGCGACACTTCGGTGCGTTCGCGGGAGGCAGATCTGGATAGGGCCTTAATGGGCATAATACCCCGGTCCGTTACACATACCGTCTGGCATTACCACCACAAAATGAGTGGAATACACAATGTGTTCCATATATCCATGTTGAAGAAGTATGTACGAGATCCGTATCATGTTTAGAATATGAACTTCTGGAGTTCAAAAAGACGAAACATCACACGAAAGGCCATTAAGATCGTGGACCGAAGACTGCGTCAACTAAGGAACAAGGTCATCCCACTTACAGAAGTGAGATGGAATCACCGCAGAGAAGAGGATGAGACGTGGGAAACTGAGGAAGCTATGTGCAAAAGATATCCAACCTATTCGATTAAGTACACCTCGCTTGTACAATAAATTTCTAACCATGAATTTGGGGACCAAATTCTCTTAAGTGGCGGAGGGGTATCACCCCGGGAACATTTAATACATAAAAATTCAAATAATAGAAATAATAATTTCCATAATATCAGAGTATTAAAACATACTTCCATTATCGTATGTTCAAGAAGCACATCCGAAAATTTTGTAAAAATTATAAATCCACCCCACAATTATTCCTAATGTTTCAAGAAGAAATTTGTACAACAAAAAATCTGATTGACCAGTGTATGTCATATTGTGACAGTTATCCGAATAGGAAACTAGGTCGGGAAACCGTGAACCAGATACGACGCGATCATAAATTAAATAAAAATGTTGGAGAGACTTCCAACATTATATTTGATGACCCCTTGTCATAATGGGCCAATGGACAACATTTGGCCAAAAATCAAATGAAGCAAGAAAATGCTGGAAATTCGTAACCATAAATAGCTGAAAATTAGAAAGAGGCAATTAAAGTAGAATTGGGATGCAATCATGCACCTTGGCAACCCAAATTCATGCCTAGCCCCCATGGAGGTTGCTTGAACGGCCAAGACTCTCCAATGGAGGAAGAGATCTTTAAATATGAAAGACACAAGCTAAAAAACGTAACTCCCTTTCCTTTTTGCATTATGACTTCCAAAAGCCATAGATGCTTAATACTCTCTCCAAAACCTTGGGGATGAGTTTCACAACTTGTGGGGGTCGTGTGGAGGTTCTCTTGGCGGCTGGGGAGTAGAGGACCGAGCACACCAAGCCTTCTTCATCCCCATCACTCTGCTTCAGCCTGCACAACCGTCCACTTGAGTCGACCAAAGGTAGGTCAAACCTAATCCCATCGCAAGGCTTATAACCTTAGAAAGAGGGTCACGTCTACATCCTACCCCAGCTAGAATGCACAAATTGCATACAGTATACTCGGAGTATTAGGCGTTCTTCGACCAGTGGTCTGAACAAGGGGTTTTCTAAAGAACAAAAATTCATCAACCCAAAAGGTAGGCTTTCTTGAGCCAAACTTTAACAAATCTTATACCAATGTGTATAGCATCAAGTCTAGTTTCATTCCCAATTGGTTTCGTCAAATTCCAATGAGTACATCTTGAGTTATAGTCATTTTTCCATAATCATGCATGATAGGGACTTTTTACGTTCATGTTGATTTATCGCGCATCATGAGGTCATTTAAAATTATTTAAAAATCATAGTTCACTTCTACCCCATGTTCCCTACAACTATCATGTTGAAACTTTTGTCCCAAGAGCCCTAGTTTAGAAGATATAAGCGTTGCATGGACCGAGCACCAGTTTCCTGCATGTTTCGGTGTTTTCGGTCTGATCCCTGAACTACATCCAGTTCAGGCGACGCGTTTCAAGCGTTTGGAATCACGTCGCTCGTGGCCGATGCGATTCAATGAATCGCGACCATCTGGTACGACATGATTCTCATGCTAACCAGTCAACAACACGCATGGGTCTTCGCACCTCCTGGGAGTCGGAGCCTGTCTGAACCGCGACAATATGCCCCGACGTGTTTCAGGTGGTTTTCCCGCCCAAGGTTTTATTAAATGATTTTCCTTAAACGTGTCTGGATCCCCTGACGCGATTCAAGCTTGAACGCGACCACCAAGGTGGACGCGATTTTGAGTCTTCACTATTTCGCTTGTTTTCACTGTCCACTGCGTTTTTGAAGTGCGTCCACTGTGTAGGACGCTTATTTTACAGGCTTACCTGACAATTGTTTAACATGGTGTTAAGTGTAGGATTTGCATGGCATGGTTTTAATCATCTCATGAGGTCTGTTTAATGGCTTAAAAGTATTTAACACCATTTAAAAGCTATAATACATGAACATTATTTTAATTACTTTCTAATGGTGTGATCATTCATGTAACTGTGATTCACTCTTCTACTGTTCTACCATGTTTAAATGATAATTGTTATCTTAAAATTTGTCAACCAGGATTAGTTAAAGTGCATAGTTTTATTCCCATGTTATCATGTTAAGTGCTTCCCGCGAGTTTGAAACCAGTGGATTGTGGATTGAGAGCGGCGTACATCACTACACACTGGCACATCCAGGTAGCCCTTTCTTGAGGATTTGGAAGCTCTCTATCAGTCATTCCGTATCGGTAGACAAGCGACCTTTTCTCTAAGACCTCCGTAAATCTCCGTACTCCGTGGATTCCCTCATGGAGACCGAATTGGTTGTATCGTTGAAGTTCCCTAGAGATAGCGTGCACTTCCTTTCTCATATTGTTCTCGTGAGTGTGATTTACAATCTACACTCAAGCCATTAATGTAAAGATTGAACTAAAGTACAAATTGTGCCGTTATGCTGCCGAATTTATCTCTCGACCATTGTTATCAAGGAATCATGTTCACACTAATTACTACTTGCTCTCATCATCATCATAAACATGACATTACACATGCCTTACATATTGAAACTCTTATTGGTCGTTATTATGACTGTGGGTATCTAAATTAAAATTGAAATGAGATGCTGACCCGCGTCACGGCGAGTTTCGAGAGCGCTCCAGTCTAGCCCCAATGACAGAGAGTCATAAATATACTATTAACCAGGGGTTATCATGATTATTGCGGTTGCATCCACTGGGAGTACTTGCGTTTGAATGCTAGATACAATAACACATACACGTGTCCTAGTGACATTTCAAGGTGGATCTTTTCTTGGTGTGGATTAGTGTCTCGTTCCTAATTAGTGTGACATGATCGTGCTTGTGCTTGCTAGATTGCGTGAGATGGCCATCCTTCATTTGTTGCAATTTAAAGTGTTATCTTGCATGCTTGTTACATGCCTCACTATTGATAATATCTTGCTCGTTATATCGTTCTAGATCTTGTTCTATCATGATCACTCTATCTAGCTTGTTTCATGTATCATGTTTTAATGAGTTTTATTCGTACTTGCATATAAAGACATTCATCGTGCTTACCTAGTTCTATATTGCTAATCACTTATATCATTGCCTGCACATTGAGATATAATTCCTATTGGGCTAGTTTGCTCATTCCCTACTTTTAACCATTCTATGTGACTATGAAATTCAAGAAGAGGAGCAAGTCGAGGATGGGAATGTATCTGAGTGATGAGCGTTCCAACTATGTGTCTAGCTATAGTTCATATTTTGAGTGTTAGATGCATGTAGTAGGAAGTGAGAAATAAATGTACTTTTCCTTTTATTGAGTCTTAGTCCAGTATTAGTTACCTTTGATACATTGAGATGAGATTTGAATACAATTTTCATTGAGTTCAATTATTGGCCCTATTCTGATGTTGTGTTGATACACAATGAGTGCTTGCTAGCTAGAGGCTTATTTGCCCACTGTCCACGTCTCGGGATATTGACTCAAATTATCCAAATATTATCCACTGCGTAATTCTCGGGATGTTACACATCGACTGTCTTTGAACATCGATTATCCTTTACTCATCTAATCCTTGAACATCGACTACATTGCTTTGAAAATATCTTTTAAGATAATCATATTGATTATGCTATAACTAAAGTTTTATTGAACATGATGAATTAGCCTTAATCGTATTTTGCCTCACAGTTCCTTTCAAATTAATTTTGAAATGTTATGCATTTCAAACTTTCTTGTAAAATGTTCTCTATCCTTTTCACGAAGGCATTTATTGTTTTATCATGGGTAGAGACTCTATGCACGTCATCTTTTACTATTACCCCTTTCATGACATATCAACTAGAACTTTATATGATGACAGAATGTTGTTTCCTCTTTAGTATATCCTCCTGCAGTATGACCAGAGACATTGACTAATAGTTTAGATACATTTGAGTTGTCTATCTTCCAACATTTATTGTCTGTAGTTTTCCAGTAGTCACACACGTTTACAATGTTGGACATATCATGTTGACCGGAGTAAAGAAGATATCCTTATGATCTCTCTCTCATTGTGTCTCTATCCAAGCATTTATTATCTGCAGGTTCTATGGGTTTCTTACGTTAGACCTGCTACAATTGTCAGGAGACACATTTCAAGATGAGAGACAACGAACACTTCAATGGATACTTCTTCAAAAGAAGATAAATAGAAGTTTGTAGACAAATGAAATATCATCCTTTTTGAAAGAAAGAAAGAAGAGCTCAATCCTTCATTAGAAAAATCCTTTTACTCTTACCTCTCCACAAGCATTGTTATTCCATTCCTTCTAGAGTGTAAGAGCTGTTTTTAGATCTGAGATATCTTCTTCTTAGTTTAATTCTTTTAGTCTTTCAGATTCTGCCTTAGATCAAGCATTGTATTGTTTCTGTTAGCTTGGTCTAGGGGCCATCACCTCTTTACTCTTCTTTGAGTGCTCCTCTTCATCTGTGAAAAGAGGACCTACTGTGGAGTTGGTGGTTGCTTTCCTTTTGTAGAAAGAAAGACCTATTGTAACAAGTGATGCATTGCCTCTTCGTGGAGTAAAGAGAAGGCCAGCTGGTGCTGGATGTGTAAGTGTCCTTGATGGGGATTGTACCTTTGGTTAGTGGAATCCCAAGATGTTGCTAGGGGACTGGATGTAGAACTCCTTGTGATAGGAGATCTGAACTAGGATAAAATTTATGTTGTTCATGTCATTACTTTTGGCTCCTTATCCGCTGCTCATTTACTCTAACTATTTCGTTTAGTGTTTCTAAAGTTATTTTGTCACAGAATATTTCTAAGACGAATATTAGCAATCCATTCACCCCCCCCTATGGTCTTGCAACCTAACCTGGTCAACATTTCTTTCTCCTTTTTAATTTATCAGGAATTTAGTTATAAATTTTGACCTATTTATGTCTAATCCATCAATTGGACTCTTCTTTTTGGCCCAATAACTCATATATGGACCAAATATACAACCTATATACTAAATTTACTTAATGAGTTTTAATTTACCCCCTTTTATTTATAGTTTTTATTTGAAAAAAAAATTGAGGGTTGCTATAGGAATGAACCGGTCAGGCTCGCGATAGGAATCAGTCATTCGAGATTGATGAATCAGTTGACCGATTTTTGAGATTTCAAGTGATATCAGTCTAGCCATAGTGAACTGGCATGAATGGCCTGAGGATTGGCAAATAAGAAGGATTTTGTCCAACATCAATATATTTATGTCATGGTTTGAGCCCTATAAGATATTCTAATTCTATTTTTCATGGAGACACAATAAAAATTAAGGATTGGGACGATCTATGGGTCCTCCAATTTCCTTATCAACATAGCACCAGCCATTTGATTGCCCATGCATACCACGTGTCTAGAACCTTGCTTAAATACCAAGGATTACACTATTAGAAGGTTCAAGGGATTTGGGATATACATATATATACACACATGTAGTTTTTTTTTTTTTTTTTTTGAGAACATGTAGAAAAAAAAATAACACACAAGCATGGAAATATCTCACATGCAACTCCCCTTTACTCAATGCACATCTAGACTTTACAGAACCTCAACTCTCTTCTAAGGGTGGTAAACTTATCCTTACTCAAAGGTTTAGTGAAAATTTCAGCAATTTGTGCATTACTTTAATGAATTTTAACTCAAAGTTGCCTTTCCCAACATCATCTCTCAAGAAGTGACGTCATATCTCTATATGCTTGGTTCTAGACTGTTGAATTAGATTATTTGAGAGATTAATGGCACTTGTATTATCAAACATGATAGAAACATAATTCAATGAAATATGATAATCAAGTGACTATTGTTTGATCTAAAGCACCTAGGCACCACAACTATCGGCGACCACATATTTAGCCTCGGCAGTGGAAAGTGCCATTGAATGTTGTTTCTTAGAGGCCCAAGTGACCAAGTAACCTCCCAGAAAATTGACACATGCCACTTGTGCTTTTTCGATCAATTTTACATCTAGCATAATCTGCATCGATATATGCAACTAATTCAAAGGAGCAATAGATGGGATACCACAAGCCTAAGTCTATTGTGCCCACAAGATAGCAAAAAATCCAGTTAACAGCCATTAAATGAGATTTTTTAGGACACTACTAAAAATAGGCACAAAGACCTATGCTGAACTAGATGTCTGATCTAGAAGTAACAAGATATAATAAATTAAGATTTGATTATGCCTTTATATAAGGTAGGGTCCACGATTTTACCTTTTTCATCTCTTTCCATTTTAGTTTGATGTCGACATGGGGTGGGAAGTGATTTGGAGTTTTCAAACATGTACTTCTTGAGTAGTTCCATAGGGTATTTGGATTGGCAAATGAATAGTCTTTCCTTGAGTTGTTTGACCTACAGACCAAGGAAAATGTTTAGTTCCCCATCAAGCTCATCTCGACTCCCTTGTAATGAACTCTTCGTCGGATATTCCTTCTGTCGGGCTAAAGACTACTTGACCAAGGCCTCCGTAAAGTCTCCTCTGAACATGGATTCCCACAAGGCCGATGAGCAGATTGTACCATTGAAGTACCCCGAAGCTAGTGTGCACCTATCTCTTCTCTCTTGGCATTCTTGACGAGATCTTTCTCTTCTCATCTTGATTCTAGAGTACACCTCTATTGAAAATAAGACCAAGTTACTAATATGTGATTGGACTAAACTGAAAACATGCCGTTATGCTGCCGAATTGAACTCTTGAACTATCACCTCAACTATTGTGACGGCCCTCGTTATACCGGTACGGTTATACCAACCCACGTTGGTATAGCAAGCGTCATCATAGTGGGACATTACCCAAACGATACAACAGCTGAGATACACGCAAATATACGAACAGAGTAGCGGAAGTAAAAAGAACTACTGTCTTCATTCATTCATCATCCACATTTAGCATACATGAATTACAATAACATCAAAGAACATAAAGTTCACATAATTTAAATTGCTGAAATTAAATACATAAATGTCCACACTTATAAATTTTCTCATGATAGTTCTAGTATAATGTCACTTTTACATACTATGAAAACACAAGGGGTACAACTGCTCCAACAGTCTAATCTCTGCACTCGGAGTCCGTCTCCACCGTTTCCTCCACAGTGCCACGTCACCAACTACACCTGTACGCCGAAGCAAGTAGTGAGTCTAAAAGACTCAGCAAGTAACACCACTCATACCATACACGTACATGTCATAGTAGGCTCTACACACACAATTGCAAAAATACTCAACATGTAGCATGCTTAAACCTTGAAACGAACAATCTCATGATAGTTCTATCATTAAACACATGATACATGCTTTCAGATTTCCTTAACGAAATGAATTTCCTAACACATGCTCTCTAATCATTCCTACTCATGAAATTCTACTTTGCATTTTAACCAAAACATGAAAGCCATTAACATGAATTCCGCGCGTACATGAGAGGGAACACAACTAGCATGGAATCTACATGTTCTTGTACATATACATAACCATTTTCACATGCTTAAGCTTGCTGGTTTTCACATGCTTTAGTAACCATAACCTACACATGAGAGCTACAATGTTATTTAAGACACAACATGTGAACAACTGAACATGGAATTGTGTACACATACTCATTTATTTGTCCCTAGCATGGGTTCTAGACACTTGTACATGTAAACATGTTCATAACATAATGAAGCTATTTGGCATGGTTTCAAATTTGTCACAACATGGATTACAATATCATATCTTCACATTTTTGGTTTCACATTTTCTTTACACAAATTTCCAATTCACTTAAATTGCACTTTACACATACACATTACACATTGTTCACTTTCACATGAACACATGAACACATGCACATTTACACATTCACATTTACACTTTCACATTTAGTGCCGTGACATATAGTCCAAACCACCAAAGAAGGACACAAACACATCACATCACATAGACGTCATCTAGGCAATACAATGGCGACTCTTGGACTGCGCAGACCGGGAGAACAAGTCTCCACCCTAACCAGTGGTACTTGTCCACCTCCAGGATTTCCCCCTAATGCCCTTAGGGTCACTTACACATTGAACCTTCTCAGGGGGACCTTTCCCTGATACGGTTCCACTGCCCTCTGTGGAAGCAATGTCACACTTGGCACAATTTTCACATTACACATCTTACCGATTTACGCACTTAGTTTAGCACATGACATTTACATTTTACTCATTCACTCATTTACACACATGGTGCTCTGTTTTCCTGACATGTCACTATAATCACAAAAATCTAGTGTTCAGGAGATTTCACAAATCAAGTTGACACATACAAAATCGAATTATTTTACAAGGCATGCATTAGTTTCACATTTTTCATGGAAAATTGATATTGCATCATATACTAGTCCAAATGGCCTGAAATTTTAACCACATACGGATTTCGGGTTTAGGATTTCTCATGCAAATTTTCAGATTTTTATGAACTAAGACGGAATTACAGAAAATCTAACATTAATTTCACATACTATGCACAATTCGATTTAACATGGAGTTAAACACAAACACAGTTTTATCCACTCACTGTCTGAACCCTAACAGGCATGGAACTATAGAATTTATTCCCAAATTTATTGGACCATTCGTTTATTTATGGAAGATTTATCAAGACCTAGCATGATCCCTATTTTCCTAAACAAATTTGCAATAATTCACTCAAGCATGAAGATAATCTCAAAATTTTTGGACAGGGACTGAACTTCACATGCACAATTCTCACGAATTAGGGCATTTAGACTTGTCCTAAATCATGCAAACATGGTATAACACGATTAAAACTCATCACACATATATTTCCATGAATTAATTAAGTCCTAACATTCATGATAATCCATCCACACA
This sequence comes from Colocasia esculenta, assembly GCA_014218235.1. Taxonomy (NCBI): domain Eukaryota; kingdom Viridiplantae; phylum Streptophyta; class Magnoliopsida; order Alismatales; family Araceae; genus Colocasia; species Colocasia esculenta. The sequence continues at coordinate 134,237,141 of CM024761.1, forward strand.
CACCACATCCATCACCTCTACATTGTACATACATATAAATGATTTACAGTATATCCTCATCGTGAAACATATCGAAAATAATCGTATAGGAGGGCAGAACAGTTTACTGTTCTGTCCAGATGAACTTGGCGGCGGTCTCTGGCCGCTGATTCAAGGTCAACGTCATAGTCGATGGACGCTAAGCATGATCTTAGCGACCAGGGACTTTGCCGTCAATGCAGGTCTGTGCAGAACACAGACCCGAGCTCCAAAGATGGGGTGAATCTGAGGGTCTAGGACACGAGGGAAAATGTACAAAAATAGTAAAACCAACCTAGACACATACGGGGACGTTATGAATGGGGTACTTGCCTTTAGAAAAATGCACCAATGGATCTAGGGCTCGGTGAAGCTCTCCTTGGCTATCCCAAGAAGCTCTTAGAAATGCTTGACTCCGGGTTCCTGAGCGAGCTCCAGTGCCTTTCGAGGTTGGGGAGGCCTTCCTCGTCGATCCAGCAACCTCCTTGAAGCAGCAGATCCCCGGAACAATCTTCAGGTTGAGGGATTTTGGGTTCCAAAGTGGGGGTTTTCCTCAGTTCAGAAACTAGGGTTTCTTTTCTTCTTTCTCTCTTGCAAAAGGGTGAAGAGAGGGGTTGGGGAAGCAGATTCGGGTTTAGACATATGGTAGAGGCTTCTCTCCCACGCATGGGGTGACAAGATGTGTTTCAGACCGTTGGGGGACATCTCCCCAATGGGTGAGCTGCCTTGCTTCTGGAATTTCGGCTCTGCTGCGCATGCAGGACCAGAGAAGTTGGCGTCCACATCGTTAGACGCTGGGATTAGTGTTGGCGTCCATGGGTGGACGCTGACACCTCATCGACGTCCTGCTATTGACGCCAATATGGCCTTCGGGCAGAAGTCTAAAACATGCAGAAAACTATGCATGCCATGCATATATACCTGCAATATATATATGGTAGTGTATTCATACTATCATCATTCAATACATGCATTATTTACATCTAGTATAAACACATGCACACGTAATTGTACTAATTAATGCGTACGTAAATATGTATATACATACACAAGCACAAATATACACACACAAATACAAATAATGTGACGAAAATTCGAGGGCCTTACACCCTCTCCCCCTTAAAGAAACTTCGTCCTCGATGTTAGAACGACACTACTCAAACAAAAGGGGATACTTCTTCTTCATCGCATCCTCAAGCTCCCACGTAGCCTCCTCTCGTGAGAAGTTCCACCATAGGACCTTCACCGACGCAATACTCTTGTTCCGGAGATGCTGAACCTTCCGGTCAAGAATAGCTACTGGTTGCTCGACATACGAAAGATCTGGCTGGATCTCCACTGGCTCATGACTAATCACATGAGACGGATCTCGAACATATTTCCTAAGCATAGATACGTGGAATACAGGGTGAACGCTAGCTAAGGCTGGGGGTAATGCTAGCTCATATGCCACGCTGCCCAAACGTCTGAGAATCTCATATGGGCCAATGAACCTAGGGCTCAACTTACTATGCCTGCCAAATCTGACAACACCTCGAGTAGGCGATATCTTCAAGAAGACATGATCGCCAACCTCGAACTCCAAATCCTTTCTCCTGTTGTCGGCATAGCTCTTCTGCCTATCCTGTGCCGCAACAAGCCTCTTCCTGATAAGCTGGATCTTATCCGAAGTTTCCTGAACTAACTCCGGTCCGATCAATTGCCTATCACCAGTCTCCTCCCAACACAAAGGAGATCTGCAGGGCCTACCATACAACGCCTCGAATGGAGCCATACCAATACTCGCATGAAAGCTGTTGTTGTATGCGAACTCCACAAGAGGTAAATGACGCTCCCAATCATCCTTCCAATCCAGAACACACGCTCTCAATATATCCTCGAGCGTCTGGATAGCCCTCTCGGACTGTCCATCGGTCTGGGGATGAAACGCCGAACTGAGCTTCAGTTCCGAACCTAACGCATCCTGAAGACCCTTCCACAGCCTCGAAGTGAATCTCGGATCTCGATCCGAAATGATCGACTTAGGCACACCATGCAATCTAATGACACTACTAACATACAACCTAGCTAAACTCTCCACTGACTGCTTCTTCTTCATAGGCAAGAAATGAGCAGTCTTCGAGAATCTATCTACAACTACCCAAATCGAGTCATTGCCCCTTCTAGATCGAGGCAAACCCGAAACGAAGTCCATAGTGACAGCTTCCCACTTCCACACTGGGATATCCATCCTTTGCATAAGGCCGGATGGTCGCTGTCGCTCGGCCTTCACTTGCTGACATACTAGACATCTAGACACATAATCCGCAACATCCTTCTTCATTCCGGACCACCAAAATGATCTCTTCAAATCCTGATACATCTTAGTGTTACCCGGATGAATAGAGAATCACGATCTATGAGCCTCCGCTCACACATGCTTACGGACATCTACCAAATCGGGGACACAAACACGGTGCTGAAATCTAATCACACCGTCCTCATCACGAGCAATGCCCGCCTTACCCAAAAATTCTAACAATCTAGGGTCGGCTCCCTGTTGCTCGATCACCTCATCCAAAACCGAGGATCTAAGGGATAGCTGAGCTACAAAAGCCTGACACAGCGATGGCTCTAACTCGGTCATAGAGCACGCCGCATCCTCCAACATCTTCCAATCCTGCTGGAGCGAAGACATCTTTCTACTAAGAGCATCCGCTACGACATTCGCCTTTCCAGGGTGATACTGAAGGTCGAAGTCATAGTCCTTCAAGAACTCAATCCATCTTCTCTGCCTCAGGTTTAATTCCTTTTGGGAGAAAAGATACTTCAAGCTCTTGTGGTCGGTAAACACCTCAAATCTGACACCATAAAGATAGTGCCTCCAGATCTTTAGTGCATGAATCACTACTGCGAGCTCTAAGTCATGAGTCGGATAGTTCTTCTCATGCTCCTTTAATTGACGAGAAGCATAAGCCACTACCCTTTCGTGCTGCATTAGCACACAGCCCAAACCAATCTGAGACGCATCCGTATAAATGGCAAAGCCCTCTAGACCACTAGGCAATACCAATATCGGAGCAGAAGTAAGCTTAGCCTTCAATAGCTGGAAGCTACGCTCACATGCCTCAGACCATACGAACTTCTCACCCTTCCTGGTCAGCTTTGTCAAGGGGGCGGCAATGGATGAGAAACCCTCAATGAATCGCCGATAGTAACCAGCTAACCCAATAAAACTACGAATCTCCGAAGGGGTCTTGGGAACCTCCCAATCCATAACTGTCTGGACCTTCGCTGGATCAACTGCAACACCAGTGCCGGAGATAACATGCCCGAGGAAATGAACCTCGCACAACCAAAAATCGCACTTGCTGAATTTTGCATACAGCTTGTGCTCACGATGAACCTCTAACACTAACCTCAGATGCTGACGGTGCGTGGCCTCATCCGGAGAGTAGACCAACACGTCGTCAATAAACACTACGACAAAGCTATCTAGATAAGGCCTAAACACCCGGTTCATGAGATCCATGAACGCTGCAGGGGCATTGGTCAATCCGAAAGGAAGGACCAAGAACTGATAAAGTCCATAACGGGTTCTAAATGCCGTCTTGGACACATCCTCACTCCGAATCCTCAACTGATGATAACCAGATCGCAAGTCAATCTTAGAAAAGACTGATGCATCTTGCAACTAGTCAAACAAGTCATCAATACGAGGTAAGGGATACCTGTTCTTCACAGTCACTTGGTTCAGCTTTCTGTAGTCAATGCACAACCTAAGTGACCCGTCTTTCTTCTTGACGAATAATATAGGTGCGCCCCAGGGGAAACACTAGGGCGAATAAATCCCTTATCAAGCAACTCCTGCAACTGCCTCCTCAACTCGGCTAACTCCGCAGGTGCCATCCGATATGGAGCCTTCGAGATAGGAGAGGTGCCTGGAAGCAACTCTATGGTAAACTCTATCTCTCTATCCGGTGGCAATCCAGACAAATCATCAGGGAAGACGTCTGGGAAATCCTGCACTACCTCAATCTCCGCAAGAGTAGGTGACTCATCAGCCTCTGGCACTAACACCACGCTGGCAAGAAAAGCGTCACAACCCTTGTTTACCATGCGCATCGCCTTCATGGCAGAGATGACCATCTTTCCCGCCCAGTTCCTTGGAAAGGGGTGAGAGAACTCATCCTCACCAGGAATGCGGAAAACGATCCTCTTCCGACGACAATCCACTAACGCATAGTGCTCCTCTAGCCAATCCAGACCAAGAATAGCATCATAGTAATGACCAAACTTTCCCCATATAAATTAATTCACTTATTTATATATTAAATTTTGATGATTAACAAAATAGTACTAATGAATTTTGTTGATTAACAAAATAGTACTAATGAATTTCTTGAGCTTTGAGAACAGGAAATAAAAGAAAAATGAAAGTTCAGGACAATCAGGTAAGTCTCATCTCATTATCTGTCCAAGTCTTTGTATCGACTTCTTCATACTTCACATCGACTTCTTTGATAAGCAGAACGATTTCCTTTCTGACCGAAAAGTTCAAAACAAATCGATATCGCAACGATTTTTTAAGACATCGCAACGATTTCTTTAGAACCCGTAACGACTTGACTGTCGTAACGATTTCTTTAGACCTCGTAACGATTTCTTTAGAACTCGCAACGACTCTCTAGCCGTAACGATTTCTTTAGACCTCGTAACGATTTCTTTAGAACTCGCAACGACTCTCTAGCCGTAACGATTTCTTTAGACCTCGTAACGATTTCTTTAGAACTCGCAACGACTCTCTAGCCGTAACGATATCTTTAGACCTCGTAACGATTTCTTTAGAACTCGCAACGACTTCCTAAGGCGTAACAATTTCTTTAGACCTCGTAACGATTTCTTTAGAACTCGCAACGACTTGCTAAGCCGTAACGATTTCTTTGGTTCTCGTAACGATTTCTTTGAAACTCATAACGACTTGCATTTCATATCGATTTCTTAAGTGTTTCACAACGATTTCTTTAGAACACAACGACTTACATCTCATAATGATTTCTTAAGTGTTTCACAACGATTTCTTTAGAAACACAACGACTTACATCTCATAACGATTTGTTAAGTGTTTCACATCGATTTCTTCAGAATCAGAATGACTTGCCATGATTCATAGCGATTTCTTATATCCTCTGTTATAGAACGATTTGCTATGGTTTATAACGATTTCATAAGTCATTGAGCCATCGACTTGCATATCTCTCATTGACTTGTTTTTATCTGTGTTGACTAGTCAAAGTCCACGTATACATATCTCTGACACACCTGCATGTGATGTGACCTAAACATATCTCTGCATGCATGCAGAAGATATCGTCCATAATCATGCCTATTCTGCAAACGTCTTTTAGTTTCAGCTAATTGGTCTTACTATTTCCATGCTATTCTTTCTAACGTTTACTGACATCAGAGACAGCTTAGTTATTTGCTATCTGTGTGATAAGCGTGCAGATAACAGATCCATCTCCACTTTGCAACGTTAATTCAAATAGAAGACAAAAGATATCTAAAAGATCTCTTCTCTTTGCGTGTTCAAAGTGTCAAAGACTGTTGACTGGAAGCTTCCAAGACTCCAACTTCTTTCAGTCTAACGTACACCTGGATGAGAGACAACGGTACCTTTAACGTTCAAATTTCAAGTAGAAGCTTAAATACAAGACTCAAGACGGAAAAGAAGAAGAACGGAACTAGAGTGAATATTATTCTGAAAAGCAAGCAACTCAAGTTCTTCGAGTCCTCTGAGTTTCCAACAAGAGACAAGCGTCCATTCCAATTGTTTTCCGTAGCTCTTTTGCTCTCAGTGTTTATAGAAGAAATTCTTGTGTGAGAGCCAGTGTAGTCCTTGGAGAGGAACCCTGTTAAATTCCCTTCTCTCTTGAGGCTCGTCTGCTTCAGCTTGTAGTTAGTTCAGCTAGTGTCTGAAGCGTGTTCTTAAATTTCTCTTCATTGGTTTGTTCGCTTCTGGACGAAGGAAGACCTGGTGGTATCCAGGGTGGTTGTTTTCCCTTCAGGTTGAAGGAAGACCAGTTGAGGCTGGGTGTAAGGATCTGTGAGGGGGATAGTACCCTTGTTAGTGAAATCCTGAGGCATTGCTCAGGGACTGGACGTAGGTCTCCTGTGGAGAGGAGTTCCGAACCAGGATAAAATCCTTGTGTCGTGTGGTTGTGTCTTTGTGCGTTCCTATCTTTTTCCTCTAACTCTAACTTCTGTTTAAAGCTGTTATGTAATCTTTTTAGTGAACAGGTTTTAATCAAAGATCAAATTTTAATAACCCATTCACCCCCCCCTCTGGGCTAGCTAGCTGGGCAACACATAATCCTTCATCTTGAGCAAGAAGAAACACCCATCTAGGACTCTATCCTCAATGCACACAGGTAATGATGGAATGCACTTCCTAGTCGATACTGTACCCGCAGAGGTGTGCACAGACAAAGGGACCTCTAAATCCTCAGACTCTACGCCTGACTCTAGGGCTAACTGCCTAGCGAACCGCTCGGAAATGAACGAGTGAGTAGCACCCGTATCAAACAAAACGCGAGCATGCACACCTAAAAGCAAAACCGTACCTTCGGTGACATGCTTCGCCTGCTCGACGTCCTCACGAGCTAAAGCAAACACTCGAGCTGGGGCTCGAGGCCTTCCTGGTCTTCCTGTAGCTGGCGCGGCTGCCGCTACTGCTGGGGCTGGCGCTCCACACTGAGCTCCTTGTTGAAGTCTTGGGCAATCTTTGATCTTGTGGTCGCTGCTCCCGCACTTCAAGCATCTCCCCGCTACCAACCAACACTCGGAACCACCGTGTGTCTTCCCGCAATGGGGACACTCTTTCTTCACACCAGGGGAACGTACAGAAGGTACCTGAGAGCTACTGACTGTCACGGATCGCTGCGGTGTCTGGTACACCGTTTTCTTCTTGTCTTGCCGCTGGAATGTCTCTGCTGGCCTCTTCTGCGAAGCCTTCTTTTCCTCCAGATATTGCTCCATCTCTCCCTCCTGCCTACAGGCAGCGCTGAGGGCCTCGTCCAATGTGCGGTGGTCAAACGCCACGAGTCTCGTTCGCAGTGATGGCTTGAGTCCCATCACGAATTTCTTCGTCTTCCTGCGCTCATCCTCTACGATATGCGGTGCATACTTAGAAAGTTCAAAAAACCTTGCCTGGTATTCCAGCACAGTCATGGAGCCTTGTGTCAGGGAGAGAAATTCCTGCTCCATCTTGTCCTGGATATGCTCTGGGACGAACTTGGCTCGAAAGAGCCTCACGAACGCGTCCCACGTCACGTCTACTGCTCCGTCCTCAAAGCATGTACATAGTAGGGAGGACCACCATACATCCGCTCTCTCCTGCAATACACCTTCATAAGCACCAACTAACAAATTCTAACTTAAGCAGAACATACAAACATACAAAATTAAAAGCCTACCTGTAGCATGTAGGTAGCTAATGTCACCTTATCCTCATCAGGGCACCTAATGGCTCGAAAGATTTTCTCTGTCTCCCTTAACCAACTTTCTACCATTAATGGATCACTCTCCCCCTTAAAAGAGGGTGGGGTCACCCTCTTGAATCGCTCCATGATGGAAGGTCCACCATGGTCCTGAGCTGGTACCTGAGCCTGCTACATTAAACAATAGGCAATACACATTAAACACAATATCATGCAATTTAAATAGCGAACTACTAGTTGTTTCATTATTCTACCTGGGCCTCCAACTGTGCCTGGAGTGCTGTCTGGGTATGAGCCTGCGTCTGCATGGCTTGCACCAGACCTTGCATGAATACTCCGTAGTCCACAGGTGGCGGTGGGGGAAGTACAAGGCCTTGCGGTGTCGGGGCCTGTTGCTCCGTCGGCTCGTCACGTCGCGGCTCGTCCTCACGAGCCGACGCTCCGCCACGCCTACCTCTCGAAGCCATGGCTGTAATAAAATTTCAGCCACCATTAGCACTAGGTTACTAAGTTTTCTAACCATTTTCTCATCTATCTTTCACTTCTTATTAGTGTTTTCTACACATGTGGACATACTTAGCATGCAATGAAGATGATGACTTATGTATATTCATGTGCAATCTCAACCGGTTGCTCTGATACCAATCTCTGTGACGGCCCTCATTATACCGATACGGTTATACCAACCTACGTCGGTATAGCAAGCGTCATCACAGTGGGACATTTACCCAACGATACAAACAGCTGAGATACACGCGAATATACGAACAGAGTAGCGGAAGTAAAAAGAACTACTGTCTTCATTCATTCATCATCCGCATTTAGCATACATAAATCGCAATAACATCAAAGAACTTAAAAGTTCACATAATTTAAATTGCTGAAAATTAAATACATAGAAGTCCACACTTATAAATTTTTCTCATGATAGTTCTAGTACAATGTCACTTTTACATACTATGAAAACACAAAAGGGTACAACTGCTCCAACAGTCTAATCTCCGCGCTCGGAGTCCGTCTCTCCGTTTCCTCCAACGGTGCCACGTCACCAACTACACCTGTACTCGAAGCAAGTAGTGAGTCTAAAAGACTCAGCAATAACACCACTCATACCATACACGTACATGTCATAGTAGGCTCTACACACACAATTGCAAAAATACTCAACATGTAGCATGCTTAAACCTTGAAACGAACAATCTATCATGATAGTTCTATCATTAAACACATGATACATGCTTTCAGATTTCCTTAACGAAATGAATTTCCTAACACATGCTCTCTAATCATTCCTACTCATGAAATTCTACTTTGCATTTTAACCAAAACATGAAAGCCATTAACATGAATTCCGCGCGTACATGAGAGGGAACACAACTAGCATGGAATCTACATGTTCTTGTACATATACATAACCATTTTCACATGCTTAAGCTTGCTGGTTTTCACATGCTTTAGTAACCATAACCTACACATGAGAGCTAAAAGTTATTTAAGACACAACATGTGAACAACGAACATGGAATTGTGTACACATACTCATTTATTTGTCCCTAGCATGGGTTCTAGACACTTGTACATGTAAACATGTTCATAACATAATGAAGCTACTGATTTGGCATGGTTTCAGATTTGTCACAACATGGATTACAATATCATATCTTCACATTTTTGGCTTCACATTTTCATTACACAAATTTCCAATTCACTTAAATTGCACTTTACACATACACATTACACATTGTTCACTTTCACAGACACATGACACATGCACATTTACACATTCACATTTACACTTTCACATTTAGTGCCGTGACATATAGTCCAAACCACCAAGAAGGACACAAACACATCACATCACATAGACGCCATCTAGGCAATACAATGGCGACTCTTGGACTGCGCAGACCGGGAGAACAAGTCTCCACCCTAACCAGTGGTACTTGTCCACCTCTAGGATTTCCCCCTAATGCCCTTAGGGTCACTTACACATTGAACCTTCTCAGGGGGACTTTTCCCTGATACGGTTCCACTGCCCTCTGTGGAAGCAATGTCACACTTGGCACAATTTTCACATTACACATCTTACCGATTTACACACGTAGTTTAGCACATGACATTTACATTTTACTCATTCACTCATTTACACACATGGTGCTCTGTTTTCCTGACATGTCACTATAATCACAGAAATCTAGTGTTCAGGAGATTTCACAATCAAGTTGAGACATACAAAATCGAATTATTTTACAAGGCATGCATTAGTTTCACATTTTTCATGGAAAATTGATATTGCATCATATACTGGTCCAAATGGCCTAAAATTTTAACCACAGACTGATTTCGGGTTTAGAATTTCTCATGCAAATTTTCAGATTTTTCTGACTAGACGAATTACAGAAAATCTAACATTAATTTCACATACTATGCACAATTCGATTTAACATGGAGTTAAACACAAACACAGTTTTATCCACTCACTGTCTGAACCCTAACAGGCATGGAACTATAATTTATTCCCGAATTTATTGGACCATTCGTTTATTTATGCAGATTTATCAAGACCTAGCATGATCCCTATTTTCCTAAACAAATTTGCAATAATTCACTCAGCATGAAGATAATCTCAAAATTTTGGACGGGACTGAACTTCACATGCACAATCCTCACGAATTAGGGCATTTAGACTTGTCCTAAATCATGCAAACATGGTTTAACACGATTAAAACTCATCACACATATATTTCCATGAATTAATTAAGTCCTAACATTCATGATAATCCATCCACACACCCATATCCATCACCTCAACATTGTACATACATATAATAATTTACAGTATATCCTCATCGCGAACATATCGAAAATAATCGTATAGGAGGGCAGAACAGTTTACTGTTCTGTCCAGACGAACTTGGCGGCGGTCTCTGGCCGCTGATTTAAGTCAACGTCATAGTCGATGGACGCTAAGCATGATCTTAGCGACCAGGACTTTGCCGTCCATGCAGGTCTGTGCAGAACACAGACCCGAGCTCCAAGATGGGGTGAATCTGAGGGTCTAGGACACGAGGAAAATGTACAAAAATAGTAAAACCACCTAGACACATACGGGGACGTTATGAATGGGGTAATTGCCTTTAGAAAAATGCACCAATGGATCTAGGGCTCGGTGAAGCTCTCCTTGGGCTGTCCCAAGAAGCTCTTAGAAATGCTTGACTCCGGGTTCCTGAGCGAGCTCCAGTGCCTTCCGAGGTCGGGGACGCCTTCCTCGTCGATCCAGCAACCTCCTTGAAGCAGCAGATCCCCGAACAATCTTCAGGTTGAGGGATTTTGGGTTCCAAAGTGGGGGGTATCCTCAGTTCAGAAACTAGGGTTTCTTTTCTTCTTTCTCTCTTGCAAAAGGTGAAGAGAGGGGTTGGGGAAGCAGATTCGGGTTTAGACATATGGGAGAGGTTTCTCTCCCACGCATGGGGTGACAAGATGTGTTTCAGACCGTTGGGGGACATCTCCCCAATGGGTGAGCTGCCTTGCTTCCGGAATTTCCGGCTCTGCTGCGCATGCAGGCCAGAAAAGTTGGCGTCCACATCGTTAGACGCTGGGATTAGTGTTGGCGTCCATGGGGACGTGCTTGACACCTGATCGATGTCCTGCTATTGACGCCAATATGGCCTTCGGGCAGAAGTCTAAAATATGCAGAAAACTATGCATGCCATGCATATACCTGCAATAGTACATGGTAGTGTATTCATACTATCACCATTCAATACATGCATTATTACATCTAGTATAAACATATGCACACGTATTGTACTAATTAATGCGTACGTAAATATGTTAACATACACAAGCACAAATATACACACCAAATACAAATAATGCGACGAAAATTCGAGGGCCTTACAACTATCTTGACATTATTGAACTCTTGTTAAACAGCCATGCTTGATTGTTGGTATCTATATTTAAATTACTTGAGATGCTGGATCGAGCAAGATGAGTGTCCAAGGCTCCAGTCTAGCCCCATCGATAAAGAGTCGAGAATATATTGTTAACCATAGGGTATAATGATTACTGGTGTTCCATCTGTGCTGGGAGTACTTGCATGTAAATGCTAGATACATAAACCACATTACACATGTTCATGTTATGCATTCCAAGGTGGCATTGATCCTTAGTGCATGTCAATGACTTGAGAACTGGTTGTCGTGCTCGTGAAAGATACATGCTTGCTCGTGAAATGACCAATCTTGTTACATGCTATCTTGCTCTTACTCGTTAAGTTACCATCTTGCTTGATCATTGTTCACTCTATCTCGAACTCTTGAATACAACATTCATGTTAGGCTGATCGTACATATGTTGATCTTGCTATCTTGCATGATACACTGTTCACGTGTTATTACCGTCGTTTTAATTGCATAGTACATATCATGTTCATACCTTCTACATTTTAAACTATTAAATACTTATATCATTCTTGGAAGATGTAAATCCTACTAGGCGAGTGCGCTCATTACCTACTTTACAACATTTCAGGTGAACAGGAAATTGATGACGTAGAGAACCAAGACTATACTAGGGATGAACAAGAGTGAAGAGTGCTCTCAAGCCTTAGCATTGAAGTCTTGTTATCTTAGCATTAAAGTTAATTATAAGAGTACTAGAACACTGTAGTAGGAGTGAGGATAGTATGTACCTTTTCGTTTTATTGAGTCTTAGTCCTGTAGTTCAATTTGGATTGGAGTATGTACTAGTTCTCATCATTGAAATGAAATAAAGAGTCGATGTTTATGATTAGCACAAATTAGTTGTGTTGCATGTGATTACTCTCTAGAGGCTTATTTGCCTACTGTTCACGCCTCCACGATCAATTAACTCTACCGCTACCATGCGTTGGGACATGACACTACATCTTCATGAATTGCGTAGAACTAGACCCTCACATTGAGTAAGCCCTCAACGCTAATGTCTTTACGTATGTACCTTATTTATTTGCAAATATGGATTTCAGAGGTCGTGTAGCAATTTCATTGCGGAGGGAACTCTCAAGCCAGACTTGGATCCGGAGGCCTGGGTCGACACAGCGGGAGGGCGGAGGAAGGGCCAAGTGTACGGTTTTGGTTAAAGCCTGGATACTACTCTAGTGTTGTCCTCATATGTGAGTTCAGTTGCTCCTTGGACCTACTCGAGTTCGTCTGTTGTGATGCCTCGCAGAAGTGGAGACGACATCAAAACCCTCATCTGGGAAGAGCTGTCGCAGTAGCTACCATTGCACATTGGCGCCATGGTTGAGCAACTGGTGGCTGCCATCTGAGGAGTAGACACCTCATAGCAAGCCCCTCAGGTCGGTATTAGTTTTAATTTCATATAGTTTGAATGAAATGAAACCACTAATCTAAAGGGTTAGAAAACATAGTCGGGGGTCCAAATTGTGAAATAGGGAACCTAGACGTCATGTCGTTCACTCCAACATGATTGAGTGGGTAAGAGAGATGTGTGGGAATTGACTAAATCCTAATCGGATTCTTAGTTTGGTTTCGGCGCTCAAACTACTAATCTTATAAAAACCCAAATGAAAAGGATTAGAACATGCAAGTCGGGAGTCCAAAATGTGAAATAGAGATCCGATCGGTGTGCTGTTTGCTCCAACATGACCGGGTGGGCAAGAGCGACGTGGGGAAACTAACGGAATCTTGATCGGATTCGCGGTTTGGGTTCGGTGCTCAAACCACTAATCTAAAAAAAACTCAAGTGTAAAGAGTTATAACACACAATTCAAGAATGCAAAATATGAAATAGGGATCCGATCGATGTGTCATTCACTTTTACATGACTGGGTGGGTGAGAGCGACGTGTGGGAACTGACAGAATCCTAATCGGATTCCTGGTTTAGGTTCGGCGCTCAAACCACTAATCATAAAAAAAACCCAAATGAAAAGGGTTAGAACACGCAAGTCGGGGTCCAAAATGTGAAATAGGGATTCGATCGGCATGTTGTTTACTCAGACACGACCGGGTGGGTAAGAGCGACGTGTGGAAACTAACGGAATCCTGATCGGATTCCCACTTTGGGTTTGGTGCTCAAACTACTAATCTAAACTCAACTGTAAAGGGTTAGAACACACAAGTCGACGGTGCAAAATCTGAAATAGGGATCCGACAGGCGTGCCATTTGTTCTGACATGACCGGGTGGGTGAGAGTAACATGTGGGAACTAACAGAATCCTAATCGGATTCCTGGTTTGCGTTCGGCGCTCAAACCACTAATCTTAAAAAAAATCCAAATGAAAAGGTTTAGAACACACAAGTAGGGAGTCCAAATTGTGCAATAGGGATCCAATCGACGTGTCGTTTGCTCCGACACGACCGGGTGGTTAAGAGTGATGTGTGGAAACTATCAGAATCCTGATCGAATTCCTAGTTTGGGATCTGCGCTCAAACCGCTAATTTAAAAAAAAAAACTCTAGTGTAAAGGGTTAGAACACACAAATTGGGGGTGCAAAATTTGAAATAGGGATCCGATCGGTGTGTCACTCACTCTGATAGCACCGAGTGGGTGAGAGCGACATGTGGGAATTGACAGAATCCTAATCGGATTCTAGATTTGGGTTTGGCGCTCAAACCACTAATCTTAAAAAAAATCCAAATGAAAAAGGTTAGAACACGCATGTCGGGGGTTCAAAATGTGAAATAAAGATCTGATCGGCGTGCCATTTGCTCCGACACAACCGGGTGGGTAAGAATGATGTGTGTAAACTGACAGAATCCTGATCTAAATTTCAATTTGGGTTTGACACTCAAACCACTAATCTAAAAAAAAACCCAAATGTAAAGGGATAGAACACACAAGTCGAGGGTCAAAAAGCTAAAACAGGGATTCGATCGACGTGTCGTTCACTCCGACATGACCGGGTTGGGTGAGAGTGACATGTAGGAATTGATGGAATCTTAATCGGATTCCCAGTTTGAGTTTGACTTTCAAACCACTAATCTAAAAAAACTTTAAGTGTAAAGGGTTAGAAATATTTTCTAATTGCACATAGTGAATATTGATATATTTTAAATTTAAAATTTTTAAAATAATTTGTACATATTATTTTTATTTATGTTTCTAATGTTTATTTTTATAATATAGGATTCTCGAGCACCTGACGATCATGAGATGGGGAGAGAGGACGATCCAACAGGTCTCTCTTGATTTTTTATTTGTTATTATTGTGGATGTTCCATATATGATGATTTTATGTTAATTGTTATTTAATGTGGATGTTCCTATGAATATTGTTTTTAGCAGGATTTTGAATTTATCTTTTTTTATCTAATTGTATTTTTAAGAAACAATGAAAACATTATTTCTGGCGGATTTTTTGATGGAAGGTTTCCATCAGAAAAAACGTCGGCATATGTGACTTCCAACAGAAAGAAGATGTCGGTAAAATTGTCAGACTTTCTGATGGTTTCTCGTCGAATATTTTTTGTTAGAAGTTTTTGACTTCTGACGCTCTTGTTCGTCGGTCAAGGTGTCGGAAGTTCCAATGGATATGCTGACCGTATATTTCCTCAGAATTTGCCGACTACCTTTTTTTGTCAATAAATTGGTTGGAATATTTATTTCTGATGGATATTTTCGACGTTTATTTCGGTCAGAGATACCGACGGATTTACTAATGGATTTTGTGTCCGTTGGAAATTTCTGACATATTTTTTTCGACGGATTATTTCCAACGAGTTGTCATTGGAAAGTGGTTGGAATGGTACTTTTTAGAACGATTTCCAACAGATTTCTGACGGAATGTTGCCGTTGGAAATCTTGCTTTTTCTTATAGTGGTAGCCTCCAATCTTATTATTGACAGGCCATCTTGTGCTTATGCTACCTCTCTAGTTGCCTTTGTTCTTGTCATAGTTTATCTCCCTATGTCTCCAAAAGAAAAGGGTCTTTTTTAATGAGTTTTTTGTCCTATCCTCCCCCATAGCCTTGGTTACTCTTACTATGAATTTTATGGGAGTATGTCTAGAAGGAGAGACCTTCTTGTTCTCTTTTCTCGATCAACTTTAGTCGACCTTCATGTTTCTAAGAGTTGTCTAGGGATTTTACGCAAACAGAGAGTTTTTGTTCAATCTCATACTTGCTTGTGACAATAACATATATGCATGATGCCTACAACTTCACCTTGTTTGACATCTTTGTCTAAGGACATATTATGTTTGTTTTGACCCTTTGAAATACAGGAATATACTAATTTTATTCTAGGAACAGGGAAATTCAATGAGTTTGCTTCTTCATCTTAAGCTTTAGCGGATAATGGCTGTAGCTAAACTTGATAACTCTACAACAAGTGAGAAACTCAAGGAAATGGATTTGGATGAAGAACATTGAAGTCTATGAACATATTGCACATGATCACAAGTATGTTTCTTATGAATTTAGTGTTATTTTTATTAAAATGAAATGTCATTAATAAAGAAATGCTATTTTTTACCACTATGCAAGTCTTAATATACACTGAAAATTGACTTTAGGATGATGTTTCTTCTATTGATATTTTGAAGGAGGATGCTCTTTCATCTATCATTGAAGTAGTGAGATCATTGATGAGATGGAGACTAAATACTTGAAGTTCCTTATCATGAACCTGATTGGGTAAGCTGATTTCTTATTTTGTTATTAATTTTTTGTTGTGGTAAGAAGCATCTTGAACCTTTTGTATAGGTGATTCCCAACTCTGGTAGCATCTTGAACTTTATATTCACTTGTTCTGTCTAGTCATGTATATAAACTTTTCAACTTGCAAAAATAGCAATACAATCATAAACATTGGATAGAAGTTCTAGGACAGTGGTCAAAGTATAAATATAGGTGTGTAGGACAGTGGCCAAAGCAAAAAAGATGACACAGAGCTAACTAGGGGTGTCAATGGGCTGGGTTAATTTGAAGCCCAATGGGTAGTCCACTCCAGACTCAATTTGGGTTAAAATATGATGGCGCATGGATCTCTTTTGAAGCCCATTTGTCAAACCCATCACTTGATGGGTTGGACTCGGGTTAGCCCATTGGGCTAAGAGACATCAATAACAACCATACCTATCAATAACCACCATACTTACACATGCATTAAAAACATGCTTAAATAAAGAAACCAGTTTCCACCACACCAACAGTTCCCTTTAAATTAAAACATGCTTAAATTAAAATAGTGAATCTATCTACATATTAGATTGATGGGCTGAAATGGGTCCCAATGGACTACCATGAGTTTGTTTTACTTTGATCCATTAAATTTGGGTTGGACTTGAGTTGGGTTATTTTAGTGTTGGGCTAAATTGGGTTTAAATTGGGCCAGCCCAAGCCCACCCATTGACACCCCTAGAGCTAACTGTCTATTTTCCAGGTGTGTGTATTAAACTTTGACTACACTATTGATCATATGTGAATTTGCTCTGGCTTGTTGATCTGGAAAGAGTGATAGGCGAAGAATCTAAAAAATGCAGTGTACACTGACAAAATATTCTATAATTTTAATCTTAAGGAATATTCTTTAGTTGTGTATATCTCATAAATTTGTCACTTGCCTAAAGTATATTTTTAAAATGAGCATGATGCAACTTGTGAAATCACATTTAAGTATATTTCAACTTTTCCCATCGTATTACACTGTCATGCTTTTTCAATCACATTGCACTGTTTGTGCACATGCAAATATCATGTGGACAAAAGTTGGTTAGCTCGGTCATGACTGTAGTCCCTTTTGACTTGTAGAACCTAAATGCTTACATAGTTACATCCTTTTTATTTTACTTGTATTCACATCATTGTCTCTTATCCTCCCTGACTTGGCTTCAAAGGAGCTATTTCTGTATTCTCACTTGGCTTGCTTAGTCTTGGTAAGCATGTGTTAGCTTACATACATTTACAGTCAGTATTTCTCTAACTTTGCATAGCATGTGAACCATGCAGACATTCTGGCAGTTCTTGTAGAAACAGGTTGGTGTTTTGGTTTCGTCTGATGTCTATTAGATTTCATTTACAAGGAACAAAATTGGTACAGATTTTGCTGATCAGTCATAAACTTTAACAATATCTTTACCAATTATTTCCCCCTTTTTGCATTTCTTCGTACTTGATACATTGTCTGTATGATTATATATGCTACCAATATCATATTGTACTCAAAATATTGGTCGGATTGATGTTGACAAATTTTTTTCCTCTCATTGATTGATATATAATTCAGAAGATTCTGATCTAAAGAGTTTGCTTAGCAATTAGCTCATTCCGATGGAATTTCGAAAAAAGACATCTGACAAGTGCTATTTATGATGGAATTTTGACAAAAAAATGTCCATCTAAACCAACACTTTTTCTTGTAGTGCTAGGAGATGGAAGACGTTTGTTTTCGTTCTTTGCACAAGGGGCTTGCCTCCGATCAAGCTAGCTATACCAATTAGAACCTCCAAAGAGAACCTTACAGATGAACTGTGTCAATTTTTACAAGATGCCCAACACAATTTGTCAGATTTGTATCCAGAGTAGTTTATTATTGACGTGATTTTTTTATGGGCACACTTTTGTTTTGATGATGCCCAATAATGCATAGGGATTTAATGTATACATTTGATTTTATGTATGGGATGAATGCCTGGACAACAATTATTTTCAACCCAATTAAGAGTTCTTATATTATTACTTAGGTCTAATCGGCAGAACTATCATGTTTGAGCATATTTTTTGTAAGTTCTTGCTATAACTAGTAGAGATTGAATATTTCATTGATTTATTTTAGAGTTTTTACTATATTTAAGAAAGTTTGGTTTAATCTACTACACCATCATATTTTTCACTACAGGAAAACCAGGCTTTGCTTACGTCCAAACACCGTAGGTAGATAACCAAAAATCGTAAGCATAGTCTTTGCTTATGGTGTTACCCTACAGTTGGGTTTCGTCGGCAAACGACCGACGGCAAAGGCCTAAGGCTACGGTGTTTTAAACTCCGTAAGTATAAAGCTATAGTGACGGTGTTGGTAGCCGTAAGTAACACCATAAGGATATCTATTTTTGGCTACGACGATGTTAACCGTAGTCATATTTTTGTAAGGATAGACTCAGTGATGCCGAATATCACTACGACAATTTAAACCGTAAACATGTGTCTCTACGGCCACGTACACCATAAGCAAGTATGTTTTCCTACGGCTAAATAGACCATAAGCAAGTATGTTTCCCACGGCCACATACACCATAAGCAAAATTTTTCAGCAAAAAAATAGTAATATATTTAAAGGGATCCACATTCACCTACATTTAGAGATCCACTTCACAAACAATTCGATAAACACGTGCACATCCACATTTAAATCCATACATTCACATTGGGATCAACGCATACATCCACATTTAGTTCCACACATACACCACATTTAGATCCACACAATTCACACACACCATTCACAATGCACAACACATTAATAATTAAAAAAACATTGTGTTTAACAAATAACAATAATGTTATAACAAGATTACATCAACTTCATGTTCACATTCACATACTGTCAGAAGAGGAAGTTAATTGTTAGTAAGATGAGAGTTGCCAAATGACTGTGAGGATGATCATAACAGATAGGAGACCATGTGTGATATTGTTCTGCCCTTCACATTCCTGATCTCCTTTTTCTATCTCATCAAATCCCAAGTCCTCAATACTCTTTGTCTTCTGGTCCACTTCTACAGCTGGGAAAGATGATAGTACTAGATGAATCCTGAGGGAGTCCAACTATTGGTTACAAAACAGAACAAGATTCTAAGATAAGTGTTCAGTTTAAAGAAGCCTAATTAAGGAAGCAACTTTGGGCCACAGAATATCAGAATGGATGGCATGATGAAATTCAGATCTAAGTAGTCATAGAAATAAAATTGTTTCATGAATGCATGAACGCAGAGTCGTTGATTGGTTAAAAAAAAAGGGGAGAGCAAACAAGGGAGAGAAAAAGAGGGAAAAAAAAATCAGCTCACAAATGAACTTGGTGTTTCAATTGTAGTCAGGTTATACATGACAGAAAGTAGAATTATTTCTTTGTGCATCTCACTCAAATTGAGACACTCAGGTCACCATCTATATGATATGTTCTCAGGATCATGCAAGTGGGCAATAGAGGGAGAAAGATATAGATGTGATTCCAAAAATGTACAGAACTAAAAATTATCAATATATGAGTGTGACATGATTATGTAATATCAAGGTATATTATTACTCACCTAAAAGTGATGTTGGTAACACTTACACTGGTACAGTGTTGCTCCTAATACAAATGGAGGGTTCTCCTGTTCTGCTTTGTTTGCGACAAAACAGAGAATATACCAAAGGGTTTTCCCAAGTTGCCTCTCTATGGATTGAGCCATGTGCTATTTTCTGCTGGTACTGCAATGTGAGGTTCACTGCTTGGCTTCTTTAGTACGGACATCACTGCCGTTCCCTCAAGGTCTAACCTCTACTTCGCCACTTCAGTCCAGTCAACACTGTGGAACTTAAAAATTGATCATTGCAGGGGCATCATTAGAAGCAAGTCATGAAAGTGAAACATAGAATGAAAACATAAATCAACTCTAAACATAGAATGGAACATAGATAACTAAGGAAGTTTTCCCTTCTTCAGTGGAATGAGCATTCTAAATCTGGCCGTGACCCTCACACTTCTAAGAATCAGAATTCTATGTGTGGAAGATGGCACGGGAAGAATTTTTGAAGGCAGATACCTGATCAAAGCAAATAGAGGTGAATCCAATATATCAGATTTGTAAGGAAGCTCTGTGAGAAGGAAGGTAGCAGGGTTCTAAAAATGGAAAAAATTGGCCATCACACAAATTTATGTGTAGATGCCATCTGTAAGCCACCAACAAGCAATTTATTTCAGTGTGGAAACTGGAGCATACCGAAAACAACTCTATTTTTCTGAAACACTCCAGTAGCGGACCGCTAATTGTAATATGAGAAGAAAATAATAAGTACAGTTATATTCTCAACAAAATTTTAAATAAATGAAACATACATTCTCCACAAGTTCCACATTCTGAAAACAACTACATAGAAAGAAAATAAGAACCACATTCCGAAGAAGAACTAGTTCATCAGAAGGCCTAGATAATCAAATAAAATTCCCCTGCAAAGATTCCTTCTTTTATTTCACAGCATAAAAAAAAGGCAAATGTGAATGTTCTTTCAAAACAGAGTTGTTCTTTCAAAACAGAGTTGTTCTTTATGTCTGCAAGTTCAAAACAAAGAAATTTCCAAAATAACACAACCTAGTACAAAACATCTATAATCATCATCATCATCAACAGCGTCCAACTACATTTTGCAAGGAAGAGAACACTAATAGAAGACATACAAAATTCAAAAAATGATCATTACTTATTGATTTCTATTGTACTACAAGGCAAACTTAAAATTTTGGAAGAAAAAGGAGCATGCCATCAAGATTTGATGGATGATGGCTCATCCTCCTCCTTACTGGACCATTAGGTTGTGCCTTTACATAATCTCCAACATACTTTTAGATGGAGATGCAACTTATCTAATAATTTCTGCTAGCATTGTGGAATATATGAGAAATACATGTGATAGTTGAACACAAGGGGAGACTAGATGATGCAATAAACATCAATACTTGCTGATACATTTAGTATAATCAAAAAACATGGAAGAAAAATCGTAAGTAGCCACCATGTTAGTATAGAGCTGGGTATATGGGAAACTAGAGCTGCTTCAGCTAAATAGGATCAATGGCAAACAGTTAGAGAACAACACTCGTATATTAATGTGCATATCTTATTCAGTTCCTTGGCATACATAGAAACAGAAAATGGTAAGTATTTCTTGAAAAATAAGGTCGTGCATAAAAATGTCTTAACATGGCTAAGCTTAGCACTCCAGATAGGACAAAGAATTGAACTAAGTAGTTACTGTAATGGAACTGCAAGCTTCAAGAGGAGAAATTCTCACCTTAATCCCTGTATGCAGCTTGTCAAGTATGAGAGTGCTAGTGCATCACTTTCCACATCTTTAGCAACAATTAGGAGAGATCTTTGTCTCTAAAATTGTGCAAAAATATCTAGAAAATCAAATAGCTCTGCACTGATGATCACACCAAACTTCTACTAAAATAAATAAAAGCTATAAATCACCTTCAGTGCCGCCCTTAAGGAAATTAATCTGATCAGGCAACTCGATCCATACCGGGATGATGGGGCAGTCCTTGTCGGGAGAGAATTCCATTGTCCATCTGAAGAAATAGAACGGTCTGCCCTGAACAATAAATGAGATCAGCACATGAACAATAAATGCAACAAAGATAGGCTGTTTACACAACTTGATAACAGGTTAAGTCTTTAAGAAATCAAAGTGGATTACCTCTCGGCAGTCGGCATCCAAGAACCCCTAAACGTATTTATGTTGAGCCGGCTACCAAACCCAGTGTAGACCCCAATCATAGCAAGAAACTTCTTTCCGTATGAAGATTGATTCAATCGCATGTAACCCTGACTCTTGGCAAGGGTCAGGTCCATCTCAGCTTCCACAATGTCTGTGCCAATTCTCTGGAATCAAAGAGAAAATACCAAAACAGCATAAAATCATCTCATGAATTGAAAATTAACCAAAATGCTCATCAAACACCGAAGCAGTAGTAGAATTCCCAGGAAACAACTTTAAATACTCTCGAAATTGCAATCACAACAAATTCTAAAAGACAACCCAAATGTCAAGAAAACAAATAGGTGAGACAGGAAATTATAACAAAAAAAAAACCCTACTTGCAGCAAGACCCAAAGCTTGTCCTCCAGAGTGAGCACCTTGGGACGCTACCAATGTTCAACAGTGTGGGAAAAAGAAAAGTAAGTAACAGAAAACAATGGTCAAAATGGAAGCAGTAAGGAAAAGAACAAAACAAAATTGATCACGGAAGACCGTACCTGGCCAGCGCTCTTCTGGAGGATGCTAGATAGGAGCATCCGGTTCTCAGCATCCTGCCACAGCCTGTACCAAGTAATGACTCAGTGACAAAACTCTAACTCAATGCTAATGCGGAAGCGAGCGAAGCAAAATGGGAAGATCCGAAGGTGGATGAGAAGAAAGGGGTAGCACCTGCCAGCGACGTAGAGCCATACGAGGCAGGAGAGGAAGCCCATGATTAGCAACACCCTGCCCCCCCGCCACTGCACCAGCCAATAATGAGGAAAAAAAGAAGAAGAAGGAGGAGGAGGAGGAGGCCCCCCTGAAATGGGATCTCCATCGCCAGCGTCCGCTCTCGTTTTGGGGGGCTCCTTCCCTCCGTCATAGCGCGGCGCTGCCCAAACCATCGGCGGGGCGGAATGCGCCGAGCCAGAGCAGGAGGTCTCGACGCGAGCCATCGCCACACCGCAGGTTCCCAAATGGGCAGAGCGGGGAGGAGGACTTTATGGATGTTGTTAACCAGCTGGAATAACAAGCGGGGGGGGAGCAAGGCGGGACACCGCCGGTCCCTGCCGGGGAGTGCCTGGCGTCGTTCTGACGAAGATGTATGACCTGTTGGACAGGTTGGGCTTTGAGCACATCGCGTCGTGGAACGAGGAGGGGACGACATTCATGGTGAGGCTGCCCAACGATGGGGGGGAGATCGCCGGTGGCGTAGGTGAGGGGAAGGGAGGGGGGAGATCACGGGCACGTGGGCGGCTAGCGCGGGGGGTGTCCTGGAATGGGGAAGGTTTGGCGGATGTTTCAATCTAGAGAGAAAGTTCGCTGCGATCTGAAAAGGTTTGGAGGGTGTTTGAATTTTTTTTATAAGAAAAAATTTTGGATGATGTTTATACCTACTATTAACTTACTGTAATACACTCCGTAAGCATATATTGTTATTATATGCTTACAGTATCACGCCATAGGGATAGGTATAATCTTGAAAGTTCAAGAACAAAACTTATCTGATATCCTTACGACATGTAAGTTCGTAAGTATAGATATGTCTATTCCATATGAATAGCTTACGAATATATTAAACCGTAAGAAACTTTCGTAGGCAGAGCTATGATTTCTTGTAGTGTTTACATGATTTATGTTTATATGTTCTTGGCACAGGCTGAGTATTTCATTGATTTCTTACTATATTTAAGAAAGTTTGGTTTAATCTGCTCCGCCATCATATTTAACCAGATTTTCCTTGCTATAACCAGCATAGGTTGGTATTTCATTGATTTTATTTTCATATTTTTTACTATATTTAAGAAAGTTTTGTTTAATCTACCAAACCACATATTTAACCAGATTTTCATTCCATGACCAACACATGCTGTTTCAGATTTTTTTTTACTATATTTGGGAAAGTGTACAACATAATAAGATCCAAATCAATTAAGTTCCAGATCCGAATTTAAATTTGGATGTCAATCCAAATTTGGATCGGAAAATATGCCATAAATTCAAATTCAAGTTGCATTCAAATCTTCTAAATTCCGATCCGGATTTGGATCTCTAAATTTCCGACCCAAATTGACCCGCTTCCAAGGTTAGTCATATAGATGTCAAAAATACATGGCGATTTATCAGAAACTATGTACATGCGCCATCGTCATGGTTATTGCAGCTCACCTCACATGCTATAAATTACCAAATGCTTTATATGGATCAAAATAGGCATCTAAGGCATGGTTTGCAAAATTAAAAAGTGTACTATAATCTATTGAATATCGATAGACTACTCAAAAAGATTATTCAATTCCTTGTTCATCTCCTCCTCAACACAAGGAAGTATCTTTACCCTTGTCTATGTTGATGATGTTTTAATTATCAGTGAGGATGCTCATATATAAAGGCATTCAAACACAAAAAAGGTTCTTCGAAATTCATTCTAGATGAATGATCTTGACCTTGCAGCCTATTTTGGGATTAGAAATATCCAAGAGTTCTCATGGTTATTTTCTTAGCCAAAAAAAAAAAAAAAACCCTCTAGATCTTTTGCATTGATTGGACTGAGAGATGATACATCACTTGAGCTGAATGTGTCCTATGGCACCACCCATGTTGATCCCATACGTGATATTCCAACTCTCTACCGAAGACTTGTTGATAGCTTGGTCTATCACTACACTATGACGCGCCCTAATATTGCAGATGCAGTACATCTTCTAATTAGTAAATTTGTTTCAGATCCTTCTAGATTGTACTTGACTGTTGTCGATCGTGTTGTTCACCATCTTCCATCTACTCCAACTTTGGGCTTGTCCTATCTTCACACTTCTTCAGAACTAAGGGCCTTTTTAGATGGTGACTGCAGGATGTAAAGACACTCGCTGATCTATTACTGGATACTGTATTGGCACTTTCTTTACACTCCTAGAAATACAAAAAAGTAATTGACAGTGTGTAAGTCTTCAACCGAAGCAAATATCGGGCAAAGCCATCATGTTGTAGTGAAATCACATGGCTCCAGCAGCTTTTGTCTTGACTTTAGAATTCAATCTGCATCCTCAACTCCATTAATATGTGATTATAAAAGTGCCGCCATGATTGCTACCAACCTAATTTTTCACGAATGCACGAAATATATCAAAATAGATTATCATTTTGTTCGCGAAAATTTTTAGCAGGGCTTGATTTCCTTTCCTCATTTCTTAATTTGGAGCAAATAGTAGATATCTCTTCACCAAATCTCAGATGAAGAAACATCATGAGTTTTTCATTAGGCAAACTGATGACGTCCTACCATCCGTTTGAGGGGGGGGGGGGGGGGTTGTGAAAACAGAAATCGTAAACAGATCTGTAAAGAATCTATAATTAGTATAAATTTGTTAGCTTCTAACTATCATTAGCTATATATATGCCTTTGTCTAGCTGGGCGGTGCATGTTAAATGTGGGACTTCTACCCAGAATAAGAGGGAGACACCGGAGAGCACATATTCGCTCAACCTCACCTTCTCGTCCTTTCTTTGTCTGATTCTATTCTCAGTTTGAAGTACTTGCGATGCCATTGTTCAGGCCTCACCTAGTGAACCATGGGATCGAACCCGGGACCTCCCCCCCCCCCCCCCCCCCCCACCCCACCATCCTAGCAGCGGGGAAACAACACACTGGATCAGTGGCATACGTACGTCCCTTCGACTACCAGCTTCAGTCTAAAATTTCCCGTTGAAATGTCTTCTTAACCTACATAAACTGTTCTAGTGCATGTTGATGATATGGGGGAAGTGTTACTTGTTTAAATATACTACCACCATTAAGCTCTGTAACGTGCAATCATCTTCCGTTTAGGCTCGTTCAAAAACCTTTGGACCATCTGTCCTCAGTTCTTTCACTGGTTATTTTGTGTTCAAGAGCTCGTTAGTTTATGGTAATTTAAATAGATTAAACATCTGGGACGAGATAAATTGTTAGTGACTAACATCACATATATAATGGTCGTCCACACAAAAAAGGATCAACCACATTTGTTCTAGAGTTCGCCGATTGATGCCAAAGGCCAATATCCACGCTCGGCGCGATTGGCTCGGATAATCCTATAGCCCATTCTTCTACTGGATCAGAATTTTCAAAAGAGCGATAGTAGGGGTTTTCTTTTGATTTTTTTAAACTTTCCTTTTGATTTTTTTATTTTTTTTAACTTTCCACTCTCCCCCTCCCTTTCTCTCTTCTTCCTCTTTCTCATGCGATGTTCTCTTCTTATTATTATAATAATATTATATATAATTTTGTAGTATTTATATACTTAAAATAATAATGAAATTTAAAATATATACTTATAGTTAATTTATGTATATAATTTATTTCAATAGTTATAATAACATTTTAAAAATATGATGGGTCGAATCTAGAGATGTCAATTAGGGCTGTCAATGGGTCGGGCTACCTCGACAGGTTCACGGGTTTGACCCGATTTTGGGATAGGCCATAAGACTCTTTTCGGCCCATGAAATTTTAGTAGAGCCTAAAAGCCCAGCCGACTAAACACATGGGCCGGACTCGGACTTTGAGTTCAACCTAATAGATTGACCCGATCCGTCTCTTTTCTTTTTTTCATTTCAAATCCTAAATTTTACTTAGTTAAAATTATATATTTTACTTATTTAAAAATTAAAAACTCTCTTTTCAAACAAATTAAATAATAAGTTTAATATTATTAATATATATTTTTATTATAATTTAATTTTATATATGTATCGTTCCAGACCGGACCTTAGTCGGACTTTATAATTTTGTAAAAATATTGGGTCCTGCCCAGCCCGACCCGACATTATTCGGGTTTGGCCAGACTTGGACTTGCA
This sequence comes from Colocasia esculenta, assembly GCA_014218235.1. Classification (NCBI taxonomy): domain Eukaryota; kingdom Viridiplantae; phylum Streptophyta; class Magnoliopsida; order Alismatales; family Araceae; genus Colocasia; species Colocasia esculenta. The sequence goes on from CM024761.1 coordinate 134,263,923, forward strand.
TATTGATGAGTCGGGTCTAAGCCTGACTTATAAGCCTAGCCTGCGAGCCCGACCTAAAATCGGGCCTTGCTAGGCCCAACCCAGACGTAATTTTCTAAAAACGGGTCTAGGTCCGGCTCAAGCCCGAAGATAGACTCGGTATGGATGGTCTGGCCTGGGCCTAGGAAAAGTCCGGTTAAGCCCAGCTCCGCCCGAAAAACTCCAGTTAAGCCAGGCCCATGGATTTTTGTAGGGCCTAAAAGTCCAGCCCGACTCAGGCCCAAAGATAGACCCAGTATGCCACTACAAGAAAATGTGCTATTTCCGACGGACTGAATCCGTCGGAAATCCGTCGGTATTCCGTCGGAAAAGGAGCCTTCCAACGCTTTCCGTCCAAAGCTCGTCGGAAACTTTCCGTCGGAAATACTTGGTCAGAAATTTCCGACGGATGACAATTCCGTCGGAATTCGGTCGAAACCTCCGACAGATATAATCCGTCGGTAAAGCCGTCAGTATTTTCGACGGAATGCCGACGATGTTATCCGTCGGTAATTTATCAGTTCCGACGGATACTTATCCGTCGGCCAATCCGTCAGTATTTTCCGACGAAATTGCCGACGGTCTTTAGCCGTCGGTAATTATCAGTTCCGACGGATACTATCCGTCGGCCAATCCGTCAGTACTTTCCGAAGGTATTACCGACGGTTTTTTCCGTCGGTAATTTATAAGTTCCGACGGATACTTATCCGTCGGAAAATACACAATATTTTTTTAAATAGGCAAATAAAAATGATTTGTCAACATTGCTACAATGTCAAACCTGCTACAATATTCATAAATTTAAAAATACTAACAATCAACATAAAATCATAAAATATAATAATATAAAATCATATAGAATAATGAATATAAAAATCAACATAGATCTGTTGGATCGTCTGCTGTCCCTGCCTCGTCATCGTCTGGAGCTGGATCCTATATTAAAACAAATTAAAATGAGAAACATTAATAATTAATAAATGACATACAGTATTTTCAAAAATGAAATTTAAAACATGTGATTATTTCTCAAGCTTAATACAATACTATTTTTAGATCCATCATTTTCTTGGGTGTTTTTAGATCCGTCCTTTGAATGCCCAACACAATCCGGAGATCCAAATTGGATTCCGTCAGTTCCCACACGTCACTTTAACCCACCCGGTCGTGTCGGAGAAAATGGCACGTCGATCGGATCCCTATTTGGGATTTTAGACACCCGAGTTGCGTTTTAACCATTTATATGCTGGCCGTGTTTTTAGATCCGTCCTTTGAATGCCCAACCCAATCCGGAGATCCAAATTGGATTCCGTCAGTTTCTACACGTCACTATAACCCACCCGGTCGTGTCGGAGAAAACGGCACGTCGATCGGAGCCCTATTTGGGATTTTGGACCCCCGGGTTGTGTGTTTTAAACTTTATATATTACTTGCCTATTTTTAGATCCGTCAATTGAATGTCCAACCCAATCCGGGGATACAAATTGGATTCCGTCAGTTTCTACACGTCACTTTAACCCACCCGGTCGTGTCGGAGAAAACGGCACGTCGATTGGATCCCTATTTGGGTTTTGGACCCCCGGTTGCGTGTTTTAACCATTTATATATGGTTGACCGTGTTTTTAGATCTGTCCTTTGAATGTCCAACCCAATCTGGGGATCCAAATTGGATTCCGTCAGTTTCTACACGTCACTTTAACCACCCGGTTCTGTCAGAGAAAACGGCACGTCGATCGGATCTCTATTTGGGATTTTGGACCCCAGGTTGTGTGTTTTAACCTTTTATATATACTTGCCTATTTTTAGATCCGTCAATTGAATGCCCAACCCAACGAGGATCCAAATTGGATTCCGTCAGTTCTACACGTCACTTTAACCACCCGGTCGTGTCGGAGAAAATGACACGGCGATTGGATCCCTATTTGGGATTTTGGACCCCCGGGTTGCGTGTTTTAACCATTTATATATGGTTGACCGTGTTTTTAGATCCGTCCTTTGAATGCCCAACCCAATCCGGGGATCCAAATTAGATTCCGTCAGTTTCTACACGTTACTTTAACCCACCTGGTCGTGTCGGAGAAAACGGCACGTCGATTGGATCCCTATTTGGGATTTTGGACCCCGGGGTTGCGTGTTTAAACTATTTATATGGTTGACCGTGTTTTTAGATCCGTCCTTTGAATGTCCAACCCAATCCGGGGATCCAAATTGGATTCCGTCAGTTTCCACACGTCATTTTAAACCCACCCGATCGTGTCGGAGAAAACGACACGCCGATCCGATCCCTATTTGGGATTTTGGACCCCCGGGATGCGTGTTTTAACCATTTATATCTGTTTGACCTGTTTTTAGATCCGTCCTTTGAATGCCCAACCCAATCCGGAGATCCAAATTAGATTCCGTTAGTTTCTACACGTCACTTAACCCACCGGTCGTGTCGGAGAAAACGGCAGGTCGATCGGATCCGTATTTGGGATTTTACACCCCCGGGTTGTGTGTTTTGACCCTTTATATATACTTGGGGTTTTTAGATCCGTCATGTGAATGCCCAACCTAATCCGGAGATCCAAATGGGATTCCGTCAGTTCCCACACGTCACTTAACCCACCTGGTCGTGTCGGAGAAAACGGCACGCCGATCCGATCCCTATTTGGGATTTTGGACCCCCGGGTTGTGTGTTTTAACCATTTATATATGGTTGAACGTGTTTTTAGATCCGTCCTTTGAATGCCCAACCCAATCCGGGGATCCAAATTGGATTCCGTCAGTTTCTACACGTCACTTTAACCCTCCCGGTCGTGTCGGAGAAAACGGCACGTAGATCGGATCTCTATTGGGATTTTGGACCCCCGGGTTGTGTGTTTTAACCTTTTATATATACTTGCCTGTTTTTAGATCCGTCAATTGAATGCCCAACCCAATCCGGGGATCCAAATTGGATTCCGTCAGTTTCTACACGTCACTTTAACCCACCTGGTCGTGTGTCGGAGAAAACGGCACGTCGATTGGATCCCATTTTGGGATTTTGGACCCCCGGGTTGCGTGTTTTAACCATTTATATATGGTTGACCGTGTTTTTAGATCGTCCTTGAATGCCCAACCCAATCCCGGGATCTAAATTGGATTCCGTCAGTTTTACACGTCACTTTAACCCACCCGGTCGTGTCGGAGAAAACAGCACGTCGATTGGATCCCTATTTGGGATTTTGGACCGCGGGGTTGCGTGTTTTAACCATTTATATATGGTTGACCGTGTTTTTAGATCCGTCCTTTGAATGTCCAACCCAATCGGGGATCCAAATTGGATTCCGTCAGTTCTCACACGTCACTTTAACCCACCCGGTCGTGTCGGAGGGAAACGGCACGCCGATCCGATCCCTATTTGGGATTTTGGACCCCCGGGTTGTGGTTTTGACGCTTTATATATACTTGGGTGTTTTTTAGATCCGTCAATTGAACGCCCGACCAATCCTTGTTGGCCCTTTTGGTACGGCAGCAAGCTATCCTAGAGGGGGGTGAATAGGTTTTTCTGCAATCTGAAATAGAAACTTAAACACAGAAATTAACACTTGTAAGTTTGGTTAGTTTGGTGTGATAAAGAGTAGCAGGCGGAGCAAATAACAATCACACAATGGACACAGGGATTTTATCCTGGTTCGGCCCTTCCCACATGGAGTCCTACGTCCAGTCCCCAAGCAATCTCTTGGGATTTCACTAACCAAGGGTATAGTCCCCCTTAAGGACACTACAACACCCAGCACCCCAGCTGGTCTTCTTCTCTTTCCCGGGCAGAAGGCAGCCCACTTCTCTTACAGGTAAAGAAGCCAACCTCCTGGTACAAACCCCAGTGCGGTTCTGCTAGACACTGACCCCTAGCTAGGTTAACTACTGTATACAGTCCTACAGCCGGACACAGATCTTCTTAGAAAGATCAGACTGAGAAGCTTACAAGATTAACACTTGTGCAAAGCTCACAGTCACAAACTCTCCCCAGATATACAATGAGCTCGGAGAGAAAACAGAAGAGAGAAAAGAAGGCTCGAATGCTTGAAAGCTTGGAAGCTTGAGAGCTTGAAATGCTTTGAATGCTTCTTCTTGGCTCAGGCTCTTTCTCTCTTTCTTGAGTGTGTGTGGAGTGTGGGTGTTCTCACAGTTGTACACTCCTACAAAGATATTCAGGAAAAGGCTCTACTTCGTCTTCAGCAGTGCTCCTTCTTTTATATGACAGCAGTCTTGAACAGGTCCGTTGAAGATATAGCCGTTTGAGTTTTGGATCCGTTGAAGTCTAGCTAGCGTTGCTGATCTTCTCTTCATTTATCTTAATCAGACTCTGATGGTCTTCGAGGTCTGAACACATAGAAGAAAGTGTTAGCATAAAAGAGTGTTTATGATAACGATGCATGGTACTGTGCTTCTGCTAACATACTGAAAATAGTACGTCAAATCTTTTTCTGACAAGATTATGCATGCAGCTTTTTGTCAGAGGATATTTGACTTTTCATTTAGCGCCAAAAATACTTTCAAAATATCAAGAGAAATCGTTGTTCTTTACAGTAAATCGTTGCGGGTTTATGAACAAATCGATGTGAAAGATAAGTCGATATGATCTTTGAAGAAGTCGTTATGATCACTTATGAAATCGTTATGTGAACGATTTCTTAACAAATCGTTGTGGAGGCAAGTCGATGCGTTCACTTAAGAAAGTTATGGTTTAAAGAAATCGTTATGAGCATGACTATGAAATCGTTATGCAAGCAAATCGATGTGAGAGCAAATCGTTGCACTCACTTATAGAATCGTTATGAGATCGATTTCTTATCAAATCGTTATGAGATCGATTTTATCAAATCGTTATGAGATCGATTCTTATCAATCGATGCGCTTAAAGAGGAAATCGTTGCGAATACTTATGAAGTCGTTATGGCATCGACTTCTTAACAAATCGTTGCGGCGCTTGATACTTTGGCACTTTAAACAGAAATCGATGTATATTAACTAAACATCGATTTTATCATTTTAGTGCGCCATTTATTGCATCAATGTAAGACTTAGCATTTTGCTATGGGATTGATGCACACAGATGAAGCATGATATTCAGTGAGACTTATCATCTGTTAATGGGGTTGATGCAACACAGATGAAGCAAATATTTATGAATACCTATATTTTGTTATCTCCGCAATATATATTTTGTTAACATCTAAATGCATCATATATTTTGTTATCACCAAAATACAAGATCACAGATAACCATAGAGTGGTCAACAATCTCCCCCTTTGGTGATGACAAAATTTATGCGAATTTTCTGAATGGGATGCAAAAGATTTATGCAGAAAATTCATAGAGCATACTTACTCTCCCCCTTTTTGTCAATAATCCAAAAAGGAAAGGTCTTACCATGTATCGTTCCTTTAGAGAGTTTCTTACCATACAGAGGTTCAACCTTTTCTCCCCCTTACTCTTTAATTCTTTTAATCAGAGCTCCCCCTTAATGAGAGGCTCTATCACTGCCTTGAGCACCCTTTGTTCCTGATGCTCCAAGGCTTCTGCAAATAACTACTCAGAAGTAGAAGTAGGTACCCAAATCTTTTGGGTCCTTGATGGGTAGATGCATGAAAATATCCTTTAGGGATCCAAACTAAGTGCTTAGTTGTGCAGGTGCTTACTGTGTGTCCTAGTTTATTGCAATGAGAACAACAATGAATATAGATGTTTTGCTGTTCTTATTTTCTTTATGATGTTTGTTTAGAACACAATTTTTGGAAACGTTTTCTTTTACAGGGGCCTTTTTCTTAGGTAACTTGGTTTCTCTTACAATTTTGGTAATGGATATTTTTCAGGAATTATGACTTGTTTTTCTTTTTCAGGAGGTTGGTATCCAGACCTTGTTTATTATTTCCAGATTTTGATTCTTTTAAACATAGAGCTAAAGATGTTTTCCCTTTAGTTAATTTTCTAACTGATTTTTTAAATAAAGATTTTCTTCAGTGAGAGTTTTCAATTTTTCTTCCAACTCTAATTTTTCATTATCCTTGTTTTTCAATTCTTCATTCAGAATATGATTATTTTTTACTTCTTTTAATTGTTCTTCTAATTGTTCCAATCGGATTTAAGATCAGAATTGGTGTTTTCCAAGCAAGTAGTGTTGTTTTTTAGACTCTTTAATTCTTTTACAACACCCTTATGTTTTTCATATAGTTCATTGAAGACTTCTTCTAAGTCTTCTGATTCTGACCCTGAATCTGTGCAAGAGTTAAAAAAGGAGTCAGAATGTACCTCATCTAATCCACCATGAGGCTAGATTTACCTGCTCCTTTTCGGAATCTGAACTTGATGATTCTGAGCTTGTGGCCTCATCATTTGCCCAAGCAGCCGCCATTGCTTTTCTTTTGATTTCTTGTGCTGCTTCTTGGGCTTTTCTGGTTGACCAGTCTTCTTGAGTCTTGGACAATCTGGTCTCAGATGTCCAGGTTTTCTGCATTCATAGCAGACTGGTTCTTTCTCCCTTTTTCTTTTCTTTGGATCCTTCTTGATCCGTTTTTCTTCTTCTTCAACATTTTCTGAAGCTGGACAATACTTCATCCATATTACAGTCTTCAGAATCTGCATCCTGGGAACTAGAAGAAGAGGTGAAGGAGCAGCTAAACTTTGAGAGCATTAGTACATTTCTTCTTGGATGAGTTTTCAGATAATCGCTCCATATTTATTTCATGTGCCATGAGAGAACCTATTAAATTATCAATTGATAATTTGGTTAAATCATGGGCCTCTTCAATAGCAGTTACTTTAGTGTCCATGAAAAGTTAAGGACCTAAGTATTTTTCTGACGGTTTCTTCATTAGAAAGAATTTTTCCAAGAGAATTTAAACCTACAACTATGCTTGAAAATCTTATACATAGTAGTGATATTTTCGTTTTGAAGCATTTTAATTGTTCGTATTGTGAAATAAGAATATCTATCCTAGTTTGTTTTACTTTATCTGTTCCTTCATAAGTTATCTGCAGTTTATCCATATTCTTTGGCAGATTTACAAGCAGATACTCTACTAAATTCCTTTTTAGATAAAGCACAACATAAATAGTTTTTAGCCTTAAAGTTTAAAGATAATTTATTTTTATCTACTGTTGTAATGCAGTAGTGCCTGGAATAGGAACAATGACAAAATCACCTACCTCAATTACCTGCCACAGATCAAAGTCTGTGCCTCGAATGAAGCATTCCATCTCATCTTCCAATATTGATAATCTTCTCCATCGAAGAATGGAGGTCTGGTGACGGATTGGCCTTCAGCATATCCTTGAGCTGCCATGGATCTTTGCTCTAAGATCGTTGGATCTTCTTGAAGGTTCAGAGACCAGCTCTGATACCACTTGTTGGCCCTTTTGGTACGGCAGCAAGCTATCCTAGAGGGGGGGTGAATAGGTTTTTCTGCAATCTGAAATAGAAACTTAAACACAGAAATTAACACTTGTAAGTTTGGTTAGTTTGGTGTGATAAAGAGTAGCAGTGCGGAAGCAAATAACAATCACACAATGGACACAGGGATTTTATCCTGGTTCGGCCCTTCCCACATGGAAGTCCTACGTCCAGTCCCCAAGCAATCTCTTGGGATTTCACTAACCAAGGGTATAGTCCCCCTTAAGGACACTACAACACCCAGCACCCCAGCTGGTCTTCTTCTCTTTCCCGGGCAAGAAGGCAGCCCACTTCTCTTACAGGTAAAGAAGCCAACCTCCTGGTACAAACCCCAGTGCGGTTCTGCTAGACACTGACCCCTAGCTAGGTTAACTACTGTATACAGTCCTACAGCCGGACACAGATCTTCCTTAGAAAGATCAGACTGAGAAGCTTTACAAGATTAACACTTGTGCAAAGCTCACAGTCACAAACTCTCCCCAGATATACAATGAGCTCGGAGAGAAAACAGAAGAGAGAAAAGAAGGCTCGAATGCTTGAAAGCTTGGAAGCTTGAGAGCTTGAAATGCTTTGAATGCTTCTTCTTGGCTCAGGCTCTTTCTCTCTTTCTTGAGTGTGTGTGGAGTTGAGGTGTTTCTCACAGTTGTACACTCCTACAAAGATATTCAGGAAAAGGCTCTACTTCGTTCTTCAGCAGTGCTCCTTCTTTTATATGAGCAGTCTTTGAACAGGTCCGTTGAAGATATAGCCGTTTGAGTTTTGGATCCGTTGAAGTTCTAGCCGTTGCTGATCTTCTCTTCATTTATCTTAATCAGACTCTGATGGTCTTCGAGGTCTGAACACATAGAAGAAAGTGTTAGCATAAAAGAGTGTTTATGATAAACGATGCATGGTACTGTGCTTCTGCTAACATACTGAAAATAGTACGTCAAATCTTTTTCTGACAAGATTATGCATGCAGCTTTTTGTCAGAGGATATTTGACTTTTCATTTAGCGCCAAAAATACTTTCAAAATATTCAAGAGAAATCGTTGTTCATTTACAAGTAAATCGTTGCGGGTTTATGAACAAATCGATGTGAAAGATAAGTCGATATGATCTTTGAAGAAGTCGTTATGATCACTTATGAAATCGTTATGTGAACGATTTCTTAACAAATCGTTGTGGAGGCAAGTCGATGCGTTCACTTAAGAAATCGTTATGGTTTAAAGAAATCGTTATGAGCATGACTTATGAAATCGTTATGCAAGCAAATCGATGTGAGAGCAAATCGTTGCACTCACTTATAGAATCGTTATGAGATCGATTTCTTATCAAATCGTTATGAGATCGATTTCTTATCAAATCGTTATGAGATCGATTCTTATCAATCGATGCGCTTAAAGAGGAAATCGTTGCGAATACTTATGAAGTCGTTATGGCATCGACTTCTTAACAAATCGTTGCGGCGCTTGATACTTTGACACTTTAAACAGAAATCGATGTATATTAACTAAACATCGATTTTATCATTTTAGTGCGCCATTTATTGCATCAATGTAAGACTTAGCATTTTGCTATGGGATTGATGCGACACAGATGAAGCATGATATTCAGTGAGACTTATCATCTGTTAATGGGGTTGATGCAACACAGATGAAGCAAAATATTTATGAATACCTATATTTTGTTATCTCCGCAATATATATTTTGTTAACATCTAAATGCATCATATATTTTGTTATCACCAAAATACCAAGATCACAGATAACCATAGAGTGGTTCAACAATCCTAAGTATATGAAATTAATACTAATACTGACCTGAGCTGCTGGCTGTGTGGGGCGTACTCCCTGCATTATTGAGATGAACCGCTGAACCATATCGCTGAACTGCGTTTGTAGCTGTACCCGCTGCGTCTCTATCTCTACCCGCTGTGCCTGTAGCTCTACCTGCTGCGTCTGTAGCTCTTCCCGCTGCGTTTATAGCTCTGTACGTAGCTCCTCCCGAATGATGCCTCTAATGTGCTCTACACCACTGACGGGCAGCGCAGAAGATGAACTCGCGTCTGCCGGAGGAGCGATCGAACTGGCATATGAGGACAACACTCGATGAGTATCAAGGCTGTCCCCAAAGCCGTACACTCGACCCTTCCTCGGCACTCCCGCTGCCCGACCCAAGCGTCCGCATCCAAATCTGGCTGGGGAGTGCCCTCTGTGTAGCGCTCCACCATCGTCCTGTCGTCGTCTCCTGTAAAATAATTTAAAATTAAATTGTTGAAAACAAATTACTTTAATATCATAATTGAATTCATAATTTAAAGCTTGACTTACAGCAATTGTGCGGGCAGTGTCGGTAACATAGTCATCCGTCCCCTTCCGCTTATGAGTCCGGTCAAATAACTCGCGGAAAGTAGGGGCACGCTCCAGGTCGTGATGCTTATAATTCAACAAAATTAGTTAGTTTCACAATAATAATCTATATGTATATATGATCGAACAATAAAATACTTACCAATTTTTGACTGTGGGTCGCATAAGATACGATCCACTAGTATGCACATTCTCTCCCGTTGAGTTGCTCTGTTGCGTATTGCCGCCTGTGACCGCTGCTGCCATGGTCCGGCAGCCCAACGCGCACAAAGGGACTCCCATAGTCCCTCCGCAGCGAACAGGGCCGTAATCCACCCAAGCCATAGGATCCCGGTTGCCTGTGGTCTTCATTGCCTTGTCCCGTACCTCCCACATCGACTTTCTAATTAGTCTTGTTGAGCAACTCCTCATAAGTCTTTAAACAATCAATTATTTTGATAAGACAAATCTTTAAATGAAATATTTATTTGTATCATGATATAGATCTACTACAGAATTTCGTCAGTTTCAACATTTTTTGAAAGACCAAAAGTTTTTTCTAAGTACACATCTTTTACACTACATTCGATTCACATATGTTATATTGTATTCGATTCACATCTCCGATTCACATATGTTATACTGTATTAGATTCACATCTTTTACACTGTATTCGATTCACACTCTCTCGATTCACATCTCCGATTCACATATGTTATACTGTATTCGATTCACATCTTTTATATTGTATTCGATTCACATCTTCGATTCACATATGTTATACTGTATTCGATTCACATCTTTTACATTGTATTCGATTCACATACTGAATTCGATTCACTCTATTCTTCTTGAATCGAATCACCTGTTCTACTGATTCGACTACACTGTCAGCTGTACACTTGTACTTTTTCAATATACTTCTGTCAGTTTCTAAATGTTATGAAATCTCTATTAATTGATGGTAATCTCTCCTTAGCATAAAAAATTAATTTGTTTATGACTGCTTATTCTATGATCTTTAACATTCTACAAGATCATTATTTTTTATATATAGTTTGTGACAGAAAATTCAGTACCTTCACAGAGTCACTTCTTTGGAACAAAATATGAACATACATTTAATGCTTACAGTTCTGATGATCTTTTATTTCAAACTATTCCTTCTACAAAGACTCAAAGCATTTATGTGGAAGACAGGCGCATGGTATCTGACAATCTCACCTACCACTGACAGACCCACACCTTAAACTTTCTGTCTGTCTGCCTCTACTTTCCGAAAGGACAAAGAATACTAGGTTCCATACTGTTCTATTATACTACACTGACTCACCTACCACAAAGGTATGGATATAGGTTTGTCTTTGTCTTGTCCTTTCATACAGGCATTTATTGTTGCACATGGCCGCTCAGCCCAAGTATCAAAGAGCTTATCTTCTAGCTATAGGAAACGGCTTCTGCCTGTGAAGAACTTGGGAAAAGGCAAATTTCCAGAACCTCTGGACAAAAGTTCCAAGATCCAATGGATCCTAAAGACTCTTCTCAAACGGTTGGATTACAACAATCATCTTACTTCAACGGTTATCTTCCTCAATGGCTAGTTTGAAAAATTATAAAGAGATGAAGAACGCAACAGAAACCAACAAGTTTTGAAGTTCCTTGTAGACAATTCTCTAAAGTTCACCTTGCAAGCTCTCAAAAGCCTTCCTGTTCAGCAACTATTTAAGAGCCCCATCTTCAGTGATTTCTGAAGATCTGTTCATTTGGGTGGCAATTGTAATTGTCTCTTCTTTGGAAGACCACCCAAGTAGCTTCAGCTAGGATTTAGATTTCAATTCTTATCTATTCTATCATGCTGGAAAGTGTGTGTTCTATACTCATTCTTGAGTCAACACACAGGCGTTTATTTCTCCTTCATTCTGTTATTTCTGCAGAAGTGTTTCTGCTTTACCCCTCTTGTGAAGGGAAGGCCTTCTGCATAAGGCAGTGCTGTTTTCCCCTGTTTAGGGAAGACTTGCTGTGGAGCAAGTGGGATTTGTAATTTCCTCTCAAGGGTGAGAGAAGGCCAAATTTGATTGGCAGTTTAGTGAAATCTCAAGTGGTTGGCTTGAGGACTGGATGTAGGACTTCCATGTGGAAAGGGCCGAACTAGGATAAATCTCTTGTGTAATTCTTTGTGTGATTGTTTTCCGCCAAGTTTTCACTTGAATCACACACATCACACCAAGCACTAACATCTCTACCTAGTGTTGTGATTTCTCTTTCAGAAGAATTTACAAAAACCAAGAAAAGTCCTATTCACCCCCCCTCTAGGACTGTGCAATCTGCCATTTCGATCCACAAGTGGTATCAGAGAGAGGTCTTCTCAGAAGAATCTAAAGATTTGAGAAGAGATGACATCAGAAGCACACAACTATGAAGGCCAATCAGTTTCAAGACCACCTTTCTTTGATGGTGAAGATTATCAATATTGGAAGATGCGAATGGAGTGTTTCATCAGAGGTACAGATTTCGACCTTTGGCAGGTAATAGAACAAGGTGATTATCAAATCATAGGTGAAACTACTTCCACAGGTCTCTCTATTGCTGACAAAAGAAATATGTCTTTAAATTATAAAGCAAAAAATTATCTATGCTGTGCTCTATCCAAAAGAGAATTCAGTAGACTCTCAGCTTGTAGGACCGCAAAAGAAATGTGGGATAAGTTACAAGTGACTTATGAAGGAACTGATAGAGTTAAGCAAACCAAAATAGATATACTAGTTTCTCAGTATGAACAATTCAAAATGCTTCCAAATGAAAATATAACACAAATGTACAATAGATTTTCAAACATAATTGTAGGGTTGAGTGCCTTAGGAAAAATCCTAACCAATGAAGAAACTGTTAGAAAAATACTAAGATCTCTAACAAATGTATGGACTCCTAAAGTTACAGCCATAGAGGAAGCCCATTATCTCACTGAATTATCCATTGATAAATTAATAGGCTCTCTTATGGCACATGAAATAAATATGGAGAGATTTTCTGAAAGCTCTTCAAAGAAGAAAATTTCAAATGCTTTAAAGATTGCAGATTCCTCTTCATCTGAGGACTCCAAAGAAAAATCAAATGACAGTGATGATGAGGCCATGCTTTCAAGAAGGCTACAAAGAATTCTGGCTAAAAAGAAGAAATCTGGCTCAAGAAAATTCTTCAAGAAGACAAGAAGAAAGAGGCGATCTGTTATGAATGCAATCAACCAGGGCATTACAAATCTGAGTGTCCCAGACTCAAAAAGAAGGATCAAGCAGAAAAATCAGAAAAGAAGAAAAGCAAAGAAAAGAGATTCAAGAAGTTCAAAAAGAAAGCAATGGCAGCAACATGGGACAATGAAGATGTTACCAGCTCAGATTCCTCCAGCTCAGAATCAGAAGAAGAAGAAAAGCAAATCTAGCCCTCATGGCAGGACTAGAACAGGTAAATTCTGAAACATCTTTTACTTCTTGCTCAGAATCTGACTCTGATATTTTAGAAGATGCTTTCAATGAACTTTATGAAAAATATAAACTGTTATAAAGCAAATGAAGATAGTTAGCTAAACTTATTAAATCAAGAAAGGAGTAATACTTTTCTCAAAAATGAAGTAGAAAGGTTAAAGAAAAGTTCAGCTGAAACAAAAAGAGCAAATGAACTATTATGTGAAGATCTGAAAAATAAATACAAAATCTTAGAAGTAGAAGCAAATCTAAAAGAACTAAAGAATGAAGAAAAATTACAAGAAGAAAATCTTATCTAAGAACAACTTTAGATAAAATTGCAACATGTAAAGCTTCATTACTTGTAGATCTGAAGGGTGTTAGAAGAGGAAAAAGAAAATATGGAGTAGGATACACACCCCCACAAAATGAAGAACATATCATTTATCCTAAAGTATATCCAACACCTAAGTTTATGACAGAAGATGACCTTAAGAAAACCAAAAGGGTAGATCAACGTGCTTACAAACAAAAACAGAAATACAATAAAAATGCATACAAGAAAATTCTTTTAGTTTATGCTGTACTCATTGCAACCAACTAGGTCACACAGTTAGCACATGCACTACTAGAAACTTGAGATGGATTCCCAAAACTAACTATCAAGGACCCAAGAAAATTTGGGTACCAAAAGTTAAAACTTAGCTTTGTTTGCAGGGTCGGCTGAGGGCAAAATGGTATTTGGACAGTGGATGCTCAAGGCATATGACAGGTGACAGGAAGCTATTCACAAGTTTTAGAGAAGAATCTGGTCAAGTTACCTATGGTGACAATGGAAAAGGAAAAGTGCTAGGCTGTGGAACTATTGGTACTAAAGGAAAGGATTTAATTGAGGATGTCATGTATGTAGAAGGACTCAAGCACAACCTGATCAGTATTAGTCAGTTATGTGACAAAGGTCATTTAGTAAAATTTCAGAATGATAAGTGTGTAATTCTGAAGGACAACAAAAAGGTCTTTGAAGCACAAAGAGTGAAGAATCTGTACACCTTGCAACTAGAAGAATTAAAGGAAGTAAATCTTTGTCTAACTACTACCAAAAGCGAAGAAGCTGATTTGTGGCATAGAAGACTTGGTCATGCAAGCACTTCAGTAATCAAAATTGTTGAAGTATGATCTGGTTGAAGGACTTCCCAAGATGAAAATCAAAAAGTCTGGAATTTGCTCAGCATGTGCAAAAGGAAAACAGACCAAGACCTCATTTCAGTCCAAGACAATTGTTACAACTTCCAAGCCTTTGGAATTAATTCACATGGATTTATTTGGACCAATGAGGACAGTTAGTCTTGGAGGAAAAGTCTATGGCTATGTATTAGTTGATGATTATTCAAGGTATACTTGGGTATCCTTTCTAGAAGCCAAATCTGAAGCCTTTCAAGCTTTTCTGAAATTCAGCAAAATTGTCCAAAAGAATCAAAAATTTCAGATTACCAGTATCAAATCTGATCATGGAGGAGAGTTCAAAAATGAAGAATTTTTGAAGTTCTGTGAAGAAAATGGAATTGAACACAACTTCTCAGCTCCCAGAACACCTCAACAAAATGGTGTAGCAGAAAGGAAAAATAGAACACTGCTAGACATGACCAGAACAATGCTGAATGAGTACAATTTACCAAAATACTTCTGGGTAGAAGCAGTAAATACAGCTTGCTACATTATCAACAGATGCATGATCAGACCTATTCTGAAAAAGACTCCGTATGAATTATACAAGGATAAGAAGCCTAACATCAGTCATCTTCGACCTTTTGGCTGTAAGTGTTTCATTTTAAACAATGGTAAAGACAACTTAGGAAGTTAGATGCTAAAAGTGATGAAGGTTTTCTGTTAGGATATATCTCAAAACCTAGAGGATATAGAGTATTTAATAGAAGGACATTGACTATAGAACAAACTGTACATGTCATGTTTGATGAAACTAACCCTTCTATCAAAAGGATAGAAGAAGAAGAAGATTTTGTTGATGATCTATGCAGGGATCTTGAAAAGACTTCTATTGAAGAAGAACAACACAAGGATGAAGAATCAGAAGAACCCCCATTGGAAGATCTTCAACAACAAGAGGAAATACAAGAAGGATTGCCCAGATAATTAGATACCATAGGGATCATCCTAGAGAAAACATCATAGGTAATCTTCAAGACAGAATAAGAACAAGAGGTATGCAAATTCCTAGTGATTTCTCTGCCTTAGTTTCTCAAATTGAGCCTAAGACAATCCATGATGCACTGGAAGATGAATCTTGGATCCTTGCTATGCAAGAGGAATTAATCAATTCCAACGCAATCAAGTTTGGACCCTTGTGCCTAGACCTTCTGACCATCCTGTTACTGGAACCAGATGGGTTTTCAGAAACAAATGGATGAATCAGGAATAATCACCAGGAACAAGGCTAGACTTGTAGCTCAAGGATACTCCCAAGAGGAAGGCATAGATTTTGATGAAACATATGCTCCAGTTGCTAGATTAGAGGCAATTAGAATTCTATTAGCATATGCTTGTTCTCTTAATATTAATCTATTTCAGATGGATGTTAAAAGTGCTTTTCTGAATGGTTTTATAAAAGAAGAAGTGTATGTTGAGCAACCTCTCGGATTTGAAGATACTAAAAATCCTAATCATGTTTTCCGTTTAAAGAAGGCACTATATGGTTTGAAACAAGCTCCAAGGGCTTGGTATGAAAGACTAAGTGCCTATCTTATATCACATGATTTTGTAAGAGGAAAAGTAGACAGTACTTTTTATCAAAAATTTCAGATGGATTTTAATTGTACAAATTTATGTTGATGACATTATCTTTGGTTCTACCAACGAATCACTCTGCAAGTTCTTTGAAAACTTAATGCAAAGTGAATTTGAGATGAACATGATGGGTGAACTAAATTATTTCCTTGGATTGCAAATTAGGCAAACCAAAGAAGGAACTCACATATGCCAAACCAAATACATCTCAGATCTGCTGATTAAGTATGGTTTTGACAAATGTAAGCCCTTGGGTACACCCATGAGCTCAGGCATTAAGCTAGATAGTGATTCCCTTGGTAAAAAGGCAGATCAAAAGATCTTTAGAAGAATGATAGGATCACTACTCTATCTTACTGCAAGTAGACCAGACATAATGTTTAGCGTTTGTTTATGTGCTAGATTCCAAGCTGATCCAAAAGAATCACATGTTCATGCTGTTAAAAGAATTTTTAGATATCTTATTAATACAAGCAATTTAGGCTTATGGTATCCCAGATGTTCTGAATTCAAGTTAATTGGATATAGTGATGCTGACTATGCTGGATGCAAGATAGATAGAAAAAGCACTAGTGGTACTTGTCAACTCCTTGCAGGATGTTTAATATCTTGGTCTTCCAGAAAACAAAATTCAGTAGCTCTATCCACTACAAGTGAATACATTGCAGCTGGAAGTTGCTGTAGTCAACTGCTATGGATTAAGCATCAATTGGAAGACTATGGGCATCAGCTTCAAGAAATCCCAATGCTGTGTGACAATACAAGTGCAATCAACTTAACCAAAAATCCAATTCAGCACTCAAGAACAAAGCACATTGAGGTCAGACATCACTTCATCAGGGACCATGTAAGTAATGGAAATATCTCTCTTGAATTTGTCTCTACAGAAAATCAATTGGCAGATATTTTTACCAACCCCTACCAGAAGATAGATTCACGTCTATTAGAAAAGAAATAGGTATGTGCAATCCTGATTAATATTTACCTAAATCATCTTGATGTTTACATTCTGTGTAGCAATACCCTAAAATTTTCCTAAGTCAAAGTTCGACTTATGTATTTGATTCATGTTAAAAATCAAGGTATTCGATTCATGTAATCGATTCATGAAAGTTAAGGTATTCGATTCATGTCAAAACTTATGTATTCGACTAATGATTTGAATTCCTAAATTAACTCCTTTATGACTCTGAAACGACTAAATATTCAACTTTTCGTAACTGACACCAAATTAAAAGCGTGTCCCTTCATAACTCAAATCACGTCCCTTCATGAAACGACGGTCATTATCCCTCTCTTATATATATAACCTCCCTCATCTCCGTCAGAAAATACCCATTCGAAATCTCTCTAGTCTGCTCTATCTTCTTCGCGCCTTTCTGCTCTCCGGCAAAGGACCCTGAGGACTCTCTGCTAAACTTCATCCTTTCACGAAAAAGGTAGGATCTTCTAACCCCTTCGGGTACATCTCATCCTCCTCTGAAGGATCTCCTAAGTTTCCTTTTCATCTGTTTGTCTAGATGGCATCTCCTAGGGCTCAGGACTTGTCCAACTCACCTCTGACCAACTCCAAAGACTAGCCAAGATTCCTATCTGTTCCGGCAAATCAGTTGAGTTCTCTCATTTGAGTGGCAGTCTAGCCTGGTAGAGGAAACTCTCACAGAGATGGGATGGACCAAACTGTGTCAGATCACTGAACCGCTCGTAGCCAGTGCTGTAAGGCATTTTATGCCTCTCTCAAAGTTTCATTTGGAAATACAGTCGTAGGATATGTTAAAGGAGTAAGAATCACTATCTCTGAGGAATGTCTTGTGGAACTTTTAGACTGTCCTAACACCGGACACTGTCTTAGTGAGTTCATCCCCCTTGAGAACAAAAATTGGGGATTATTGGAAATCTGGGGACCTTGAGCAAAAGGGGTTTGCAAGTGAATGAGCTTTCTGCAGAGAAAAGGTTACTGCATTCTATCATCTCTAATATCATAACTCCTAGATCAGGTTCCCATCCCCCATCACAGCCAGAGATGGGAATCTCCTTTTTTGGCTATTCAAAACTTAGAGTCAACCTTCCAGCAGTGATTTTAGAAAGAATGATAGGAGCCAAGGACCTTCAAGATTCTCTCCCTTATGGATCTCTGCTTACTTTGATCTTTAAGAAATTTGTGTGGATCTATCTAGAGAAGTGCCTATCAGCACCAAAGAGAAAATTGGACTCATTACTCTGAGAAGAGGTCACTACTCCCTAGTTAGCAAGAAAGAAAACTTATGGTACAAAGATTCAGTTCCAGAGTGTGACCATGAAATTTATCCAGATGAGCCCTTAGTCTCTGTGCTTCCCCAAGATATTCCCACTTCAGGTATTCAGATTGAAGCCCCAGCAGATCCAGTTGTGTTTGCACAGCCTCCTTCACCAGTTCAGCCAGTTGAAGAACAGCTTCCAGCCTCCTGCTCTCTCTCAATGAGCAAGATGCTCCCTCTGAAGCTATGCATGAAGACTTAAGAAATCTCAGAGGTATGGGAATCATGTCTGAAGATGTTCCTGTCCCACCTATGGAACAAACTTTCAGAGAGAGTGAGCCTTCTTTCTCCCCTTCTCAGTTTGAGACCCGGCCAAGGTCTCAGGGGGAGAGCAGCAGCAGTCTTGGCACCATTCTAGAGCTTGTCAGATCACATCAAGAGAGTCTCTCACTTCTTCATATGCAAGTCGAGCTCATAGATGTCAAGTTTGATAGTTTTCTGATGAGGTCAAGCAGATGAAGGAACTCTTACTTCAGTTAGTGTGCCATCAGGGCACTTCCATGCCATCAGGGCCTGCTCCCTCTCAGCCTCAAGAAGAACCAGCCTCTACTACTCAAGAGCCACAACACCAAGAACCAACCCAAGAGAAAATTCCTGAAGATCCAGTGCTTGAGCCAGTAGTACAGCAAATCAAGAGTTTTCGGCTGACCAGCAGCCCATATCAGATGTCCTCCAACAGGAGCAGGAACATGCTCCCAAAGATCACCTAGCAATGGTTGTATATCAACCCCAGCAAAAGCAGCATCAAGAACAGCAGCAGGAATCAGTGGCTGATCAGCAGCCAGGAGTAGCAGCAGTTGAGGAAGTTGTATCTCTGGAAAGAGACCTCATCAGGCCTCCGAGCTTCACACCTTCAAGAGAAAGGTTAAGAGAACGCTAGTCAAAATGGCCACCCTATCTCTTCCTCTCCTTCCAGGCCTACCTCACCTGCCTCTCCTTCTGACAATCCTCCAGAAGCTACTCCTCCAGCCACCTCTTCAAGTATTCCCTCTGGTTCAATCATTTCACAGGATCTACCTCTATCTAGCCCCCAGTAGATCCAGTTCTCAAAAATCAAATTCTCCACATATCCTTTAAAATACCCAATCAAGCCTCTTAGGGCTTTTGCAATGAATCTGTCCACTCAACCTCCACCTTTTTATTCAGCTTTGCCCCTCAAACCAGGTTCTCAGCAACCTCACTTACAAATCCTTGATATGGTTCCAAGTCTCAGACTTCCAGCTTCCCGTGGTCCTAAAATGGCAGACAAACCAGCTCTACTTCTTCCTCCTTTCTGGTATGCCTTTGTCTACCATTCCCCTGAATTCATGGCTCTATTTAGAGATATCTTCAAATCAGGACCTTTCTTGAGATTCATGACATGCCAGGTTTCACTTTTGAACACTGGCTTCCATCTTTGATCAAAACATCTCAGGTTTCTATTTCTGATCTTCAAACTGTCTCTCAGAAGAGTCATTATCTGACTCCTCCAGAGTTTGTTCATCTCCATCCTGAGGAAGCCATGAGATTTCAGGAAGCTCAATCCAGGAACCACCAGCTCAAGCTCTACACTCATCTATCCCTTCAATTTCATGTACTTTTTGGCGCTCTCCTAAGGGATTCTCAGGCCAAATTTACTGCCTTGAAAACCTTCAACTTTGAAAGGTACAAGCTCGGTCTGCATGATGTCTCCAAAGGCCAATATGATATGCTCCTCAGAGGACCAAGGCCAGTGGTCCCTTCTATGCAAGCTTCTTGCCCAATCTTCATCCTCCCCTTGTAGAAGCTATCTTCTACAAAGGTGCCTTTGGTGAAACCATCTTCAACAGATTCATCAGAATCTCCACAAGGTTCAAGATCAAGTATCAGTCCAAGCTCAGTTTTCAGAGGTTCATCTTTTTGTACATGCACAAGTTTCAGAAGAACCTTCTTGATCTTCAGATAAGCTTTGCTGAGTCTGAACGATTCCCTCCTCATCTATGGAAAAAGCCTATCCTGAACACCATGCTCAGTGTAGAACTCTAGCACTCCCTCTGATTATCACTCCAAGAGTCTTCTTGATTTGAGAAAGCACATTGGCCTCAAATGGGCACAGGTATCTACATTTATCAGGCCAAGGATGCAGCTATCTCAAGTGGGCTATATTGGAATATCACTCTTCATGAGTTCTTCACTTTGGCAGCCACCAAGAAGTTCACTCCTCTGCACATCAGGTGTCTCTTGGACCATGACAAAGCCGCCAACAAACGATCCTTTTACAGAAGGCGCCACATCAAATCAGCCAGGAAATTACCTTACAACAATCCCAAATATGAGGTGGATGATGCCAAGTTTAACCACACTTTCCAGTCTAATGAGTTGAAACTTTGGCAACTCATAGAGCCTTTCTTGGCCAAAATTCCACCAACTCTTTATCTTCCCACCTCCAGCACTACTTAAAAACATTTCTTTTTGCAAGTTGTGTAATATTCAAACATTCCTTTTATATATGGCATTTACTGCTTTCTTTCTTTTATCTCCTGTCTTTGTGCTTGGTTTCTCCTTTATGTTAATGCCACAAAGGGGGAGAAAGACAGGGTAGCTACTTTTTCAAAGTTGTTTCTGCAACACTTTGTCAAACATTTACATGCTGCTATCAGGCTATCAGCTACCATTTAAAGATTTTTGTCAAAAGGGGGAGAATTGTTGAGCAACTCCTCATAAGTCTTTAAACAATCAATTATTTTGATAAGACAAATCTTTAAATGAAATATTTATTTGTATCATGATATAGATCTACTACAGAATTTCGTCAATTTCAACATTTTTTGAAAGACCAAAGTTTTCTAAGTACACATCTTTTACACTATATTCGATTCACATATGTTATACTGTATTCGATTCACATCTCCGATTCACATATGTTATACTGTATTAGATTCACATCTTTTACACTGTATTCGATTCACATCTCTCGATACACATATGTTATACTATATTCGATTCACATCATTTATACTGTATTCGATTCACATCTTTTACATTGTATTCGATTCACATACTGAATTCGATTCACTCTATTCTTCTTGAATCGAATCACCTGTTCTACTGAATTCGACTACACTGTCAGCTATACACTTGTACTTTTTCAGTATACTTCTGTCAGTTTCTAAATGTATGAAATCTCTATTAATTGATGGTATCTCTCTCTTTAGCATAAAAAATTAATTTGTTTATGACTGCTTATTCTATGGATCTTTAACATTCTACAAGATCATTATTTTTTATATATAGTTTGTGACAGAAAATTCAGTACCTTCACAGAGTCACTTCTCTGGAACAAAATATGAACATACATTTAATGCTTACAGTTCTGATGATCTTTTATTTCAAACTATTCCTTCTACAAAGACTCAAAGCATTTATCTGGAAGACATGCGCATGGTATCTGACAATCTCACCTACCACTGACAGACCCACACCTTAAACTTTCTGTCTGTCTGCCTTACTTTCCGAAAGGACTAAGAATACTAGTTCCATACTGTGTTCTATTATACTACTGACTCACCTACCACAAAGGTATGGATATAGTTTTGTCTTTGTCTTGTCCTTTCATACAGGCATTTATTGTGCACATAGGCCGCTCAGCCCAAGTATCAAAGAGCTTATCTTCTAGCTATAGCAAACGGCTTCTGCCTGTGAAGACCTTGGGAAAAGGCAAATTTCCAGAACCTCTGGACAAAAGTTCCAAGATCCAATGGATCCTAAAGACTCTTCTTCTCAAACGTTTGGATTACAACAATCATCTTACTTCCACGGCTATCTTCCTCAATGGCTAGTTTGAGAAATTATAAAGAGATGAAGAACGCAACAGAAACACAACAAGTTTTGAAGTTCCTTGTAGACAATTCTCTGAAAGTTCACCTTGCAAGCTCTCAAAAGCCTTCCTGTTCAGCAACTGTTTAAGAGCCCCATCTTCAGTGATTTCTGAAGATCTGTTCATTTGGGTGGCAATTGTAATTGTCTCTTCTTTGGAAGACCACCCAAGTAGCTTCAGCTAGGATTTAGATTTCAATTCTTATCTATTCTATCCTGCTGGAAAGTGTGTGTTCTGTACTCATTCTTGAGTCAACACACAGGCGTTTATTTCTCCTTCATTGTTATTATGCAGAAGTGTTTCTGCTTTACCCCTCTTGAAGGGAAGGCCTTCTGCATAAGACAGTGCTGTTTTCCCCTGTTTAGGGAAGACTTGCTGTGGAGCAAGTGGGATTTGTAATTTCCTCTCAAGGGTGAGAGAAGGCCAAATTTGATTGGCAGTTGAGTGAAATCTCAAGTGGTTGGCTTGAGGACTGGATGTAGGACTTCCATGTGGGAAGGGCCGAACCAGGATAAATCTCTTGTGTAATTGTTTTCTGCCAAGTTTTCACTTGAATCACACACATCACACCAAGCTAACATCTCTACCTAGTGTTGTGATTTCTCTTTCAGAAGAATTTACAAAACAAAGAAAAGTCCTATTCACCCCCCCTCTAGGACTGTGCAATCTGCCATTTCGATCCAACAAGTCTGGGCCGTAATCTCCCAGACGGCTCGAGCCTGAGGGAGATCCTCGGGTCTCGTGAACGCGAACCTCCGCTGTAAAGAAATAAAATTAATCAACTTTCTGCATAAACCCTAATTAATAATAATTGAATAAATGACTTCAACTCTTCTAAAAAATAAAATACCGTAAACATGTCCAATAATAAATCCCGGACTGGCACCGGGAAGTCTCTCCATGCATCCACTGGTTCTGGAATTTGTGCGTGGACCAGCGTCGTAATATAGCGAGAAGCAGACTGGGATCTATCTTCCCCCTGCAATTCCACATTAATTTCTACATGAAATGTATATCCTAAGACAAATACAGTAACACTGAGATATAACTTTACCCTAGATCCAGCATGGTTGTCGTCCTGGTAGCTGAGGCCCCTCCTCAGCTGCTGATGCTGGCTCTCTCCACCTCTGTTGAAAATAATTTAGTACACTTTTATTGTATAAATTGCAAGAGACGAAGGTGGCACTGCTCATGGTCGACAGGGAGGCAGTCCCTCTGCTAGAATTTACCTGTCGCTGGGACGACGGGCGTGGACGGGGAGGCAGTCCCTGCAAAATTTCATACACATTAGAAATTATGAATTTCAAATAAACAAGAATATAGAAATTTACCTATCGCTGGGACGACGGGCGTGGACGGAGAGGCAGTCCCTCCCTGCAAAATTTCATACACATTAGAAATTATGAATTTCAAATAAACAACAATGTAGAAAATTACCTGTCGCTGGGACGACGGGCGTGGATGGGGAGGCAGTCCCTGCAAAATTTCATACACATTAAAAATTATGAATTTCAAATACAACCAATATAGAAATTTACCTGTCGCTGGGAGACGGGCGTGGACGGGGAGGCAGTCCCTGTAAAATTGTATGTACGTTAGTTCTCGTGAAATCAATATAAACAATAATACCCATATGGTTTTTTGTGTACATATGCAATACCTGTCGCGGACCTGGAGGCAGACGTGGACGGGGAGGCAGTCCCTCTGCCAACGGACGTGGCAACCGTCCGACTACGTCCTCCACGTACCATATCTCTATTGATACAAATAAAGATATAGCAAGTCATCAGCACTCAATTTGAAGTAGCAATTTATTATGAACATGTAATTAACAACAACACCAATTTCTTACAAAATATGCAGTATATTATCTATATTCATCATCAGATCTGAAGACATGTTTAATTCATCATCATCTTCATCATCATCCTGGAATTCATCCTCATCATCTTGGGAGTCTTCCTCCACATCAGACTCCACCTCCTGCTCAGCGACATTTGGGTCACTTCTTCTTGTTCATTATCCTTATGTAAGCAATTGTTTCATTTATATCATGAACATTGTACTGTGTAGAAGCTGCCAACTCTCGTGCGTCACTCCGATCTGATTGGAAAAAGTTGTCATTACACCTTCGAGCTCATCATCAGTCGGGAGAAGCTCATACTCAGGGAATAGTCTTGATTTCACTCTACATGCAGCCCACCAATCTCTAATTTGAGGGATGTATAATTTGAATAATAAACTTGTTGGGCTTGTGCCGCCAGATGAATGGCTCATATGTACTCAATTTGGACTTATGCTTCACATCGATTATCCATATGTTGTGTCATGACGAATAGATGTTGGGTCAAACCAATGACACTTGACAGAAATACATTGTTGTCTTGTCCCAAAAATTGCAGTTCAATGACTTCTTCGAGAATGCCATAATAGTCAATTTCATTTTCATTGTAGGCACTTCCCTTCACACATACGCCGCTGTTCATCGTAGACTTATCCGTCCATAATCTCTCATGTGAAATCTGTATCCATTCACATGTAGCCTGGATAGACACGTACAATCTTCGAGGGGCCAAAACTAATCTGTTGTACTCTTGAATCGGGAATGAAGCCTTGTTCAACCTATTATGAGATAAATAGACAAACATTGAATAAATGACTTCAATTCAGTCTGCATAAAAACATAACACTATGTTTCAAAATAATTAGACACATACTCGAGATCTTAACCAAGTAGGAAAGACTTCTCCCTTTCCTTTTCAACCTGCACGTCAGTTAGACGTGGATTCCGTCGCAATATGACCGATTCAAACTCTCTGCAATGTAAATGCCACACAACCGTTAGGTTCTGCAGCAATGCACGCAAATGATGACGAATAAGCGTGGAGAGCTTACTGAATGTAGGGTTCTAGTTCTTCGCAATTCATGAACACGTAGATCTCCACAGCTACCAACTCTCTGTCTTGGAGTGCGCGAGTAGATGAAGATCTGAACGCCCGTCCGGGACACCTTGAATACAGAGAGTCGGTCTGACACCTCGGAATCTCCACCATCATCATTACGTGGAGCTGAGTGCGTCGGGTTCGTATTTCTGTTCAAAGTACATCGAACAGAAGTTCAATATCTCCTCAATGAGGTACACCTGAGTAATGGAGCCCTCACTTGTGCTTTGTTGCGGACTTTCATCTTAAGATCGTGCATGCACCTACGACAATAATTCAAATGCATACATAAGTATATAAAAGATCGTCGTAATGGCAATAAATTGAGATGTAGAATATACCTCTCAAACGGATACATCCATCGAAATTGTACTGGTCCTCCGACCCTTGCCTCATATGGTAAATGGATGATCAGGTGCTCCATTGAATCAAAGAATGCTGGAGGAATATCTTCTCTAATTTTGCAGACTGTCTGAATTATATTTTGCTTTATATTTTGCAAGTCATGAATTTTGAGTTCTGATGCAGATAAAATCCTGAAGAATTGACTCAGCTCAGTCATTGCTCCCCATATTTGTTTCGGCAACAGCTCACGAAAAGCAAGAGGCATCAGCCTTTGCATGAAAACATGGCAGTCATGACTCTTCATTCCGTATATTTTTCCCTCGTTGATATTTACACAACGCGCAATATTCGAGACATATCCATCCGAAAATCTCAATGCTTTAACCATTGCAACACTTCCTTAATCGTCTGGCCCCAAGCACATATGCAGCTTTAGGTTGCACCACTTTTCCTTGAACATGCTGTAGCTCTAGTTCTGGACGTTTGCAAAGTACTTTCAAATCGAAACGTGCCTTGACGTTATCCTTCATTTTACCTTTGACGTCCATAACTGTGTTGAACACATTATCAAAAACATTCTTCTCTATATGCATGACGTCTAGGTTATGACGTATCAAAAGTGTTGACCAATAAGGCAATTCCCAAAAATGCTTTGCTTCACCCAATTGTGATCCTTCCCAAAGCCAGGGATTTGTCGGGTACTACCAGCCATTGTGTTACAGTCGGTAAGTTCTGGACCCGCCTCGCCATGTTTCCACCAGACCCCGTTCCATATCTACCTCCTCCATCACAGTTGTATTTTTCATAAAAGAATCCTTTTGCTTTCGGAAAGGATGGTCACTGGGTAGAAACTGTCGATGACAATCGAACCAACAAGATTTTCCCCCAGATTTCAACACAAATGATTTAGAATCCTCCATGCAATAAGACATGCCAACCTCCCATGTGTGCTCCAGCTAGATAACATGTCGTAGGCTGGAAAGTCACTTATTGTCCACATTAATGCAGCCTTCAGATTGAAATTCTGTTTTCTGGATGCATCATAAGAGCACACCATCTGACCATAACAATTTCATCTCATCAATCAACGGTCTGAGATATATGTCTATATTCTTTCCTGGACTTTTTGGACCTGGAATCAGCAATGAAGGAACATTCTCACGCTTCATGCACATGCCTGGCGGAAGGTTATACGGTGTTAGGAATAATGGCCAACATGAGTAAGATGCCACCGAGCCTCCGAAAGGATTGAAACCATCTGTGCATAAACCAAGCCGTACGTTGCGTGGATCCCTTGAGAAGTAAGGATGAGTACGGCTAAAATGAGCCCAAGCTTCACCATCGGTAGGATGACTCATTTCATCTTCGTCGCGACGGACTCTTTCCGCATGCCATGTCATATGTCCAACTGTCCTCGAGGACATGAACAATCGCTGCAATCTGGGTGTGATAGGAAAGTACCGCAATGACTTATACGGAACATCCTTCTGCTTTGACTTGTCCCCTCTCTTGGGCTTGAACCTATCATGCTTACAAATACAACATGATGTCTTCTCTACATCCTTGTAGTACAGCATACAGTGATTCGGACATGCATCAATTTTCATAAAACCAAGCCCCAATCATTCACCATCTTCTTCGCACGGTAAAAGTCAGCAGGTAACCTCTCTGATTGAGGAAGCATGCTCTTGACCAGTAAGAGAAGCGGTCAAAATAACTCTCGCTGATATGAAATTCAGATTTCAAATTCAATAGCTGCGACACTGCAGACAACCGTGTATGCTTCTCACACCATCCCATAATGGCTCATCAGCATCTCGAGTAACTGATAAAATCTCTGAGCTGTATCATTTGGCACTTCTTTCATTTGTTTGATCTTCATGAATATTGAACTCCGGACCAGTAGCATCGACAACCATGTCTACGTACGTACTTGTGGAGGCAAAGTAATTAGCTGGTGCAGACGACTGAATATTCAACTCACCATGACACGACCATAACTCATAATGGCAACAAATCCTCTCGTATACAGATGATGCTGCACGTCCCATGTCGATATCCACTTTCTGTTCTTACAAGCCGAACACGGACATCGGATGTTACCCATCGGATCAACTGCTACTGATGAATTACTCAATGCAAACTCAATAAAACTGTCAACTCCATCTTTAAACTCCTCGGTCACAACTCCATTCACTATTCCACGTACATCCATGACCGATTCTCATAAGACATTTTTCCTACAATTAATGTCATGTCCCGAGTTAAAATCCAACACACCCTCACATCATTCAAGTACCATACATATGATACATACGTTTATATGGAGAGTCTCAGAGCTAATGGGTGAATAAAACGTTGACGTAAAGATAATGAAGAGTAAACATACATGAATCAAATAAATTGAGCACTATATAAATACTTATGGTATTGAACATTAAAAAACAACACAACCGTGATGTCTTCATATTAGGCCACCACCACTTGATCGGCTCTTTATTCACCAGCTTCTCAGTAGATTTCGTAGGGAGTGAACTACCACTGATATCCCTAAATATAGTTTGCCAATACATCTCTTCGTACATAATGGGAAGACATAACTTTGAGAATGTCAAGTCTTTGACACAATTATTTTTCACAAATTTACACTAGTCTTTTCCAATAAACATGTATATACTACCACACCAACTGCGTCGTAAGATTACAGAATATCGCACTCCTTTTTCATATTGAACAATAACAGATAATCCACTTTTATTTTCTAAACTTTGTCTTTCTTCTTTCCGAAAATCTTTATGATTTTCGTCATCTTCTCTCTCACCAAAAGTAACCCATCATGCAATCTTCGAATATCGAGCGGAAATATTTTGCGTTCAAACAAACAAGTACTTTGATACGTTGGACATTTGTTCTTCTTTGAGTCTAATTTCCAATCGCGAACTCTCATCACTAATTAGAAAAAAAAAATTATAACATTTTATTCATGAGTAATTTAAATATAAAATTAAATCATAATATGGTAAATATGAAAAATCTCTCAAATGGCTACAATAAACATACGAATGTTGAATGATTAACTTGCAGTGTGAAATTTGTGAAAGTAAACAATATGTTTAACAAAGAAAGTCATTGCATTGTTTATTTTCATGTCAAGCGTAAAAAAATAACAACGAGCAAGATAAATAAAAAATAACTTAATTTACCAAAGCTTGAATATAAGCAATTAGGAGAAGGAACTTGTAGGGAAGGGGGCGACAGGTTGGGAAGGGGTGCTGGGACGGGGAGGGGGAGGGGGGCATTTGTACTCGACGAATTGTACTCGACGAATTTTCATATTTTAAAACACTTCTGATTGCGTGGGCAGTCATGTTATAAAAAAAGAACCATCAGAGCAAGTTCTGTGTACAGGCTATCAGTCACTACCCACGCAATCAATACACAGATATAACTAACCTTCTTACCTTACTTTTGTCTGGAAGTTTTTTAGTTTAAATTTACGGACTCTGTTGTTCTGTAACACGGGGTGCAGAAGCGGGACTAGCAGCCTCATCAGCCAAGGACACCACCACCACCAGCAGAGGCAACACAACTACTCAACATCTGTAATGATTTCTAATAGTTGATGACATGGTTACGCTAACAGCGAAGTCTTCCCAGATATCACAATATCACATATTTGCCATATCTATCCATCCTTTCTAACTCATCCCTCCAGAATTCAATTGTTTGTCAGGAAAAGTTTAAAATCTCCTAATTCTACCCCACTGTCCTTGCCTACACTTCTCATCATCGATTTGTTTTTTTGTCACTGCCCAGTGGAACACTGTCCTTTTTCTTGGGTGGGTAACAGGGTATTTTCACCACTTGTAATGGTGATATCTTAAGTGATTAGATGGGGGAATACCATTGTTAAACTGGAGAGGGACAATATGTGGTTATTTATTGATATTATTGAGAATCTTGAGTGTTGATGATGAATGCTATGGAATATGGATAGAACTATAGTTCATGTGAGTTTAATATAGCACAAACATCAAATATGGATAGAACCCAAGTATATAAGAGAGACCAACTTATATATAGCAGTTTAGATCGTGGTCCCCCCAAGAGCATCAATTAAGACAATGATCATAAATGGAATTGTGGATGAGTGGGCACACTTTCAATGGTGTGAGAGTGTACTGCATGTCTCTGTATCAATCTGACAAATGGTATATAATTTTGTTTGGTGAACATTTGATCCAGAAGGAGTTGTTGGGAAAAGGTAAGCTTGTAGGTTGAAGAAAATGAAATATTTCAGTAAATCTGTTGGGGAGGTTAACATCAAAAAGCACTTTAAATGATATAATTCAGTTAATCACTTGTGAGGTTTACTTCAAGTTCATGCATTGATTATGAAAGTTAGTTGGCTTTTAGGCACAACTATATTTCTATAGTCCTCCCATGTATTCCCAATCATATTATGGAATAACATAAAAAACTTCTCATCACTCTATATCTATGAAATGTAAATGTTTGGAATAAGAGAAAAAGTAATTCTCCATCACTCTATTTCATTTCTATGAAATGTACATATTTGGAATAAGAGAAAAACTATTTCTCCATCACTCTATTTTCTATATTCCCCCGGTGGGAAGGGGAGGGGGGCCGGTTGCACGGGTGAGGGGGCATCGCGCAGGGGGGGTGGGGTCCGGGTGGGAAGGGAGGGGGGTGTGTGCAGAGGAGGGGGGCCGGGTGGGGGGGGGGGGGGGGCAGCATCCCGCAGGGGTAGGGGCCAGTTGGGAAGGGGAGGGGGGTGGGTGCAAGAGGGAGGGGGGGCCGGTCAGGGGGAGGGGGGCATGCGCGCAGGGGGTCCGGGGGAGGGGGCCGGGTGGGAAGGGGAGGGGGGTGTGTGCAGGCAGGCCGGTGGGGAGGGGGAGGGGGGCCGGGGGGGGGGGGGGGGGGGGGGGGGGGGGGGCATCCCGCAGGGGGGGGAGGGGGCACTCCAAGGGGGGGGGAGGGGGGCTAGGAGGAGGGGAGGGGGGCTAGGGTGGAAGGGGAGGGGGGGGGGGCCTCGGTTGCAAGGAGGAGGGGGGCCGGGTGTAGGGGGAGGGGGGGGGCAGGGTGCAACGGGGGAATGGGGGCGGAGTGGGACTCACCAGGGAAGGGGCGCAGGGGGTATTCGGTGCGGCGGCGATCGGCTTCAGGGGGCGGCGGGAAGGTGCAGCCGGGCGACCGGCGACCGGGCGGCGGCAAGAAGAGAGAGAGAGACGAGAGAGAGGAGAGAGAGGAGAGAGGAGGAGATCGAGGAAGAGAAGCGAGAGAGAGGCGAGAGTAGGTGAGAGAGGAGAGAGAGACGAGAGAGAGAGAGAGAGAGAGAGAGAGAGCGAGAAGAAGAGAGAGAGGAGAGAGAGAGAGAGAGAGACGAGAGTGAGATGAGGAGAGAGAGAGAGAGAGAGGGGGAGGGAGGGGAGAGAGAGGGAGAGGAGGGGAAAGAGGGGGGTTTTCGCGGGACAAGGTATAGGAGCTTACGACACGGATATTCCGACGGCAATATGTCTGTCGGAATATCCATCGATATGCTTTCGTTACCGAGCGGATAGTCTGACGGAAATATTGTCGTCGGACGACCGCCGGATATTCCGACTGACATATTGCCGTCAGCATATCCGTCGGAATTACCGACGGAAAATAACCGTCGGAAATGTCCGTCGGTATCCGCTTTTTTCTTTGTAGTGTGCATGACCCGGCCCGGACCTAGAAAAGTCAAGTTAAGCCGCGGCTCGGCTCGAAAAAGTCCGATTATTTTTATTATATTATATATAATTTAATATATGTATTATAAAATATAATAATATATATCTACGAAAAAAGTCTTGCGGCCGGCGGCCCAAAATCAGGCTAAGCCTATGCAAATGTTAGGCCAGCCCTACCCATTAACAACCCTAATTGACATTCTAGACTCAACCCGTCATATTCTTAAAATGTTCTTATAATTATTAAAAATAAATTTATACATAAATTTACTATAAATATATATTTTAAATTTCATTATTATTTTAAGTATATGAATATTATTATAATAAGAAGAAGAAACAATTGCATGAAAAAGAGGAAGAAGAAGAAGAGAGAGAGGGAGGGGGAGAGAAGGAAGTTTAAAAAAAATCAAAAGGAAATCGGTTGTGCAAAGACCGATTTCATTTGTTTATTTTTTTTAATGAAATAGAAATCGGGCGGTTCAGAACCGATTTCCAAATTGACAGGGCCTTGACCGATTTTAAAATTTTTTTTGTGAGTCTGCATCGATGCACACTTTGAATGTGACGTGGACAGTTAAAAATGTAATATTTTACTAATTAAAATTTTAAATCTGCTATTTAATTAATAAAATTTTTAAACTCTATTATTTTTAAAGAAAACCCGCTATAATAGCTGCAAAACCATGGCCCACAATTTTGTCTCAAAGCTTCCCCATGTTAGTTCATAGAAGATTGAA
This sequence comes from Colocasia esculenta, assembly GCA_014218235.1. Classification (NCBI taxonomy): domain Eukaryota; kingdom Viridiplantae; phylum Streptophyta; class Magnoliopsida; order Alismatales; family Araceae; genus Colocasia; species Colocasia esculenta. Next base: position 134,295,843 of record CM024761.1, read on the forward strand.
TAAATGACGTGACAAAGAAATAGGAAAAAAAAAAAAAAGGACGTCGGAGTTGCGTCAAAAGGTAAGGATAAATGTCTTTTTTATTTCGTTCCCCCACATCATGTCGGCATTGGAAGTCGCAGAAGCCCAAGAACACAAGAAGGTATATACTTCTTGCGGGCATTCTAAGACTTATTGCGCTACGTGGATATGGGATGCAGTTACCCGGAAGCACATTGACACATTTTTTCGAAGAATGGTTTGTCTGCAGAAAACCTTTATTTATTTTGTATATGGGATTGAACTAGCTGTTTCATTGAATCCAAGCTGCCGTTTTGCCCCAGAGGGTAGATCTTGCATGAAAGTACCTGTTCATGGTCTTGTTTGTGTATGAAGGATGAACGCTCCCACAAGATACGAACAATAAGACGAAGGGCTCTGGATTAAAGTACATAAAGAAAACGACCTAAGAGATAAGTAGAGGCAAACAGTTCCAGGTCGTGGAAAAAGATGATTGGACACTACTAGTTGCGTTTTGCAAGTCTTGTCTACTCTCTCTCTCTCCCGCCTAAATGGTTTCTGTCGGTAAGTTGACTAAAATCCAGCTGACATAGGCTGAGGTCATTTTTTTACTGGATCATAAGTTTTAACGAGAATTATCCATCAATCTTTATTTTATAAAAAAATATTTTTAAATCCCTGACAACTATATATGTAAGTCATTTAGAAAATTATATAATTACATATTTATTTCTGTAATGATAAGTATGTACGTCAAAGACTTAAAAATAACTCTTCAAAAGATAGAGACTGATCGGTAGTTTTTCTTAATTTTTATGCAATATATATTAATCATAATTTAATGTTCTCAACTCTAAAAAAATCATTATGAATTTATGATTAGAGAGTTGGACTTGGATGGGTGAAAGCAAAAGTAATTGAATGCAGTGAAACACGTACTAGTGACTGCTAATGGTAATATCAAAACTTATTGGTGATAGGAGCATTTACTGCAACCAACCAAAACACCACAAAAAATTGAAAAGACGAGCTTGATGACTGAAAAGCCATTATAGAAGTTTCGTTAATGTACAAACTTTGTTTTTGGTCCAATCTTACTGACTACAGAAACCCTCTAAAGGGTGTTTTCCAATTTGGGCTTGTATATATAATTTGTGCTTGAACACCTGGCCCAATTGATGGGGTTCTAGGCATAACTTGGGCTTGTTGACGGCTTATGGATCCTTTTAATTTATGGACTTCAATTGCACCAAACTTAGGTGGAGCCTATATGCTTTCACTAGAAGAAATATACAAGTTTGCGCAGTGTCTTGATTATTTCTTTTAATCAGATAATCATCCTATTCAATTTCATGACAAATCTGCCTCTATGGACAACTATTGTAAGCTCCGTCACTCGTATGGAGAACTCAAATATAAGTTACACAAACTTCTAAATTAAATCTCTCCTCTAGCATAATTGTGAACAAAGAGGTTTGAACCTAAAACCTCTCAACATGAAGAGAGGGGGTGAATGAGTCTTGGGTATGCTCTATTTCGTCTATATGGTCTATGTGCATAATCCACTCTATTTGGTCTATATGGTCTATGAGCATAATCCTTCTGCCATTAACATCTTCTGTATGTCAATAGTAATTAGGATCTTACTAGGATTTGAAATTACGAAATACATGATGATTATCTCATTTATCCCATTACAGTGCTGCTCTTTTCCAACTTCCCTCTTTCTGTGCGTCTCTCTTCATGCTCCTCGTCCACTTTGGTGAACAATTGTTCACAAAAGTGGCCTAAGAGGGGCATGGGAAGGGTTGGAGGAGAAATGCACTTTGATTGAAAGGATAGCCTAACCTAATATTATTGGGGACAAAAAGAGATATGGGTGGGGTTAGCATATCTCACCCCTCACAATAATTTAAGTTTAACCTCCTTAACCCATGGACACCACCTCCCCTCTCCAAATAATATTTCTTAAAAAATGGTGTTAAAAGATCCCAGGTTAAAATAACAAGGGGTATTTTATCTCTCCTCAAATCAGACCGATCACAAAAGTGGATTAAGAGGGGCATGGAAAGGGTTTTGTTCACAAAAGTGGATTAAGAAGGGCATGGGAAGGGTTAGAGGAGAAATACACTTTGATTGAAAGGTTACCTAACATAAGATTATTGGGGAAAAAAGAGATATGAGTGGGGTTAGCATATCTCACCCCTCACTATGATTTAAGTTTAACCTCCTTAACCCATGGACCCCACCTCCCCTCCCCAAATCATATTTTCTTAATCATTGTTGTAAAAGACCCCAGGTTAAAATAACCAGGGGTATTTTGTCTCTCCTCAAATCATAGTGAATTTAACCTGGGGTATAAGGCTGATTTGAGGAGAGACAAAATACCCCTGGTTATTTTAACCTGGGGTCTTTTAACAACATTTTTAAGAAAATATGATTTGGAGAGGGGACTTGGGGTCCACGGGTTATAAGGAGGTTAAACTTAAATCATAGTGAGGGGTGAGATATGCTTACCCCACACATATCTCTTTGTTTCCCCAATAACTTAGGTTAGGCTAACCTTTCAATCAAAAAGTGCATTTCTCCTCTAGCCCTTTCCATGCCCCCCCCCCCTCCAAAATGGTCCAAAAATTAAAAGGTGACTAGTACTCACACTTGTGAATGGAGTGTTGTCAAGTTTGTTTTTTACATACACGGTGCCGTTTCTCTTAAATTGGAGATCAATCACCAAATAAAACTAGTGGTTGAGGAAAATAGTCATATCTGAATAAAATTTTGGAGGGATCTATCTTTTAATGTTTTTTTCCAAATAAAAAATAAAAACAAGAAGAGTGAATTTGAAAAAATGATTTGTCTGTATTCATGATTTTACAATTTAAAATCTTACTCTCCAATAAGTTTACATTCATGATTGGTGATATGAGAACATGGGAGGATTCCCTAGAGACTAAATGGTGTTTCGAGTTCTAGTTGTCGCCATGAATCGATCAATCGATCTCACAGCTCCAAGAATGTCAGAGCTCCTAATAACACTCACAGAACAAAACACAGAGCTCAATAAATTAGAGTACGTGGAGAAGAGAATCAAAATAGCAAAGCAAAAAAAGTAAAAAATACAAGGCAAAGAGATGAGTTTAACAGTGACCAGATTTGAATCTTCATGTTTTCACTTTTCTTCAACCATAGAAAATGGGAGAGAGTTTGGTCTATACCTAATCGGCCAGTACCTCCACAAACTCCAATAAATCTAACCACTTAACAATGAGAGATATTTACTATAATGTTTTGTGTGTGTTAAGCTAGTTACCCTAAGCTTCAACCAAAGTAAAGACACATCTTGGATTTGAGACTCAGGATGCGCATCTATTTTTTATCTACTTACAATTTTTTAGCAAAAACTTATATAAAATTATCAAATCTAAGAAATATTTACTGTATGGCCCATGTGCAACCGAACACAACTCAATTACATATTGGACCGTTGTCATTGGTCAACGCGAGACAACATGATGCGCTCGCTTGTGCTTTGATAAGTGGCAAGCGATAAGCATTTCTCCTTAACAATATAAGACATGAAAGGGATTAAACTACAAAACCATTCGACATTTTACTGTCATAACATCCTGGTAACTGGACATTCACTCGATTAAGCTCGCAACACCCATGTAGCCCCCCGATGTACTCTGGGGGGGTGGTTTGATCATTAAGACTTTAGATACTATGCACTTAATCTTAATATTCAAAATCATGATGATTATCTTAAGATTTTCATACATGAGATGTTCTACACTTCTACATTAAGGCGAAGAAGGTTGGTTGCAGGGGGTGAGTTATTTGTTGGTAACAAAATTCCGCATTGCTTGTCACAAATTTTATCATTGCGAAGGGGTATGGTTGGCTTGGCCCATTTGAGCCCATTACCCAAGCCTATCAACTCGGGAGATGGTTACAGCCCATTAATGCCTACACTCATATAAGTGGCCCATGTAGAAGGAAGGGCATGGTTCGATCTCATTAGAGCATGATATCCTCGACCCTCCTCCATTGAAACTCAATCTAGAGCAAGCGTAAATGGCCCCCACTTGGGCTTGTTGTCCCTGAATGACCTTCCATTTGTTGAGGCCAAGTCCTTGGCATCCTGGGCCATGGTCAAGCTCACCCAAAATAAGGTCTCGTTGCCTGTCACCACAAGAAAAGGTGACATTGTCAATGAATATATTTATTTGTCAAAAATCCATAGGAAAACATACTTTCTGACGACATTCCAACGAAAATCCATCGGAAACCATCCACCGAAAAAAAAATGTCAAAGATTTCCAACACAGTTTCTCCGTCAAAAATTTCATCGGACCAATTTTCACAGTATTCCATTGGGAATTGCCGATAGAATTATTCCGTTAGTAATTTCCATCGAAAGTTTCCAATGGAATCACTGATGGTTCTATTGGCAGTTTTTTTAGAAAAGCATTTTATTTTATTTTCAATAGCAGCAAAAATGATTTTTAAACCTATTAAAAATATAATACATCCAAAATAATAGATATCCATAAAATTCATCCATAACAATAAATATCCATAAAATTATCCAGAAAAATAAATATTCATAAAAGATCCAAAACAATAATATAACAAATACAAAAATCAAGATAGATATGTCGCATTGTCCTTTCCGTCTGCCTCATGCTCGTCATGTGCTGGAGGATTCTATATTACAAAAAAATAACATTAGAAATAAAAATAACATTATTAAATTATCTTTATAAATTTAAATAAAGAATATATGAATATTCACTAAGTAAATTTAGAGAATAGCTCTTTAAGTGTCGAGTTCAAACTGGGTATCCGATTTATATTCTGTCAACTCTCACATGCCCCTTTCATCACCCTAGTCGTTTAGGACCGATCGGCACGACAATCAGATCAATAATTCGCATTTTGGACCCTCCAGTTGGTATTTTTCATTCTTAATAATAAGTCAATTTAGACAACAATATTTTGAGCGTCGAGCTCAAACTGAGAATTCAATTTGAATTTACTCAATTCTCACATGTCACTATCGTCATCTCGGTCGTGTAGGATCAATCGGCTCATTGATCAGACTGGTATTTCACATTTTAGACCATAATCTTGGTTTTCTTTCTTTTTTTACACTAAGTGAATTTGGAGAATGATTCTTCGAGCGTCGAGTTAAATCAGACATCCAATTTGAATTATGCCATCTCTTGTATGTCCCTTTCATCAACTTGATCATGTAGGATCGATCGGCACACCAATCAGATCGATACTTCACATTTTGGCCCCCAACTTGCTATTTTTTATTCATTATAATAAGTCAATTTAGATAATGATTTTTAGCGCCGAGCTAAAAATGAGAATCTGATTTGAATTCCCTCAATTCTCACATGTCACTTTCATCACCTCAGTCATGTAGGATCAATCGGCACATTGATCGGACCAATAGTTCACATTGTGGACCATAATCTTGGTTTTCTCCTTTTCTTTACACTGAGTCAATTCAGAGAATGGTTCTTCGAGCGCTGAGTTCAAACTGGACATCTGACTTGGATTCTATCAACTATTGCATGTCCCTTTCAGTACGCGAATCAGATCAGTATTTCACATTTTGGACCCCCAACTTAGTATTTTTCGTTCTTTATAATAAGTCAATTTGGACGACGGTTCTTTGAGCACCGAGCTCAAACCAATGAACCGATTTGAATTTTCTCAATTCTCACATGTCACTTTCATCGCCTCAATCATGTAGATCGATCAACGCATTCATCGGACCGATATTTCACATTTTGGACCGAAATCATGGTTTTCGCCCTTTCTTTACACTAAGTGAATTCAGAGAATGGTTCTTCGAGCGCCGAGTTCAAACAGGACATTTGATAATCCCATATGTTGTGTTAATTTAGACTTATATTTGACATCAACAATCCCATATGTTGTGTCATTTCAAATAGAAGTAGGATCAAACCAATAACACTTAAATAAAAATATATGGTTGTCTTATCCCAAATATTGTAATTCTAAGACTTCTTAAAGATACCATAGTAGTCTAATTCTCTACAATGTAAATGCAACACTACTTTAAATGACGAGAAGGACAAACAACATAAGTACATAAAGACATGTGAGTGGAGGACTTACCCAATATAAGGTTCAATCTCAGTACAATTCATAAGGATATAGATCTCTGTAGCTAACAACTTTATTTCTTCGAGTATGTGAGTCGAAGAATCTGAATGCACGTCTAGGATACTTAAATACAGAGAGTCGGTCAGACATAGTAGTATCTCCCCCATCATCATTATGTGGAGGTTGAGTGCATCGAGTTTGTATCTTGGGTTCAAAATGCATCGAACAAAAAATCTATATTTCTTCAATAATGTTTGCCTAAGTAATCAAACCATCCACTTTTGCTTTGTTGCAGACTTTCATTTTCAAATCATGCATGCACCTATGACATCAATGAAACAGACAACAAAATACATATAAAACATAAACAATAGTCATCAGTTGAAAGAATGAAAGATACTAATATACCTCTCAAATAGATACATCCATCGAAATTGCATTGGTCCTCCGACTTTGGTCTCGTATGGCAAATAGATAATCAAGTGCTCTATTGAATCGAAGAACATAGGAGGAAATATCTTCTCTAACTTACAAATTATATGTACCACATTCTGCTCAACAGTTTGCACTTCATGAAGATGGAGTTCTGATGCTCATAAAATCCTAAAAAACTGACTCAGTCGGTCAATGCTCCCTATATTTTCTTCGGCAGCAAGACATGAAATGCAATGGGCAACAACTTTTCCATGAACACATGACAATCATGACTCTTCATTCCGTATACTTTCCCCTCATTGACATTCACACAACAGACAATGTTGGATACATATCAGTCTGGAAATCTCAATTATTTCAACCATGAACACACTTCCTTAATTTTCCTATCCCCAAGTACATAAGATGCTTTAGGTTGTACAACTTTTCCATGTGTGTGATGTAGTTCTAGTTCTGGACGTTTGCAAAATATTTTCAAATCTATACACACTTTGACATTATCCTTTGTTTTGCCTTTCACATTCATGATCATGTTAACACATTATCAAAAATATTCTTCTTGATATGCATGACATCCAAGTTGTGTCGTATCAAAGAGTTGATTGGTAAGACAATTTCTAGAAGATACTTTTCTTCACCCAGTTGTGATCCTTTGCAAATTCTGAGAGTTGTCGGGTACTACCAGTCAATTGTACTACATCTGTTAAGTTTACACCTTCCTTGCTATATGTCGACCAGACACCCATTCCAAATCCACTTCATCCATTTCAATTATGTTCTTCAGGAATGAGTCATTTTTCTTTTGGAAAGGATGGTCATTTAGTAGAAATTGCCAATGGCAATCAAACCAACATGATTTTCCACCAGATTTCAGGACAAATGATGTAGAATCGTCCGTATAGAAAGAACACGCCAACTTCCCATGTGTGCTCTAGCCAAATAGCATGCCATATCAAAGGAAGTCACTTATTCTCCACATTAGCGCAACCTTCATAGTGAAACTATGTTTTCTAGATGCATCGTAAGTAAAAGGTCCACCTGACCATAATAATTTCAGCTCATCAATTAACGGTCTGAGGTATATATCCATTTTTTTCCCGAATTTTTTGGACGAAGAATCAACAAGGATAAAAATAAATTCTGTCACTTCATGCACAAGTCCAGCAGAAGGTTGTACGATGTTAAGAATACTAGCCAACAAGAGTATGATGCCCTGAAATCTCTGATTGAATTGAGGCCAAACCTAGTCTAACATTACGTGGCTCCCTTATGAAGAAAGAAGCACAGCTAAAATGAGTCTAAGCTTTGCCATCGGTAGGATGACTTATTTCATTATCATCACGATGGACTCTTTCCACATGACATGTCATATGTCGAGCTATCTTTGAAAACATATACATCCACTGCAATCTGGACGTTAGAAGAAAGTATTGCCATGACTTGTAAGGTACATCCTTCTGCTTTGAATTGTCCCCTCTCTTAGGCTTGAATCTGTCATGCTGTCAAATAGAACATGATCTCTTATCTACATCATCTTTGTAATATAACATACAATGACTAGGACATGTATCAATTTTCAATAATGTAAGTCCTAGATTAAATTTTTTTAGGGGGTAGATAATGATGATGTATATTAATTGGAAAAAGGATTTACATTGTAAGTAGCTAGAAGAGACAAAAGACATATTGAAAAAAACTCTTATGATCTAGACATGTAACACATATTCAATCAATCTAACATCAATCTAATGTTGAATCTCCTCAGAATGCTTCTCTCCCTTCTTGAGAAAGTAGCATTTGGTTTGATCATCTCCATGCATAATCTCATATCATTTAGGATGTGGAGAAGAAGTTGTACACTTGAGGTGCATCCATTATCAAAAGGTGGGACCAACGCTCACGCCAAATCCACCAAATGGCTATCCGAAAAGGCCAGTTTACCCAGCTTCAAGATTATCCTGTCAGAAGAAAAGCTTTGTTGCAGCAAAGACACCTCTCCATGCAACGTAGAGCATTGGTTTCCTTGATAAATCAAACCAAGTCAGTCTTTGCCTCCAAATATTTTCGGAATAAGAGCATTGAAAGAAGAGATGATCCACATGTTCATCAGAATATTCACACAACACACATATGTTAGCCATTTGGATGCCTATTCTTTGCAAATTGTCTAGAGTTGGCTGCCGGTTAAGCATGGATTGCCATGTGCAGAGTGAAGCCCACTGTATTGTTAAGTTTGTCCACGTCCAAGAATGAGAAGGAAAAAGAGGAGCTTGAGAACAAATCAGACACTACAAGAATAATGGTATATGTAGATGGCTGCAAATAGCAGCCATCCACAAAAATTGATATTTGTAGATGGCTATAGGAAGTCGTCTACGTATGATCAATATATAGACAACTTAATGTAGCCATCTACATATCCAATATAGGTAGACGGTTTTAGTGAGCCGTCTATATAAAGTATCTAGACGGCTTCCGGTAACCATCTACATATGTTTGATATATAGATGATTAAGAAAAACTATCTACATATACAATATATGTAGACGATTACTTAAAGCTGTCTATATATGTTATGTACACGGCTAAGTGAAACCGTCTACATATGTTTTATATATAGACGGTTGGAAAAGCCGTCTACATATCCAACATATGCAGACGATTATTTAAAGCCGTCTATATATGGTATGTAGTACGGCTAAGTATAACCGTATACATATATATTATATATAGACGGCTAAAAAAGCTATCTACATATCTAACGTATGTAGACAGTTATACTTAGCTGTCTACATATATTTATATATATTATATGAATGTAAATTGTTTCTATAATATACCATCTTTCATAAATTGAAAATAAATATAAAAATTTAATAATATTCAAATTTTAAATAATAAGAAAATTAGGATATAATTTATTATTAAAATAACTATTATGAATGTATACCATAATAAAAATATCATATTCTAAAATTTATACATTTGTTATTACAATATATATATTTTCTTTGGAGACCCATCCCTAAAAGATACCATTTTTTTCAAATCGGGACACCCAAAGTACTTGTGATCGTCATTATACGCAAACACTGATTCAATTAAGTTTGTCATTTATTGTACTCAAAGAGTGAATTAATTATTGGTCTATCGTATATATTAGATTGTAAGATCAATAGTTCATTTATCATTGAAATATGATTATAATTTTTTTTAAAGTATAGTAGAATATGATAGTTTCCAACATAATAAAGTTTGACATGTACTTGGGTTAGCTTATCGTTAATAAGTAATTCTTCAGTGCAACTTATAATCTGAGGAAGTGTTGAAGGTAGAAATAGAATGACGACAACTATGAAGATGGCTGATTGCATGGAAATACATATAGCAATGCACACGATAATATATATGATACTAGATATGGCAAAGACCTGCACGTTAACGATAAGCCAACAGATTCGGCAATGCAGTAAGTCAAAAGTCTACAGTCATTAAGTCAAAAGGTCTTGATGATAGAGCAGCCTACAGTCGGAAATTGAAAAACTAAGGCACTGAGAGAACCGACGTCAAAACATGTCCTCCGCCGGATCAGCATATTTAATGTATAATTTCTCTATAGTATTTTTAATCAACTTTTTAATATTAAAAACATTTTAAAGTTTAATTTTATTATTCTTATAGAACATAAAAGAAAATAAAATATATGAAATAATCAACTAAAAATAAAAAATATATATTAAAAGTTATATATTTATAAAACTTAATAAGGATGCATATAAAGTTGTAAAAGGACGATCTTGCAACAAACATTCTGCGAAAGAATTAGAACTTAGTAGTTCACAAATAAAAAATGTGATGCATATGGAGTTTAATCATATTACATGTTGATAGAATAAAGAAATAGATCTTCACCCATTCATTAAATTAATGTGGTAGTTGTCATTTGACACCCACTTTATATAGACGACTTTATTGTAGCCATCTACAAAGATTGATATAACCCATGTAGTCATCTACATATATCTCATATATATATATATATAGTATATATATATATATATATATAAAGAGAGAGAGAGAGAGAGAGAGAGAGAGATAAATAGATATAGTTTTTTTTTTTTTTTTAAGGTAAGAAGGCCATTAGGGAAACATACCAGGGATCCTGGCCACGCCCAATGCCTAAGGTACTATACAAAATTATGGAGTATTATAGAAACATCGGGGCATACCCCTGGAGGAGCCAGTTAAGCTAGCCAAACAGAAGGCATACCAATCTTATCAAGAATGACAATAAATAGATATATATAGTTAAATTTGGTTAAATATGTATAATATAATTAATATATAATAATCTAATAATAATAATTACATGTATAATTAAGTATATATATTCATATAGTAAAAATGTAGTGCTCTAGATCTTTTACTAGATTCAATTATGCAATTGTGCAAGTGTTTCAACATCCAACATTGAACTATAAATTTGATGAACTTGATGTCAAGCTTCACTGACATTGACTACAGTTGACGTCATAATCGATTGTCATCTACTGGCTGTTAACGATAGGAGATTGTGCCATTTATATTTTTCTAAAATATTTAGTTTTTTAGGCAAATCTGTTGATGGCATGATCGATTGCCGTCTACTTCATGGTCGATGACAACATGTGTTGATGTTAACCTGACTTGCCAGTTTTCGCTGTTACCATTCTGGGGAGAAAGGATCAACCATTTCCATGGCATTTAATCGATGGATCGGGATGTTTTTGGTTCAAGGATCAGGATTGGAGCTCAGACAAACCGTAGGAGTCCTTATAAGACCTCGATTTGGCCTTTAGGAGAGGGTTCTTCCACTGGTTCGAAGGTGAGAAAAGAGGGTCGAAGGAGGGTTGTTGTGCGGCGATTTTTGCAAACCGAAGCAAGCTGGACAGAGGGAGAACTTGAAGGATCGTGTGCAGAAGGATCTCCAAATGTGGGTGCGGTTCTGGAGGACGGATTAGGTGATTGAAGACGGTGGAAGAGACTACCTTGTGGCCAAGGCAGGCATCTTCAACATTTTCCTTGTGACTCCAGAAAAGGGTTAGAGGCAAGTCACATGGGGGAATGGTTTAGGATAGTAGACTCTATAGATTTATCATATTTATGGATTTTTAAATCCGGTAATGAAAGAGTAGGAAGGGGTTAAAGTTCCGTTATTTCATGTGTAGTTTTTGGGTTTTCTGACCGGATGAACTCAGCGTCAACATTGACCGCCGTTTATTTCATGTAAATGTCAAGCTATTAGACCTGTATATATATATTAATGGCGCTATGTGCCGCCATCATCTGATATTCACGACAGGGTATGTTGACGTTAACCTGTGTAAACGACAGCATACTTTGTCGTTAAGTTCATCAGTGTTGTCTTCGACAAATTCTGATTTTATTTATACACTGTGATCTATACATGTGTAGGGTTTTTTTTCAGTTAGGCTCTATTATGTGTAAATCTGTAATGACCCGACCTCCTGGACCCTCGCCAGGTGTTCCGAGGGTTGCGCCCCACCCATGGATCCGATGATCCGGAAGGGTTAGAAGAAATAGTCTAGTGAGTGGCTTAGGACACCGAGGAGTTAGTCCATTCTGACTCTGAGTGTGAGGACGTGAAGGCTTTGTTCCTTATATTGAGAGTGTATTTGAGTGACTATGTATATGAGAATAAATTGTAATTTGAATATTATGTTATTTTTGGACTTAAGAACTATTATTACTTTGGACTATTGAAGTTCTTCTTTTATGTTTTAGGCTTGGTATTTAAGTACAATGTTGATGGAAAAGAAAATTTCATATTCCGTTGTAAACTTGTTGGAATTTAATTGTTATTTGTGTATATCTCAATCTGAAGCGATAAATGTTAGATGTTTTGCACTGTAACACCACTATTGTATCCGATGTGAGTTGGTACAACTGTATCGGGTCTAAGCGGGGTGTTACAAAGATTGGTATCAGAGCATTCCAGGTTGAGTATGTACATCGATGAAATATCAACAATGTGTTCATATCCTTAAGTCTGCATAACAAATTAGTCCAAGATTTAGGTAGAATAATAGGTTATCATAACCAATGCTTGTTTTGTAGACTATGGCTACCCGTGATCATAGAGGAGTTTGCTCGGCCCGAGGCGATGAGCCGACTGGAGGTTCACAGGCACTAGCTCAGTAGGCGCCAGATCAGGCAGGCATACCATTTCCACCCTCACCACCACCTGTGGACTATGGAGCATTGATGTAGGGACTTGTGCACGTGATGCAGACCTAGGCACAAACGACAGCTACCTTGCAAGTGCAAGTGCAGGTCCAGGTTGGTACTTATGAAGTAATTACCAGGTTGTGATTTGAAGAATCCAACTAAGGACTCGACTTGGATGTAGGCGCAGGCACCTGCTCATGAGGCAGGCATTGGATTGGAGGTGTATCGATGATGGAGCAGTTCAGGCGGATGACTCCACCTTTCTTTATGTGGGAGAGTGATCCAATCATGGCAGAGAGTTGGTTGCGTGAGACAGAGAAGATCTTTCATGCTATACGATGTATCGAAGAGGAACAGTGACTCTAGCTACTTATATGCTATAGGTAATGAAGATTCTAGAAGTGTTGTGTGTTGTTTTAGTACACCCTTAGATTCATCTACCTTCTTTTGCAGGAGCATGCCGATGTGTGGTGGTCATCAGTACTACGCACACATTTCGGAGATGGAGCTGTTGAAGTTGTACGGACCGAGTATGTTCACCTGTTCAGAGCAAAGTATGTTCCAGAGCATGTGCAAGATCACATGGAGCAGGAATTCTTGACATTGACCTAAGGGTCAAGAGTGTGCTAGAGTATGAGGCTAGATTTGCAGAGCCGTCAAAGTATGCGCCTCATATAGTAGCTGATGAGCGGAGGAAAGTGAAGAAATTTGTCATGAGATTGAAGCCGTACTTGAGGACTAGACTTGTGGCTTTTGGGCAGCGTTCGATGGATGAGGCATTGTCAGAAGCATGCATGTAAGAAGTGGAGATGGATGTGCATCTGGAGGAGAAGAGGGCTTCTTTGAAGAGGCCTGGATCAGCATTTTAATGGCAAGACAAGAGAAAGAAGAGTCTAGTGTTTCCGCACAGGGTAGTTGTAACGTTGCGCATTTTTCGGATATTCATGGATCCTTGCTTAGTGGGTTTGGTGGCTAGTGTGTGGCCCATTAGTCTGTGTTTCAGGTGTTTTTGCCGGATGTGAGGCTTTGTGGACTAGCAGATTGGGACCAAAGCGCTCATAGGTTTTCTGCCTGTGAACGCGACAGGGGTGTGTGTCGCGTTATGAATGCGACAGCCCTGGTGGTCGTGTTCTGCTTGCCGACCAAGATGCGGTCCTTGTCTGCATGCGCGCTGCGTGTTGCGCGTTGGGCGACTTGCTGACGTCGACCTTAGGAAGGCGACGGCCTAGGATGTCGCATTCAGGTCACGACAGAGGGCTACATCGTGTTCCCAACCGTGATGTGCTTTTAAGCAAGGTCAGCCGAACAGAGCTCAGTAAGCTCTGCTAGGCTAGGGGAGGCTGCTGCGGTAGATTTCCGAGTGATTCGGCATTTCGAAGTGGTTTTCGGAACGCTCTTGCCGCGAGGACGTCGCATGGAGCGGGGGAGACGCCGTGCCGTGGTTGGTTTGCGTGTTCTTCATGAGGGTAGGGAGATTCCACCCTATTTTGTTGTGTGAATCATGTGTGGTGCATGTTTGGTTTGTTTTACACTTTATAAACGATAGACAGCATGTTAGGGCAATGAAATGAGCATGAAAAACAGGTTAGAATGCTATTTGGGGTGGTTTGCATGGAGTATCCGGAGAAGGGTTTCCGGATCAGGGTTTCGCCTGTGAAGGTGATGGCCTGGGGTGTCGCGTTCTGAATGCGACAGCCAGACCCATCGCGTTCAGCTTTTGAACGCGACATGTCGAAGGGCCGCGTTCTGATGGCGACGTTGGACCCAGTCGCGTTAACAGATTTGAGGGGCTTTATGTTGTGCATGTTGGCGTGATTATCCGATTATCGTGGTTAGTTGTGCATGGCAGTGGTGAGAGGTGCATTGGACCTGTAGTGCTCCTTAAAGAAGTCATTTACATAGTTAGCATGTTGTTTACGTTGTTGACGTGGTGTTTACGTGGGTTGAGTGTGTGCATGGCACATACTCTATCGTGGTTTAACTTGTTGGTCGTGGTGGATAGCTAGTGAGGTTCCAGCGTGAGCCTAGCCTCAGTCGTTTGACGTCGTTTATCGGCTATTTAAGATATTATAATTTGAGTAGAGTTAATAGTTAACGTATGGTTATCGTATGTTGTGTTTATAAGGCAATGGAGGTCATGAGATGACCAATGATAGGCCAGGTATGACTGGTTACTGTGGTTTATGTATGTGTCTATGTAAGTTAGCTTGTAGGTCACAGTGTGACCAGGACAAGCTATTCCTCATATTTGAACTGTGGTTTGTAATAAAGAATATACAAGTATATATACCGTGGTTTGTGCGTTGCCGAGTTTGGTGGTCCGGCGCCTATTCCAGAATACCTCTTCAGTTGGGTACCCCAGATTTTGTGTGAGCCAAGCACGTGTGTTTGTTGTGCTCGTGGTTTGTCTCGATACTGTGTGTACCATTGAGGTCTGTGTCGTCTGTCCTGGACACTCTCTCCTATGTTTGAGTTGTACGTCCGACTGAGGGAAAGATGACTAGGGGCAGCGGACTGTGTTTGTGGGTATGCAGTCGCTTGTAGCGCGCTCATGGTTGGGGGTACGAACACAAGTAGTCGACACTGGTCTCCAACTAGTCCTATTTTCCAGCGCCTCACTTTAGAGAGATTAGGCCAGAGTTCCTAAAGGTGCAAGGCATAGACCTGCAGCTGTGTGGTCTGCAAGTGTGGTGTTGGCTGGTCTCCACTGTTCTTTGGTTTATGCTTGTGGAGCGGTAGTTGGACCTTTCATCCATGACTGCGAGCTGAGAGGTAGTCTTGTGCTGTGTTGTCCGGGTTGGATACTGGCGTCATGAACCAGTAGTTCGTTCCTGTGTGGTGGCGTCATTACTTTTCGACTCATGCTTTGTCACTGGTTGTGGTTTGTGTGTAGTGACTCGTGGGTTGTGGTCTAACCCATTGTGGTGTGGCTGGTAGGAGCCACAGTTGTGGTGGTACCTCGTGGTGGTAGGTACTTGTACCCTTTGTGGGTACCAGTTTCTCGTGGTACGCTGTGTACCAGCCTTTTTCAGGTGGTGTGGTGGAGTTGTGCTCTGTGGAGGTTGTGTGGTAAGACCTTCCACTCGTTGTGTTTTACCCTTCCTCGGGTAAACTTCCGATTATGGTTTTAATGTGTGATGGATTGGCCCACTGTTGCCAGTCCTGCTACCCTGTGCGTGTGTGGCTTTAAACATATCATGGTTTGGGGTATAATGGATTAGCTCTTGGTTAGCAGTCTGTTACCCATGTGTTTGAGATTCGCCTGTGAAGCTTGTAGCCTAGACAGTGGTTTGCCTGTGTAGCTTATAGCTTAGGCGACCAGTTGTTGTAATAGTTTTCTTGTGAGGCTTGTGGCCTAAGCCTTTAGTTGTTGAGCAAACTAGGGGTGTTGGACTAGCCTTGTCATTCCTCTTCCATTCTGAGATTTGTATAAGCTGATATGATTACATTTAATTGTTGCTAATTGATACGGGGATTTCCCGGCAGGTCGGCCTTAATGCCGACAATGGCCGACCTCGTTAAAGACAGGTCGACAACCTTCATCGCAGGCAGAACATTAGTCAGCCAACATTCTTGGTCGGACAGTGTGACCTCTTCGCTCTTTGGGGCCATCTTCTGCTGCTCGCTTGAGGATGATCTCGAAGGTCGGCCATAGCCGACCTTGTGCCAGACGTGCTCGCACGTCCCCCACAGCGATCCTCCTACAATTCAGATCAAAAATATCATCAGCTCTATTCCTCGGGCCGACTTTTGAAGCTCGACCACGAACTCCTCCTTAGAAGAATCCGACGTTGAGCTCGGTGCACTTGAAGGGCTCCCCGGAGCACTGGTCACGCGACGGATAAGGCGAATAAAGTAATGTCTGAAGATCACAGTATTGATAACTGTGGCAGTTAAGACCATGATGCCATGATTTGGCAACGAGGTGGCAACACCCAATCTGGCGAGAATCACGTTAACCCCCAGCGAGATTGGCAGGGTCGTCCAATTCACACGTAGGTGTCCTAACATTATATAAATGGCAGACACTCCACCGGCGCATATACGTTGTTCAACCCTAGACTAGGCCATTCTGCTCGGCTAGCGATTGACTAGAGCGTCGAAGTGTCTCCCCACCGAGGCTTCTCGATGGGTTTTGTAGGTTAGGACAGGAGCTCGAAGGAAGCGTCACATCGGCCAAGCGTGCCTTACACAGGGTCCATTGTCTTGGTCATCTCGGCTAACCATTTGGCAAGAAGCGCCTCAACGGTCACCTCGACGTGAGCCGACCTATGTTGCGCTACCACAACATTGGCGCTGTCTGTGGGAAGACGCTACTATAGGTCAGTGCGGCTTTCCCTACACCTCTTAGATGAACTCAACTAAGTGTGGGCATTGAGAAGCCCCTGAGGCATTATCTATGAACGACAAGGGGGCCGACCTGTGGTGCACAAGGTCACCCCGACAAGAATTTCTAGAGAACAGTCAAAAAGAGGAAATGACGAGTCACTTAGAGCATCGTCTTCTTTTATTATGTAATAGTGCTTATGCGTCCACTAAAAAGAAAACCCATATTATGCGATAAAAGACTTCAGGAGTGAGGCCGTCATTATGGTAGGTAGGTCGGATGAGCCAGGAACCTGCTCTATTTGTTGTGATTTATCAATGAAGTTATATTTCTTGAATGCGCATGATTTGACGGTGATTGAAAAGTCGAGACTCGGCCAATTGCATTATGGCATCGTGATTTTTTATCCCATAGACACTCAGTTGATCCCGACACGAGATAAGAGGACAAAAAGACAGTGGACGTCGTAGTTTGCTGAATGAGGTCGCTCAGGCACTCTTCAGGAACTGAGAGGCGACACCCGACGTGAATTGAAGGCATGTTCGCTTCGGCACACGTGAGATGTGGACATCGTAGTTCTCTGAACGAGGCCGTTTAGGCACTCCTCAAGAACATAGAGGCGACGTCCGACGTGAATTGAAGGCGTGTTCGTTTCGGCACATGTGAGACATAGACGTCGTAGTTCGCTGAACGAGGCCGTTTAGGCACTCTTCAGGAACTGAGAGACGACGTCCGATGTGAATTGAAGGTGTGTTCGCTTCGGCACAAGTGAGACATGGATATCGTAGTTTGCTGAACGAGGTCGCTTAGGCACTCTTCAGGAACTGAGAGCCGACGTCCGACGTCAATTGAAGGCGTGTTCGCTTCGGCACACGTGGGACGTGGATGTCGTAGTTCGCTGAACGAGGCCGTTTAGGCACTCTTCTGGATCTGATAGATGACGTCCGACGTGAATTGAAGGCATGTTCGCTTCAACACATGGGAGACGTGGACATCGTAGTTCGCTAAACGAGGTCGCTCAGGCACTCTATAGGAACTGAGAGCGACGTCCGACGTGAATTGAAGGCGTGTTCGCTTCGGCACACGTGAGACGTGGACGTTGTAGTTAGCTGAAGGAGATCGCTCAGGCACTCTTCAGGAACTGAGAGAGGCGACGTCCAACGTGAATTGAGGCATGTTTGCTACGACACACGTGAGACGTGGATGTCGTAGTTCGATGAACGAGGTCGCTCAGGCACTCTTCATGAACTGAGAGGCGACGTCCGACGTGAATTGAAGGCGTTCACTTCGGCCCATGTGAGACATGGATGTGTCGTAGTTCGCTGAACAAGGTCGCTTAGGAACTGTTCAGGAACTAGGAGGCGACATTCGACATGAATTGAGGGCATGTTCGCCTCGGCACAAGTGAGACATGGACATTGTGGTTCATTAAACGAGGTCACTCTGGAACTCTTCAAGAACTGAGAGGTGACGTCTGACGTGAATTGAAGGTGTGTTCGCCTCAGCACACGTGAGACATGGACGTCGTAGTTCGCTGAACGAGGTCGCTCAGGCACTCTTCAGGAACTGAGAGGCGACGTCTGACGTAAATTGAAGGCGTGTTCGCTTCGGCACAGGTGAGACGTGGACGTCATAGTTCGCTGAATGAGGTCACTCAGGCACTCTTTAGGAACTGAGAGGCGACGTCCGACGTGAATTGAATGCGTGTTCGCTTCTGCACATGTCAGATGTGGACGTCGTAGTTCACTGAACGAGGCCATTTAGGCACTCTTCAGGAACTTAGAGGCGACGTCCGACGTGAATTGAAGGTGTGTTCGTTTCGGCCCACTTGAGACGTGGACGTCGTAGATCACTGAACGAGGCCGTTTAGGCACTCTTCAGGAACTGAGAGATGACGTCCGATGTGAATTGAAGGTGTGTTCGCTTCGGCACACGTGAAATGTGGACATCGTAGTTTTCTGAACGAGGTCGCTCAGACACTCTTCAGGAACTGAGAGGCGATGGCCGACGTGAATTGAAGGCGTGTTCGCTTCAGCACACGTGAGACGTGGACATCGTAGTTCGCTGAACGATGTCGCTCAGGCACTCTACAGGAACTGAGAGGCGACGTCCGACGTGAATTGAAGGTGTGTACACTTCGGCACACGTGAGACGTGGACGTCGTAGTTCGCTAAACGAGATCGCTCAGGCACTCTTCAGGAACTGAGAGGCGACGTCTGACGTGAATTGAAGGCGTGTTCGCTTCGGCACACTTGAGACGTGGACGTCGTAGTTCTTTGAACGAGGTTGCTTAGGCACTCTTCAGGAACACAGAGGCGATGTCCGACGTGAATTGAAGGCGTGTTCGCTTCAGCAGACGTGAGACGTGGACGTCGTAGTTCGCTGAACGTGGTCACTCTAGCACTCTTCAGGAACTGAGAGGCGACGTCCGACGTGAATTGAAGGTGTGTTTACTTCGGCACACGTGAGACGTGGATGTCGTAGTTCGCTGAACGAGGTCGCTTAGGCACTCTTCAGGAACTGAGAGGCGACGTCCGACATGAATTGAAGGCATGTTCGCCTCGGCACACGTGGACATGGACGTTGTAGTTCACTAAATGAGGTCGCTCAGGCACTCTTCAAGAACTGAGAGGCGACGTCCGACGTGAATTGAAGGCGTGTTCACTTCAGCACACGTGAGACGTGGACGTTGTAGTTCGCTGAACGAGGTCGCTCAGGCACTCTTCAAGAACTGAGAGGCGACGTTCGACGTGAATTGAAGGCGTGTTCGCTTCGGCACACGTGAGACGTGGACGTCGTAGTTCGGTGAACGAGGTCGCTCAGGCACTCTTCAGGAACTGAGAGGCGACGTCTGACGTGAATTGAACGCGTGTTCGCTTGGGCACACGTGAGATGTGGAAGTTAAAGTTCACTGAACGAGGCCGTTTAGGCACTCTTCAGGAACTTAGAGGCGACGTCCGACAGGAATTTACGGCGTGTTCGTTTCGGCGCACGTGAGACGTGGACGTCGTAGTTCGATGAACGAGGCCGTTTAAGCACTGATCAGGAACTGAGAGACGACGCCCGATGTGAATTGAAGGTGTGTTCTCTTCGGCACACGTGAGACGTGGACATCGTAGTTTGCTGAACATGGTCCCTTAAGCACTCTTCAGGAACTGAGAGGCGACGTCCTCGTCAATTGAAGGCGTGTTCGCTTCGGCACACGTGTGACCTGGACGTCGTAGTTCGCTGAACGAGGCCGTTTAGGCACTCTTCAGGAACTGATAGACGACGTCTGACGTGAATTGAAGGCGTGTTTGCTTCAGCACACGTGAGACGTGGACATCGTAGTTCGCTGAACGAGGTCGCTCAGGCACTCTACAGGAATAGAGAGTCGACGTCTGATGTGAATTGAAGGCGTGTTCGCTTCGGCACACGTGAGACGTGGACGTCGTAGTTCGCTGAACGAGATCGCTCAGGCACTCATCAGGAACTGAGAGGCGACATCCGACGCGAATTGAAGGCGTGTTTGCTTCGGCACACGTGAGACGTGGACGTCACAGTTCGCTGAACGAGGTCGCTCAGGCACTCTTCAGGAACTGAGAGGTGACATCTGATGTGAATTTAAGGCATGTTCGCCTTGGCAGACGTGAGACATGGACGTTGTAGTTCACTAAGAGGTCGCTCAGGCACTCTTCAAGAACTGAGAGGCGACGTCTGACGTGAATTGAAGGCGTGTTCACTTTAGCACACGTGAGACGTGACGTCGTAGTTCGCTGAACGAGGTCGCTCAGGCGCTGTTCAGGAACTGAGAGGGACGTCCAATGTGAGTTGAAGGCGTGTTCGCTTCGGCACACATGAGATGTGGACATCTTAGTTCGCTGAACGAGGTCGCTCAGGCACTCTTCAAGAACTGAGAGGCGACGTCCGACGTCAATTGAAGGCGTGTTCGCTTCGGCACACGTGGGACATGGACGTCGTAGTTCGCTGAACGAGGCCATTTAGGCACTCTTCAGCAACTGATAGATGACGTCCGACGTGAATTGAAGTGTGTTCGATTCAGCACATGTGAGACATGGACATCGTAGTTCGCTGAACGAGGTCGCTTAGGCACTCTACAGGAACTAAGAGGCAATGTCCGACGTGAATTGAAGGCGTGTTCACTTTGGCACACATGAGACGGGGACGTAGTAGTTCGCTGAACGAGATCGCTCAGGCACTCTTCAGGAACTGAGAGGCGACGTCCGACATGAATTGAAGTCGTGTTCGCATCGGCACACGTGAGACGTGGACGTCGTAGTTCACTGAACGAGGTGGCTCAGGCACTCTTCAAGAACTGAGAGGCGACGTCCGACGTGAATTGTAGGCGTGTTCACTTCGGCACACGTCAGACGTGGATGTCGTAGTTGACTGAACGAGGTCGCTTAGGCACTCTTCAGGAACTGAGAGGCGACGTCCAACATGAATTGAAGGCATGTTCGCCTCGGCACACGTGAGACATGGACGTTGTGGTTCACTAAATGAGGTCGCTCAGGCACCCTTCAAGAATTGAGAGGCGACGTCCGACGTGAATTGAAGGTGTGTTTGTTTCAGCACACGTGAGACGTGGACGTCATAGTTCGCTGAACGAGGTCGCACAGGCACTCTTCAGGAACTGAGAGGCGACGTCCGACGTGTCATAGTTCAGTGAATGAGGTCACTCAGGCACTCTTCAGGAACTGAGAGGCGACGTCCGATGTGAATTGAAGGCGTGTTTGCTTCGGCACATGTGAGATGTGGACGTTGTAGTTCCCTGAACGAGGCCGTTTAGGCACTCTTCGGGAACTTAGAGGCGACGTCCGACATGAATTGAAGGCATGTTCGTTCAGCACACGTGAGACGTCGATGTCGTAGTTCGCTGAACGAGGCCGTTTAGGCACTCTTCAGGAACTGAGAGATGACGTCCGATGTGAATTGAAGGTGTGTTCGCTTCGACACACGTGAGACATGGACATCGTAGTTTGCGGAACGAGGTCGCTCAGGCACTCTATAGGAACTGTGAGGCGACGTTCGACGTCAATTGAAGGCATGTACGCTTCGGCACATGTGGGACGTGGATGTCGTAGTTCGCTGAACGAGGCCGTTTAAGCACTCTTCAGGAACTGATAGACGACATCCGACGTGAATTGAATGCGTGTTCGCTTCAGCACACGTAAGACGTGGACATCGTAGTTCACTGAACGAGGTCGGTCAGGCACTCTACAGGAACTGAGAGGCGTCCGTGGTGTATTTTCTTCGGCACATGTGAGACGTGGACGTTGTAGTTCGCTGAGCGAGATTGCTCAGGCACTCTTCAGGAACTGAGAGGCGACGTCCGACGTGAATTGAAGGCGTGTTCGCTTCGGCACACGTGAGACGTGGACGTCGTAGTTCGCCGAACGAGGTCGCTCAGGCACTCTTCAGGAACTGAGAGGCGACGTCCGACGTGAATTGAAGGCGTTTTCACTTCGGCACACGTGAGACGTGGACATTGTAGTTCGCTGAACGAGGTCGCTTAGGCACTCTTCAGGAACTGAGAGGCGACGTTCGACATGAAATTAAGGCATGTTCGCCTCGGCACACGTGAGACATGGACGTTGTAGTTCACTAAATGAGGTCGCTCAGGCACACTTCATGAACTGAGAGGCGACGTCCGACGTGAATTGATGGCATGTTCACTTGGGCACACGTGAGATGTGGATGTCGTAGTTCGCTGAACGAGGTCGCTCAGGCACTCTTCAGGAACTGAGAGGTGACGTCCGACGTGAATTGAAGGCGTGTTCGCTTCGGCACACATGAGACGTGGACATCGTAGTTCGCTGAACGAGGTCGCTCAGGCACTCTTCAGGAACTAAGAGGCGACGTCCGACGTGAATTGAAGGCGTGTTCGCTTCGGCACCCGTGAGATGTGGACGTCGTAGTTCGCTGAACGAGGCCGTTTAGGGACTCTTCAGGAACTTAGAGGCGACGTCCGACGTGAATTGAAGGCGTGTTCGTTTCGGCACATGTGAGCCGTGGACGTCGTAGTTCGTTGAACAAGGCTGTTTAGGTACTCTTTAGGAACTGAGAGATGACGTCCGATGTGAATTGAAGGTGTGTTCGCTTCGGCACACGTGAGACGTGGACATCGTAGTTTGCTGAACGAGGTCGCTCAGGCACACTTCATGAACTGAGAGGCGACGTCAGACGTCAATTGAAGGCGTGTTCGCTTCGGCACATGTGGGACATGGACGTCATAGTTCGCTGAACAAGGCCATTTAGGAACTCTTCAGGAACTGATAGATGACGTCCGACGTGAATTGAAGGCGTGTTAAATTCAGCACACATGAGATGTGGACATCGTAGTTCGCTGAACGAGGTCGCTCAGGCACTCTACAGGAAGTGAGAGGCGATGTCCGACATGAATTGAAGACGTGTTCACTTTGGCACACATGAGACGGGGACGTCGAAGTTCGCTGAACGAGATCGCTCAGGCACTCTTCAGGAACTGAGAGGTGACGTCCGACGTGAATTGAAGGCATGTTTGCTTCGGCACGCATGAAACGTGGACGTCGTAGTTCGCTGAACGAGGTGGCTCAAGCACTCTTCAGGAACTGAGAGACGACGTCCGACGTGAATTGTAGGCATGTTCACTTCGGCACACATGAAACGTGGGCGTCGTATTTCGCTGAACGTGGTCGCTTGGGCACTCTTCAGGAATTGAGAGGCGACGTCCGACATGAATTGAAGGAATGTTCGCCTTGGCACACGTGAGACATGGACGTTGTAGTTCACTAAATGAGGTCGCTCAAGCACCCTTCAAGAACTGAGAGGCGACGTCTGACGTGAATTGAAGGCGTGTTCGTTTCAGCACATGTGAGACGTGGACGTCGTAGTTCTCTGAACGAGGTCACTCAGGCACTCTTCAGGAACTGAGAGGCGACGTCTGACGTGAATTGAAGGCGTGTTCGCTTCGGCACACGTGAGACGTGGACGTCATAGTTCGCTGAATGAGGTCACTCAGGCAGTCTTCAGGAAATGAGAGGTGACGTATGACGTGAATTGAAGGTGTGTTCGCTTCGGCACATGTGAGATGTGGACGTCGTAGTTCGCTGAATGAGGCCGTTTAGGCACTCTTCAGGAACTTAGAGGCGACGTCCGACGTTAATTGAAGGCATGTTCGTTTCAGCACACGTGAGACGTCGACATCATAGTTCGCTGAACGAGGCCGTTTAGGCACTCTTCAGGAACTGAGAGACGACGTCCGATGTGAATTGAAGGTGTGTTCGCTTCGGCACACGTGAGACATGGACATCGTAGTTTGCTGAACGAGGTCGCTCAGGCACTCTTCAAGAACTGAGAGGCGACGTCTGACGTCAATTGAAGGCGTGCTCACTTCGGCACACGTGAGACGTGGACGTCGTAGTTCGCTGAACGAGGTCGCTCAGGCACTCTTCAGGAACTGAGAGGCGACGTCCGATGTAAATTGAACCCGTGTTCACTTCGGCACACGTGAGACGTGGACGTCGTAGTTCGCTGAACGAGGTCGCTTAGGCACTCTTTAGGAACTAAGAGGCGACGTCCGACATGAATTGAATGTAGGTTCGCCTCGGCACATGTGAGACATGGACGTTGTAGTTCACTAAACGAGGGCGCTCAGGCAACCTTTAAGAACTGACAGGGGACGTCCGACATGAATTGAAGGCCTGTTCGTTTCAGCACACGTAAGACGTGGACGTCGTAGTTCACGGAATGAGGTCACTTAGGCACTCTTCAGGAACTGAGAGGCGACGTCCGACGTGAATTGAAGGCGTGTTCGCTTTGGCACACGTGAGACGTGGACGTCGTAGTTTGCTGAATGAGGTCGCTCAGGCACTCTTCAGGAACTGAGAGGCGACGCCCGACGTGAATTGAAGGCGTGTTCGCTTCGGCACACGTGAGATGTGGACATCGTAGTTCTCTGAACGAGGCCGTTTAGGCACTCCTCAGGAACTTAGAGGCGACGTCCGACGTGAATTGAAGGCGTGTTCGTTTCGGCACATGTGAGACATGGACGTCGTAGTTCGCTGAACGAGGCCGTTTAGGCACTCTTCAAGAACTGAGAGACGACGTCCGATGTGAATTGAAGGTGTGATCGCTTCGGCACAAGTGAGACATGGATATCGTAGTTTGCTGAACGAGGTCGCTCAGGCACTCTTCAGGAACTGAGAGGCGACGTCCGACGTCAATTGAAGGCGTGTTCGCTTCGGCACACATGGGACGTGGACGTCGTAGTTCGCTGAACGAGGCCGTTTAGGCACTCTTCTAGATCTGATAGATGACGTCCGACGTGAATTGAAGGCGTGTTCGCTTCAACACATGGGAGACGTGGACATCGTAGTTCGCTAAACGAGGTCGCTCAGGCACTCTATAGGAACTGAGAGGCGACGTCCGACGTGAATTGAAGGCGTGTTCGCTTCGGCATACGTGAGACGTGGACGTTGTAGTTCGCTGAAGGAGATCGCTCAGGCACTCTTCAGGAACTGAGAGGCGACGTCCAATGTGAATTGAAGGCATGTTTGCTAGGACACACGTGAGACGTGGATGTCGTAGTTCGATGAACGAGGTCGCTCAGGCACTCTTCAGGAACTGAGAGGCGACGTCCGACGTGAATTGAAGGCGTGTTCACTTCGGCCCATGTGAGACGTGGATGTCGTAGTTCGCTGAACAAGGTCGCTTAGGAACTATTCAGGAACTGGGAGGCGACGTCGGACATGAATTGAGGGCATGTTCGCCTCGGCACAAGTGAGACATGGACGTTGTGGTTCATTAAACGAGGTCACTCTAGCACTCTTCAAGAACTGAGAGGTGACGTCTGACGTGAATTGAAGGTGTGTTCGCTTCAGCACACGTGAGACATGGACGTCATAGTTCGCTGAACGAGGTCGCTCAGGCACTCTTCAGGAACTGAGAGGCGACGTCCGACGTAAATTGAAGGCGTGTTCGCTTCGGCACAGGTGAGACGTGGACGTCATAGTTCGCTGAATGAGGTCACTCAGGCACTCTTTAGGAACTGAGAGGCGACGTCCGACGTGAATTGAATGCGTGTTCGCTTTTGCACATGTCAGATGTGGACGTCGTAGTTCACTGAACGAGGCCGTTTAGGCACTCTTCAGGAACTTAGAGGCGACGTCCGACGTGAATTGAAGGCGTGTTCGTTTCGGCCCACGTGAGACGTGGACGTCGTAGATCACTGAACGAGGCCGTTTAGGCACTCTTCAGGAATTGAGAGATGACGTCCGATGTAAATTGAAGGTGTGTTTGCTTCGGCACACGTGAAATGTGGACATCGTAGTTTTCTGAATGAGGTCGCTCAGACACTCTTCAGGAACTGAGAGGCGATGGCCGACGTGAATTGAAGGCGTGTTCGCTTTAGCACACGTGAGACGTGGACATCGTAGTTGCTGAACGATGTCGCTCAGGCACTCTACAGGAACTGAGAGGCGACGTCCGACGTGAATTGAAGGTGTGTACGCTTCGGCACACGTGAGACGTGGACGTCGTAGTTCGCTAAACGAGATCGCTCAGGCACTCTTCAGGAACTGAGAGGCGACGTCTGACGTGAATTGAAGGCCGTGTTCGCTTCGGCACACTTGAGACGTGGACGTCGTAGTTCTTTGAAAGAGGTTGCTTAGGCACTCTTCAAGAACACAGGGCGATGTCCGACGTGAATTGAAGGCGTCTTCGCTTCAGCAGATGTGAGACGTGGACGTCGTAGTTCTCTGAACGAGGTCACTCAAGCACTCTTCAGGAACTGAGAGGCAACGTCCGACGTGAATTGAAGGCGTGTTTACTTCGGCAAACGTGAGACGTGGATGTCGTAGTTCGCTGAACGAGGTCGCTTAGGCACTCTTCAGGAACTGAGAGGCGACGTCCGACATGATTGAAGGCATGTTCTCCTCGGCACACGTGGACATGGACGTTGTAGTTCACTAAATGAGGTCGCTCAGGCACTCTTCAAGAACTGAGAGGCGACGTCCGACGTGAATTGAAGGCGTGTTCGCTTCAGCACACATGAGACGTGGACGTTGTAGTTCGCTGAACGAGGTCGCTTAGACACTCTTCAGGAACTGAGAGGCGACGTCCGACGTGAATTGAAGGCGTGTTCGCTTCGGCACACGTGAGACGTGGACGTCGTAGTTCGGTGAACGAGGTCGCTCAGGCACTCTTCAGGAACTGAGAGATGACGTCCGACGTGAATTGAAGGCATGTTCGCTTGGGCACACGTGAGATGTGGAAGTTAAAGTTCGCTGAACGAGGCCGTTTAGGCACTCTTTAGGAACTTAGAGGCGACGTCTGACAGGAATTGACGGCGTGTTCGTTTCGGAGCACGTGAGACGTGGACGTCGTAGTTCGATGAATGAGGCCGTTTAAGCACTGATCAGGAACTGAGAGACAACGTCCAATGTGAATTGAAGGTGTGCTCTCTTCGGCACACGTGAGACGTGGACATCGTAGTTTGCTGAACATGGTCGCTCAAGCACTCTTCAGGAACTGAGAGGCGACGTCTGTCGTCAATTGAAGGCGTGTTCGCTCGGCACATGTGAGACGTGGACGTTGTAGTTCGCTGAACGAGGTCGCTTAGGCACTCTTCAGGAACTGAGAGGCGACGTCCGACGTGAATTGAAGGCGTGTTCACTTCGGCACACGAGATGTGGACATCATAGTTGTTGGCCCTTTTGGTACGGCAGCTAGCTAACCTAGAGGGGGGGTGAATAGGTTTTCTGAGATCTGAAATAGAAACTTAAACACAGAAATTAACACTTGAAGGTATGGTTAGTTTAGTGTGATGAATAGTAGCAGTGCGGAAGCAAATAAACAATCACACAAATAACACAAGAGATTTATCCTGGTTCGGCCCTTCCCACATGGAAGTCCTACGTCCAGTCCCCAAGCAACCTCTTGGGATTTCACTAACCAAGGGTACAGTCCCCCTTAAGGACACTACAACACCCAGCACCCCAGCTGGTCTTCTTCTCTTTCCGAGCAAGAAGGCAGCCCACTTCTCTTACAGGTAAAGAAGCCAACCTCCTGGTACAAACCCCAGTGCGGTTCTGCTAGACACAAACCCCTAGCTGGGTTACACACTGTATACAGTCCTACAGCTGGACAGAAGTCTTTCTTAGAAAAGAAGAACAAAGCTGAGAGTTGGAACAAATAAAAACCAACTACAAGAACTCTCAGCAAAGACTCTCTCCCCCAGATTTACACGATGCACACAGAGAGAGAGAGAAGAGAGGAGAAGGAGCTTGAATGCTTCAGTGCTTCAGATGCTTGAACACTTCTTCTTGGGCTCAGACTCTTTCTCTCTTTTTCTTTGAGTGTATTTGGAGTTCAGGTTCCTCACTGGTTGTACACTCATTCAAAAGATCTTCAGGAAAGCTCTATATATTCTTCAGCCATGCTTCATCTTTTATATGACCAGCTTTGAATAAATCCGTTGGAGTTCTAGCCGTTGCTCATCTTCTGTTTCTTCTGATAATTTGTGGTCTACGAGGTCTGCAAGCATAGAAAAAAGCGTTTAGATAAAATAGTGTTTCTGTCAAAAAGGCTCATACCTTTATGTTTCCTGATGCCACCCAGAAGTGGTAAGTAATCTCTCTTTTGTTGGTAGGAGAGAAGAGATCTAGAAAGATAAGTAAAAAGATCTCCTGTCAGAAAGATAGAGGATTACCCAAATCAAGAATATTGACTTTTTCACTAGATGCCAAAAGGCACTTTGAAATATAAAGGAAATCTATGTTTTTACAAAGAAGTCTGTGTTTTACAAAGGAATCCATGTTTCACTTATCAAATCCTTATGAGAGTTACAAAGGAATCCATGTTTTACAAAGGAATCCATGTTTTACAAAGGAGTCTGTGTGAGTTACAAAGGAATCCTTATGAGAGTCACTTATCGAATCCTTATGAGAGCGAATCGTTATGAGAGCAAATCGATGTGGACTCACTTATCAAATCGTTATGGGACCAAATCGATGTGGAGTCACTTATCAAATCGTTATGGGACCAATCGATGTGAAAGTCACTTATCAAATCGTTATGGGACCAATCGATATGAAAGTCACTTATCAAATCGTTATGGGACCAAATCGATGTGGAGTCACTTATCAAATCGTTATGGACCAAATCGATATGAAAGTCACATATCAAATCGTTATGGGACCAAATCGATGTGAGAGTGAATCCTTATAGCAGTGAATCCTTATGAGAGCGAATCCTTATGACAGTGAATCCTTATGGCACTTTGCGAACTGAAATCGATGTATATTGAATGGACATCGATTTATCTGATTAGTGCAAATCATTACAGAATAATGTCATAAAATTATATTTATTAGAAAATCATGATATTTAAATTATTATTAGAAAATTCATGGTATTAAATATATTTAATATTCAATTAATCATGTAAATTTATATTTATTAAGAAAAACATGATATTAAATATTTTTAATAAAATTAATTAAACATAAATTGTTATCACCAAAATAAAAGGGTAAAATATAGGAGTGGTTCAACAATCTCCCCTTTTTGGTGATGACAAAATTTATGAGAATTTTCTGACAAAAATATGTAAAGCATAGAAAAATACAGAAAATTCACAGATAATGCATACCGTATTACTTCCCCCTTTTTGTCACAAACCAAAAGGAAGGTTTTTACCATTGCATTCTCTCCCCTTTGTGAAAGAAATTCTTACCATTGAGGGGTTCAACAATGATTGACATAAATGAATAACTCCCCCTTAGTCTGTGCTCCCCCTGAATGAGAGACTCCACCTGAATGAAACTTGCAATAATTGTTAGTAATAAAACTAATTCATTTTTGTGACTACTCTTTCTTCAGATGTGATTTGAATGAAGAATCTGCAGTCACTTCTGCCTTGAGCATTCTTGGTTTTTGATGCTCTAAGGCTAACCTGCAAATACATTACTCAGAGGTAGGTACCCCATTCTTTTTGGGTCCTTGATGGTTAGATGCATGAAAATAATATTTAGGAATCCGGACTAAGTGCTTGTTGGCAGGTGTTACTGGTGTGTCCTAATTTATTACAATGAGAACAACAATGAATATAATCTATTTTGTAGTTCTTATTATTTTTATGATGTCGTTTAGGACATTAATTTTAAAACATTTTCTTTTACAGGGGCCATTTTCTGAGGCAACTTGGTTTCTTTTACAAATTTTGGTAATGGATATTTTCCTGGAATACTGCTTGTTTTCCTTTTTCCAGAGGTATGTATCCAAGGCCTTGCTTGTTATTTCCAGGTTTTGACCCTTTCAAAATAAAGCTAAAGAAGTTTTTCCTTTTGTTAATTTTCTAACTGATTCTTTTAGGTAGAGATTTTCTTCAGTTAGAATTTTTAATTTTTCTTCTAACTCTAACTTTTCATTATTTTGCTTTTCAAATCTTCATTCAAAAGATGATTATTTTCTTTACTATCTTTTAATTGTTCCTCTAATTGTTCCATTTCTGATTTAAGATCAGAATTAGTGTTTTCCAAACAAGTAAGGTTGTTCTTGATATTTCTCAATTCTTTTACAACAACCTTGTGTTTATCATAAAGTTCATTGAAAACTTGTTCTAAATCTTCAGATTCTGATCCTGAATCTGTGCAAGAATCAAAAGATGAGTTAGAATGTACCTCATCTAGTCCTACCATGAGGGCTAGATTTACCTGCTCTTTTTCGGAATCTGAGCTTGATGATTCTGAGCTTGTGACCTCATCATTTTCCCAAGCAGCCGCCATGGCTTTCTTTTAAATTTCTTGTGCTGCTTCTTGGGTTTTTCAGTTTGACCAGTCTTCTTGAGTCTTGGACAATCCGGTCTCAGTGTCCAGGTTTTCTGCATTCATAGCAGACTGGTTCTTTCTCTTTTCTGTCTTTCTTTTGAATCCTTTTCGATCCATTTTTCTTCTTCTTGAAAATTTTCCGAAGCTTGGACAGAACTTCATCTACGTCACTGTCTTCAGAATCTGCATTTTTGGAGCTAGAAGAAGAAGTGAAAGGAGCAGCTACAACCTTGAGAGCATTAGTACATTTCTTCTTAGATGAACTTTCAGACAATCGCTCCATATTTATTTCATGGCCATGAGAGAACCTATTAAATTATCAATTGACAATTTGGTTAAATCATGGGCCTCTTCAATAGCAGTTACTTTAGGTGTCCAGAAATAGTTAAGGACCTAAGTATTTTTCTAACAGTTTCCTCATCAGAAAGATTTTTACCAAGAGAGCTTAGACCAACTACTATACTTGAAAATCTATTATACATTTGAGTGATATTTTCATTTGGAAACATTTTAAATTGCTCATATGTGAGACAAGAATATCTATTCTAGTTTGTTTTACTTTATCTGTTCCTTCATAAGTTATCTGCAGTTTATCCCATATTTCTTTAGCAGATTTACATGTATTACTCTACTAAATTCTTTTTTGGATAAAGCACAACATAAATAGTTCTTAGCTTTAAAGTTTAAAGATAGTTTATTTTTATCAGCTATTGTAATAGCAGTAGTGCCTGGAATAGGAACAACAAACAAAATCACCTACCTCTATTACCGCCACAGATCGAAGTCTGTGCCTCGAATGAAGCATTCCATTCTCATCTTCCAATATTGGTAGTCCTCTCCATCAAAGAATGGAGGTCTGGTGACTGATTGACCTTCAATATCCTTGAGCTGCCATGGATCTTTACTCTAAGATTGTTGGATCTTCTTTGAATGATCAGAGACCCGCTCTGATACCACTTGTTGGCCCTTTTGGTACGGCAGCAAGCTAACCTAGAGGGGGGGTGAATAGGTTTTCTGAGATCTGAAATAGAAACTTAAACACAGAAATTAACACTTGAAGGTTTGGTTAGTTTAGTGTGATGAAAGTAGCAGTGCGGAAGCAAATAACAATCACACAAATAACACAAGAGATTTATCCTGGTTCGGCCCTTCCCACATGGAAGTCCTACGTCCAGTCCCAGAAGCAACCTCTTGGGATTTCACTAACCAAGGGTACAGTCCCCCTTAAGGACACTACAACACCCAGCACCCCAGCTGTCTCTTCTCTTTCCCGGGCAAGAAGGCAGCCCACTTCTCTTACAGATAAAGAAGCCAACCTCCTGGTACAAACCCCAGTGCGGTTCTGCTAGACACAACCCCTAGCTGGGTTACACACTGTATACAGTCTACAGCTGGACAGAAGTCTTTCTTAGAAAAGAAAGAACAACTGAGAGTTGGAACAAATAAAAACCAACTACAAGAACTCTCAGCAAAGACTCTCTCCCCCAGATTTACACGATGCACACAGAGAGAGAGGAGAGAGAGGAGAAGGAGCTTGAATGCTTCAGTGCTTCAGATGCTTGAACACTTCTTCTTGGCTCCAGGCTCTTTCTCTCTTTTTCTTGAGTGTATTTGGAGTTCAGGTTCCTCACTAGTTGTACACTCATTCAAAAGATCTCAGGAAACTCTATATATTTTCTTCAGCCATGCTTCATCTTTTATATGAGCAGCTTTGAATAAATCCGTTGGAGTTCTAGCCGTTGCTCATCTTCTCTTTCTTCTGATAATTTGTGGTCTACGAGGTCTGCAAGCATAGAAAAAGCGTGTTTAGATAAAATAGTGTTTCTGTCAAAAAGGCTCATACCTTTATGTTTCCTGATGCCACCCAGAAGTGGTAAGTAATCTCTCTTTTGTTGGCAGGAGAGAAGAGATCTAGAAAGATAAGCAAAAAGATCTCCTGTCAGAAAGATAGAGGATTACCCAAATCAAGAATTGACTTTTTCACTAGATGCCAAAAGGCACTTTGAAATATAAAGGAAATCTATGTTTTTACAAAGAAGTCTGTGTTTTACAAAGGAATCCATGTTTCACTTATCAAATCCTTATGAGAGTTACAAAGGAATCCATGTTTTACAAAGGAATCCATGTTTTTACAAAGGAGTCTGTGTGAGTTACAAAGGAATCCTTATGAGAGTCACTTATCGAATCCTTATGAGAGCGAATCGTTATGAGAGCAAATCGATGTGGACACTTATCAAATCGTTATGGGACCAAATCGATGTGGAGTCACTTATCAATCGTTATGGGACCAATCGATGTGAAAGTCACTTATCAAATCGTTATGGGACCAAATCGATGAAAGTCACTTATCAAATCGTTATGGGACCAAATCGATGTGGAGTCACTTATCAAATCGTTATGGGACCAATCGATATGAAAGTCACATATCAAATCGTTATGGGACCAAATCGATGTGAGAGTGAATCCTTATAGCAGTGAATCCTTATGAAGCGAATCCTTATGACAGTGAATCCTTATGGCACTTTGCGAACTGAAATCGATGTATATTGAATGGACATCGATTTATCTGATTAGTGCAAATCATTACAGAATAATGTCATAAAATTATATTTATTAGAAAATCATGATATTTAATTATTATTAGAAAATTCATGGTATTAAATATATTTAATATTCAATTAATCATGTAAATTTATATTTATTAAGAAAAACATGATATTATATTTTTAATAAAATTAATTAAACATAAATTTGTTATCACCAAAATAAAAGGGTAATAAAATAGGAGTGGTTCAACAATCTCCCCCTTTTTGGTGATGACAAAATTTATGAGAATTTTCTGACAAAATATGTAAAGCATAGAAATACAGAAAATTCACAGATAATGCATACCATGTATACTCTCCCCCCCTTTTTGTCACAAACCAAAAAGGAAGGTTTTTACCATTGCATTCTCTCCCCTTTGTGAAAGAAATTCTTACCATTGAGGGGTTCAACAATGATTGACATAAATGAATAACTCCCCCTTAGTCTGTGCTCCCCCTGAATGAGAGACTCCACCTGAATGAAACTTGCAAATAATTGTTAGTAATAAAACTAATTCATTTTTGTGACTACTCTTTCTTCAGATGTGATTTGAATGAAGAATCTGCAGTCACTCTCTGCCTTGAGCATTCTTGGTTTTTGATGCTCTAAGGCTAACCTGCAAATACATTACTCAAGGTAGGTACCCAATTCTTTTTGGGTCCTTGATGGTTAGATGCATGAAAATATATTTAGGAATCCGGAACTAAGTGCCTTGTTGTGCAGGTGTTTACTGTGTGTCCTAATTTATTACAATGAGAACAACAATGAATATAATCTATTTTGTAGTTCTTATTATTTTATGATGTCTGTTTAGGACATAATTTTTAAAACATTTTCTTTTACAGGGGCCATTTTCTGAGGCAACTTGGTTTCTTTTACAAATTTTGGTAATGGATATTTTCCTGGAATACTGCTTGTTTTCCTTTTTCCAGAGGTATGTATCCAAGCCTTGCTTGTTATTTCCAGGTTTTGACCCTTTCAACATAAAGCTAAAGAGTTTTTCCTTTTGTTAATTTTCTAACTGATTCTTTTAGGTAGAGATTTTCTTCAGTTAGAATTTTTAATTTTTCTTCTAACTCTAACTTTTCATTATTTTGCTTTTCAATCTTCATTCAAAAGATGATTATTTTCTTTACTATCTTTTAATTGTTCCTCTAATTGTTCCATTTCTGATTTAAGATCAGAATTAGTGTTTTCCAAACAAGTAAGGTTGTTCTTGATATTTTTCAATTCTTTTACAACAACCTTGTTTTATCAAAGTTCATTGAAAACTTGTTCTAAATCTTCAGATTCTGATCCTGAATCTGTGCAAGAATCAAAAGATGAGTTAGAATGTACCTCATCTAGTCCTACCATGAGGGCTAGATTTACCTGCTCTTTTTCGGAATCTGAGCTTGATGATTCTGAGCTTGTGACCTCATCATTTTCCCAAGCAGCCGCCATGGCTCTTCTTTTAAATTTCTTGTGCTGCTTCTGGGTTTTCAGTTTGACCAGTCTTCTTGAGTCTTGGACAATCCGGTCTCAGATGTCCAGGTTTTCTGCATTCATAGCAGACTGGTTCTTTCTCTTTTCTGTCTTTCTTTTGAATCCTTTTCGATCCATTTTTCTTCTTCTTGAAAATTTTCCGAAGCTTGGACAGAACTTCATCTACGTCACTGTCTTCAGAATCTGCATTTTTGGAGCTAGAAGAAGAAGTGGAAGGAGCAGCTACAACCTTGAGAGCATTAGTACATTTCTTCTTAGATGAACTTTCAGACAATCGCTCCATATTTATTCATGTGCCATGAGAGAACCTATTAAATTATCAATTGACAATTTGGTTAAATCATGGGCCTCTTCAATAGCAGTTACTTTAGGTGTCCAAGAAATAGTTAAGGATCTAAGTATTTTTCTAACAGTTTCCTCATCAGAAAGATTTTTACCAAGAGAGCTTAGACCAACTACTATACTTGAAAATCTATTATACATTTGAGTGATATTTTCATTTGGAAACATTTTAATTGCTCATATTGTGAGACAAGAATATCTATTCTAGTTTGTTTTACTTTATCTGTTCCTTCATAAGTTATCTGCAGTTTATCCCATATTTCTTTAGCAGATTTACATGTAGATACTCTACTAAATTCTTTTTTGGATAAAGCACAACATAAATAGTTCTTAGCTTTAAAGTTTAAAGATAGTTTATTTTTATCAGCTATTGTAATAGCAGTAGTGCCTGGAATAGGAACAAAAACAAAATCACCTACCTCTATTACCTGCCACAGATCGAAGTCTGTGCCTCGAATGAAGCATTCCATTCTCATCTTCCAATATTGGTAGTCCTCTCCATCAAAGAATGGAGGTCTGGTGACTAATTGACCTTCAGCATATCCTTGAGCTGCCATGGATCTTTACTCTAAGATTGTTGGATCTTCTTTGAATGATCAGAGACCCGCTCTGATACCACTTGTTGGCCCTTTTGGTACGGCAGCAAGCTAACCTAGAGGGGGGTTGAATAGGTTTTCTGAGATCTGAAATAGAAACTTAAACACAGAAATTAACACTTGAAGGTTTGGTTAGTTTAGTGTGATGAATAGTAGCAGTGCGGAAGCAAATAAACAATCACACAAATAACAAAGAGATTTATCCTGGTTCGGCCCTTCCCACATGGAAGTCCTACGTCCAGTCCCCAAGCAACCTCTTGGGATTTCACTAACCAAGGGTACAGTCCCCCTTAAGGACACTACAACACCCAGCACCCCAGCTGGTCTTCTCTTCTCTTCCCGAGCAAGAAGGCAGCCCACTTCTCTTACAGATAAAGAAGCCAACCTCCTGGTACAAACCCCAGTGCGGTTCTGCTAGACACAAACCCCTAGCTGGGTTACACACTGTATACAGTCCTACAGCTGGACAGAAGTCTTTCTTAGAAAAGAAAGAACAAAGCTGAGAGTTGGACAACAATAAAAACCAACTACAAGAACTCTCAGCAAAGACTCTCTCCCCCAGATTTACACGATGCACACAGAGAAGAGAGAGAGAGAGGAGAAGGAGCTTGAATGCTTCAGTGCTTCAGATGCTTGAACACTTCTTCTTGGGCTCAGGCTCTTTCTCTCTTTTTCTTTGAGTGTATTTGGAGTTCAGGTTCCTCACTAGTTGTACACTCATTCAAAAGATCTTCAGGAAAGCTCTATATATTCTTCAGCCATGCTTCATCTTATATGACCAGCTTTGAATAAATCCGTTGGAGTTCTAGCCGTTGCTCATCTTCTGTTTCTTCTGATAATTTGGGTCTACGAGGTCTGCAAGCATAGAAAAAAGTTTAGATAAAATAGTGTTTCTGTCAAAAAGGCTCATACCTTTATGTTTCCTGATGCCACCCAGAAGTGGTAAGTAATCTCTCTTTTGTTGGCAGGAGAGAAGAGATCTAGAAAGATAAGCAAAAAGATCTCCTGTCAGAAAGATAGAGGATTACCCAAATCAAGAATATTGACTTTTTCACTAGATGCCAAAAGGCACTTTGAAATATAAAGGAAATCTATGTTTTTACAAAGAAGTCTGTGTTTTACAAAGGAATCCATGTTTCACTTATCAATCCTTATGAGAGTTACAAGGAATCCATGTTTTACAAAGGAATCCATGTTTTTACAAGGAGTCTGTGTGAGTTACAAAGGAATCCTTATGAGAGTCACTTATCGAATCCTTATGAGAGCGAATCGTTATGAGAGCAAATCGATGTGGAGTCACTTATCAAATCGTTATGGGACCAATCGATGTGGAGTCACTTATCAAATCGTTATGGGACCAAATCGATGTGAATGTCACTTATCAAATCGTTATGGGACCAAATCGATATGAAAGTCACTTATCAAATCGTTATGGGACCAATCGATGTGGAGTCACTTATCAAATCGTTATGGGACAAATCGATATGAAAGTCACTTATCAAATCGTTGGGACCAAATCGATGTGAGAGTGAATCCTTATAGCAGTGAATCCTTATGAGAGCGAATCCTTATGACAGTGAATCCTTATGGCACTTTGCGAACTGAAATCGATGTATATTGAATGGACATCGATTTATCTGATTAGTGCAAATCATTACAGAGAATGTCATAAATTATATTATTAGAAAATCATGATCAGATTTTAAATTATTATTAGAAAATCATGGTATTAAATATTTAATATTCAATTAATCATAAATT
Source organism: Colocasia esculenta (assembly GCA_014218235.1). Taxonomy (NCBI): domain Eukaryota; kingdom Viridiplantae; phylum Streptophyta; class Magnoliopsida; order Alismatales; family Araceae; genus Colocasia; species Colocasia esculenta. The sequence goes on from CM024761.1 coordinate 134,333,555, forward strand.
TATATTTATTAAGAAAAACATGATATTAAATATTTTTAATAAAATTAATTAACATAAATTTGTTATCACCAAAATAAAAGGGTAAATATAGGAGTGGTTCAACAATAGTTCGCTGAACGAGGTCGCTTAGGCACTCTTCAAGAACTGAGAGGCGACGTCCGACATGAATTGAAGGCATGTTCGCCTCGCCACACGTGAGACATGGATGTTGTAGTTCACTAAACGAGGTCGCTCAGGCATCGTTGAAGAATTGAGAGGCGACGTCCGACGTAAATTGAAGGCGTGTTCACTTCAGCACACGTGAGACGTGGAAGTCGTAGTTCTCTGAACGAGGTCGCTCAGGCACTCTTTAGGAACTGAGAGGTGACGTCCGACGTGAATTGAAGGCGTGCTTGCTTCGGCACACGTGAGACGTGGACATCGTAGTTCGCTGAACGAGGTCACTCAGGCACTCTTCAGGAACTGAGAGGCGACATCCGACGTGAATTGAAGGGGTGTTCACTTCGGCACAAGTGAGATGTGGACGTCGAAGTTCGCTGAACAAGGCCGTTTAGGCACTCTTCAGGAACTTAGAGGCGACGTCCGATGTGAGTTGAAGGCGTGTTCGTTTCGGCACACGTGAGACGTTGACGTCGTAGTTCGATGAACGAGGCCGTTTAGGCACTCTTCAGGAACTGAGAGACGACATCCGATGTGAATTGATGGTGTGTTCGCTTCGGCACACGGGAGACGTGGACATCGTAGTTTTCTAACGAGGTCACTCAGGCACTCTTCAGGAACTGAGAGGCGACGTCCGACGTGAATTGAAGGCGTGTTCGCTTCGGCACACGTGAGATGTGGACGTCGTAGTTCGCTGAAGGAGGCCGTTTAGGCACTCTTTAGGAACTTAGAGGCGACGTTCGACGTGAATTGAAGGTGCATTCGTTTCGGCACATGTGAGACGTGGACGTCGTAGTTTGCTGAACGGGGCTGTTTAGGCACTCTTCAGGAATTGAGAGACGACGTCCGATGTGAATTGAAGGTGTGTTCGGTTCGGCACAAGTGAGACATGAACATCGTAGTTTGCTGAACGAGGTCGCTCAGGCACTCTTCAGGAACTGAGAGGGGATGCCAGCGTCAATTGAAGCGTGTTCGCTTCGGCACACGTGGGATGTGGACGTCGTAGTTCGCTAAACGAGGCAGTTTAGGCACTCTTCAGGAACTGATAGACGACGTCCGATGTGAATCGAAGGCATGTTCGCTTCAACACACGTGAGACGTGGACATCGTAGTTCACTGAACGAGGTCGCTCAGGCACTCTATAGGAACTGAGAGGCGATGTCTGACGTGAATTGAAGGCGTGTTCACTTCGGCACACGTGGGACGTGGACGTCATAGTTCGCTGAACGAGATCACTCGGGCACTCTTCAGGAACTGAGAGGCGACGTCCGACGTGAATTGAAGGCGTGTTCGCTTCGGCACACGTGAGCCGTGGACGTCGTAGTTCGCTGAACGAGGTCGCTCATGCACTCTTCAGGAACTGAGAGGCAACGTCCGACGTGAATTGAAGGCGTGTTCACTTCGGCACATGTGAGACGTGGACATCGTAGTTCGCTGAACGAGGTCGCTTAGGCACTCTTCAGGAACTGAGAGGCGACGTCCGACATGAATTGAAGGCATGTTCGCCTCGGCACACGTGAGACATGGACGTTGTAGTTCACTAAACGAGGTGACTCAGGCACTCTTCAAGAACTGAGAGGCGACGTCCTACGTGAATTGAAGGCGTGTTCGCTTCAGCACATGTGAGACGTGGACATCGTAGTTCGCTGAACGAGGTCGCTCAGGCACTCTTCAGGAACTGAGAGGCGACGTCCGACGTGAATTGAAGGCATGTTCGCTTCAGCACACGTGAGACGTGGATGCCATAGTTCGCTGAATGAGGTCACTCAGTCACTCTTCATGAACTGAGAGGCGACGTCCGACGTGAATTGAAGCCGTGTTCGCTTGGGCACACTTGAGATGTGAACGTCGTAGTTTGCTGAGCGAGGCCGTTTAGGCACTCTTCAAAAACTTAGAGGCGACGTCCATTGAGAATTGAAGGCGTGTTCATTTCGGCACACGTGAGACGTGGATGTCGTACTTCGCTGAACGAGAACATTTAGGCACTCTTCAGGAACTGAGAGACGATGTCCAATGTGAATTGAAGGTGTGTTCGCTTCGACACACGTGAGACGTGGACATCGTAGTTTGCTGAATGAGGTCGCATAGGCACTCTTCAGGAACTGAGAGGCGATGTCCGACGTCAATTGAAGGCGTGTTCGCTTTGGCACATGTGGGACGTGGACGTCGTAGTTCACTGATCGAGGCTCTTTAGGCACTCTTCGGGAACTGATAGACGACGTCCGACGTGAATTGAAGGCATGTTCGCTTACCACACGTGAGATGTGGACATCGTAGCTCGCTGAACGATGTCGCTCAGGCACTCTACAGGAACTGAGGGGCGACGTCCGACGTGAATTGAAGGGTGTTCGCTTCGGCGCACGTGAGACGTGGATGTCGTAGTTCACTGAACGAGATCGCTCAGGCACTCTTCAGGAACTGAGAGGCGATGTCCGACGTGAATTGAAGGCATGTTCACTTCAGCACACATGAGATGTGGATGTCGTAGTTCGCTGAATGAGGTCGCTCAGGCACTCTTCAGGAACTGAGAGGCGACGTCCGACGTGAATTGAAGGCATGTTCACTTCGGCACACGTGAGACGTGGACCTCGTAGTTCGCTGAATGAGGTCGCTTAGGCACTCTTCAGGAACTGAGAGGCGACGTCCGACATGAATTGAAGGCATGTTCACCTCGGCACACGTGAGACATGGATTGTAGTTCACTAAACGAGGTTGCTCAGGCACTCTTCAAGAATGAGAGGCGACGTCCGATGTGAATTGAAGGCGTGTTCGCTTCAGGACATGTGAGACGTGGATGTCGTAGTTCTCTGAACGAGGCTGTTTAGGCACTCCTCAAGAACTGAGAGACGACATCCGATGTGAAATGAAGGCATGTTCACTTCTGCACACGTGAGACGTGGATGTCGTAGTTCACTGGACGAGGTCGCTTAGGCACTCGTCAGGAACTGAAAGATGACATCGGATGTGAATCGAAGGCGTGTTCGCTTCAGCACACGTGAGATATGGATGTCGTAGTTCTGCTGAACGAGGCTGCTTAGGCACTCGTCAGGAACTGAAGGATGACGTCCGACGTGAATAGAAGGCGTGGCGCTTCGGCACACGCAAGACGTGAATGTCAGTTCGCTGAACGAGGTCATTTAGGCACTCATCAGGGACTTAAATACGACTTCCAATGTGAACTAAGGCCATGCTGGGGGCTGTAATTTGGTTGAGTCAAACCAATGTTGGCGACGAGTTTACTTCGGCACTCGTTAAACTCGACATACTAGAAGCCTACGCTCATCGTGATAAGATAGTAATAGCCTGTGGTTCTATGACCTCGGTATTAGAAACCGTTCGAAAGACAAGTTCTCATATTGAACGACGACGAACACATGCGACCGATGACAAAAAGTTGCAATTCTATTGATAAAGAGAGAGGTACAGCGTGCGGCGAAGCGCCATGTACACATGAAATCTAGTCCACGACGACGCCAGTGCCGACATGAGTCTCTCTCGTCAGGCATTGCTGGCTAACCGGCTACGACGTTGTTGGCAGCGGCCTCGAAGATTTCCTAGGTAGCAGTGGCTACCGCATCATCGACGACAGTAGAGATGCTTTCGTCTCTATCGTCGGTGCCCATCTCTTCGTCCTCTTCCTCATCGAGTACGACCTTGGAAACATCAATGTTCAGGAAGTGTTCCCGAACACGTTTGAGGCAGAAGTCGTACCCTTGCTTGAAGAGCATGACGACCTCAGCTTTAAGCTCGTCAGACTCCTGATAGTCGGCAATGGCGTCGTCGATTGCGTTCTTTCGCTCTTCGGCCACCAGTCGCGCAGTCTCGGCATTTGTCTCCTCATGAGCCTCCATATCTGCCTTGAGGACCTTCTTCTCATCCTGGAGCAGCCTGTCCGCTTTCTCGCCTCCTCGGCTCTCAGCTTCCTTTCGACCCTGAGTTTGGCCTCGGCCTCAGCTACTCGTGCCTCAGCAGAAGCTCGGGAGGACTCAACCCGGAGCAGAAGCGTCCCAAACGATGCCAGCTGCTCTTGAGTTGCCCTATAGAAGTCATCAATGATCTAGTTGGATTTCTAGGCCAACGAACGGGCTTTGACTCCAGCTGGTACCGCATGTCGGCCCCACTCCATAGCGCTAAGTTCCTTCGATCGACTGGGCGACGTCGGGAGAGAGTAACCTGAGGTAGTGACCTCGGTCGATGCTGGGACAGGCCGAGAACGTTTGGAGGGCGCCCTCTCTGATGACTGCGGGGTCGAGTGCGACAAAGCAGCAGCGAGGGCGTTGGTCTCGGCCTGTCGGCCGTGCTTCGCACCTCGGCTGACACTCTTCTTTCTTCTTGCCATAAGCTCGCGTGTGGCCATCTCAGAGAGGGACAGTACTCTTCGCCCTCGCTGATGGCGCCGATGACTTGCCCTTGTCGGCCATCACTATGAGAGAAGGTCGATCAGTTGGTAGAAAAGATCAGACGACGACTAGAGAAAGAACATCGGAAATAAAGGTAGACCTTGGCTAGCCTCGGCTATCAGCTTGAACAACTTCTCGGAAGGCTCCAGTCGGTCGGGAGGCTCCACCGCCTGCAGAGACTCAAACTTTGAGAGCTCGGAGGCAACAAGATTTGGTGGGCGGAAGGTTTTGTCACGAAGGTTTACGGCCGACCAGGTGGTCAGGAAGGGCCACTCAGACTGAGAATGAACAAAAATGAAGCTCATCTTCCAATTGTGGACAGAGGAAGGCATTCGGCCAAGAATTTGCCAACCTACCGGGCTGCGAAGTACAACCAGTCTCTAAAGGATTTTATGGAGAAGCAGTGAAAGAATAGGCGTGAGGTCAGAAAGACCTTGGCCATGGAACAGACAGCTAGAAAGCCGACAACTGACCTCTAGGAGTTCGGCGTCAGCTGTGATGGAGCGACTCCCAGTATGATGAGAAGAAGAATAATGAAGGGATGGAGGGGTAGATGGAAGCCTACTCGGATTGCCTCGGAGTTTTTAAAAACTCCCCTCAGCATGGAATAATGGGCACGAAGCTGTTTGAAGAGTAAACAGTAAAGTCCTCGGGGTAGACAAGATGTGGATGATTCCTCATCCATTGTAAGGTCTCTTCATCGATCTCACACTAAGCGTCGACTACCGTGTCGGCTTGCCGACGAGATCTCGAGGTGTTAGGGGAAGGTTGTCTGGGAACATAGTCACCAGGACCGACTTACAATTCAGAAGACTCCTCAGCGTGATCCGACGCCTGAGCGTCGGGCCGAGCACCCTCCATAGCCGTCCTTTCCAAAGGATGGGGGGAGTTCGCCTCGGAACGATCCAAAGCAGTGAAGCTCTCGGAGGAGAACCACCAGATGAGGAGGAGAGGAACTGTACAAGGTAGAGCTCATGGCTTACCTCTGAAGGGAAGAAGCAAGCAAACAAGCACTCGAACAACAGCTCGGAGGTCGTCGAGAGCGTCGGCTCGTCGGCTGGTCGTCTAAGAAGTGCTCGCATGCGAATGCAAGGGTAGTTTTTTCGGCAGCGGACCCCACTATTTATAGTGCCAGGGGCTAGTCATATCCAACGGTGAATAATCATCAACTGTGAATGGCGGTTCAAATCTGGACGCGTGGCGTTATTGGATTGGTCGCCGAGCTTGTAACACCCCGAAAATTTTTATTTGTTGAAAAACTTGAAAAATAGGTTATTAGACTTAACCATTATTTTTAAATTGAATTAATTGATATCTGGGAATGTTTAGCATTAATGAACATTTCCCTAGTGTCGTACTCAGAGGTGCGTGCTCCCACAGGGCGACACTGGAAAACAACAACGAATAAAAACCGAGAGTACCATAATTTTCATAAAATTGTGGAGATATCAGAAATGTAATTATCTGAATTTTTCGACGTACGGATTTGGAGATTAAGTCGACGCGACCATTTTTCGGGTGATTTTTCACCTACTGTAAAATAAATTCCAAAAATTAACTAAAATCACCACAATTTTTAAAATCATCATATTAACCTATGGTCATAATTTCAATGCAATCAGGTACTGTTTGGATAGGTTTATCTAAGGAGCAATGGGTCACCTGATTTATGGGTGATTTACGTAAAGGAATTTTGTGGGAATTTTACTATGCTTACGTGTGGGGCACCAGTGAGGCCAGCACAATTACTTGTGCAGTGAACACGTTTGTTACTAACGTGTAAACCTGTGGAGTGTTGCATGGGATACGTGTTGTGGTAAAACCAATTGGGTTTTCACCACGACACCTCAAGAGGCTGATGTGCCGATGCATGAGAAATCCGCTGGGTCTATAAGAACCACTTCACAGCCTTCGAACCCAGCATTCCCACTCCTGTAGGTGGGTGTGTTGCAACTGAGACCACTTCACTTCCGTGCTATTGAGCTGAGCTGCCATTTCTACCTGGAGAAGCTTCAACGACTGATTCTTGGTGTCTCCTTTGCACTGGGAAGAATTGTTGATTGAGGCTTGGAAAGGATCGAACTATTGTTGTGGGGTGCTGCTGCCAGGTTAGTGAAGGATTTCCACCAGTGCATTAGTGCATCTGTTGAGGCTATCCTACGTGCAAGTTTGCAGTCCTTTCTCTTGTTCTGTGGATCTTCAAGTTAAAAGAACTTACACTGTCTCGTAAGGTAGGATTCGATCCTCTTTCTTTCTTCTCTAACTCATGTTCTTGACATTCTTTAGAACCTACTGTTTGGATGTTCAAGTTTATGTTCTAATGTCATGAGTACCTCTACTATTTGTGTATCTTGTATTGCTGTAGAAGCTACTCCTTGAGATTCATATGATCTCTGTTTGGAAGGATCTCTTCCAGTATCACGTTGTAGTGGATTCCTAGCTATTCAGGTGTAGGATTCAATTCTTAATTCTCTTACCTTTCACCTTTGGGTTCATTGTTTGAAATGAATCTACTTTGTGTCTATTACTCTGTAATTCTGAGAATATGTTCATGATAGAACTATATTCTCCAACATGTTTTAGTTAGTTTTAATCCATGAGAGTTCATAGATTGTTCCTTCCTTTCTTAACTTGATTCAAAAATCTGGAGTTTTATCAGTACTCTTGAGTAATGTAGACAGAACCATGATGGTTCTTTCTTGTGTGAAATTGATTTATTGAAAGGTCATGGAGGTCTTAAGTGTGTGAACCTGACAAGTGTTTAGTGAAAAAGAGAAGAGAGTTTAAGAGAAGACTTTCCAATCCATTTTCCTTGAACTCTCCTTTCAGTTTTTCTTCTTGAAAGATCAACATATGAACAACATTACATGTTTTTATCTTTCATTCTCTTGTCATGATAGCTTCATGTTGAGGCTAAAATAATGTTTGGATTAAGTCCTAATCATGTTAGGAATGATAGAGGAGGTTGTTAGTACCATTCATAGTTGGTTTAGAACCATTTCTGAAGGTTTGGGCAATACCTGTCGACAGACGACCATCTTGCTGTCGACAGGAATCCATTTCCAGAACTCAGATTTCTGGACTGTGTGGATCTGTCGACAGATCCCTTGTTGCTGTCGATAGATACCCACAGAGCTAGCAAACTTGAGCTCTATCTGTTGCCATCTGTCGACAGCCCCTTCCTGGCTGTCGACAGCTGCTGTCTTGCCTTGGATTCCAACAACTTTTCATGATAAAACTCTTGCTTAAACTTCATCCTAATAGCCTACCAAGTTACCCCCTTAATTGCCTTGGTATCTAATGTCATTTCACTGTAAAGATTACCCTCTTAATGTACCTTACACCCCTGAATTATCCTTGAAGTTGTCAACTACGAATGGTACTCCCGTTGAGTCCATTCTCTTGTATTCGGTAACTAAGTTCATATTACTTGATATCTTGAGAGTTTAAAGGCTTGCATATCTTGTGAGACGTGATAAATTGATGATGATGACATTTATTGGGTCCTTGGACCCCACATGATTATTATGCCTGGCAAATAAGGGCTGGTTCAGTCCTGGGGGGAGCGCCCGAATTCATCAGTGGCCACGCGGGGGTGATAAGGACATCGGGGTTGGCATACATCAGTTCGTGTTTGATTAGTCATCATATCATAATTGTGTGTGTGAAAATGTGTCTGATTGTCAGTTGCCGCACGGGGCAAATTTGTCAGTGGTTGTGCGGGGGCATTGAGGACACCCAGATGTTTGGCATTACATCAATACCTATTTGATTATAGTCATCATGATACCTGTCGTATGAGAATATATCTATGAACCAGATTTATGAGATTTACTGTGAATTCCTGAGCACATTGTGTAATTCAGTACCATTTTTCCAATTTCATTATCCTGATAAGATACTTGTTCGTTCATCTTTGATATCAGTTAAGTCTTTTCTTGTGTCCACATGAACTAGAACTTGAGTTTCAATGTGAATTCCTGAGCATACCCTGTGTATCATTCTACTATTTCACATTCACTGTCATGTTCAGATGCCTATTGGTCCATCTATGATATCACTTAAGCCTTATCGTTGATCATCATATAGTTAATCCTTTGATTTGAGAATTTCAATCCTACTGCGCTAGTTAGCTCACCAAATCCTATTTTTCAGGTATCTACCGTTCTTGAAGGAGGGAACTTCGGGATATGTGTGTGGAGAGACCAACCATGGTGACATTTGATTTTTTTTTTAAGATTGTAAATCAGGAATCTTGTAACATCTATTGAATGATGAATAATAATTTTTATTTAGTGAAGCCTCTGAGCAAATTTCCTATTCAGTTAGTTCAATTGTACTCTTGATTTCTCGTTCGTTCACGTTCCGGTATTTATCGATATATTAAATGTCGGGACGTGATAGAGCTCCGCCCCAGATTTCGATCGGCGCGGGCGGTGAGAAATGCCATGATGGCACGCGGTAGCCGAGGAGGCATTGTGATGGTGGACATCACCGTACAGCAGACAAAGTGGTAGCGCGACACAGGGCAGCTCTGACAACGTTGTGATATCACTTCATGGCAAAGCAGCGTCTGACCAAGGTGGCGTCATATGATCCACGGGGGCTGACACAGTCATGTGGCCACATGCGAACTTCTGGCAAAAATTACATCAGATTCACCTCGACCCGCATTCACAGTCCGACGTGAACCTGGGGGGCCAATGATACGGGATTGCGTGGCAGGTCGGCCTTAATCCCGACAATGGCCGACCTCGTTAAAGATAGGTCGACAACCTTCATTGCAGGCAGAACATTAGTCATCCGACATTCATGGTCGAATAGTGTGACCTCTTCGCTCTTTAGGGCCATCTCCCGCTGCTCGGTCAAGGACGATCTCGAAGGTCAGCCGTAGCCGACCTTGTGCCAGACATGCTCGCACTTCCCCCACAGCGATCCTCCGATGATTCAGATCGAAAATATCATTAGCTCTATTCTTCGGGCCCACTTCTGAAGCACGGCCACGAACTCCTCCTTAGAAGAAGCCGACGTTGAGCCCAGCGCACTCGAAGGCTCCTCAAACGCTGGTCCGTGACGAACAAGGCGAATAGAGTAATGTCCGAAGATCATGGGATTGTTACCCGCGTCAGCTAAGGCCACGGTCGCCATGATTTTTCAAGGAGGTGGCGACGCACAATCCGGAGAGAATCACGATAACCCCCCAGCAAGATTGGCGAGGTCGTCCAGTTCACACGTAGGAGTCCTAACAATATATAAAGGGTAGACACTCCACCGATGTGGTACGCTGTTCCACTCTAGGCTAGGCCATTCTGCTCGGCTAGCGACTGACTAGAGCATCAGAGTGTCTCCCCGCCAAGACTAATGATCATTTATCCCCATGTAATTTAAATTAATTACATATCTATTTTGGTGATTAACAAAACAATGATAAATGTTTAATCTAACAATTTATTATGAAATTTTAAGCACATGAAATAAACCAAGGTAAACAAGCAAATCAACCATGATGTAAGTATTCATCACTCGACAACAATGTAAGATTGAAGCATCATATCTGTCTAAGTTCATAACGATTTCTATGAAGAGATAATGATTTCTTACATTCATAAAAGATTTCATATTCGATAAGTGATCACAACGATTGCCCTCACAACGATTTGATAAGTGATCGCAACGATTTGCTCTCGTAATGATTCCTTTAGTTATCGTAACGATTTGCTATCGTAACGATTCCTTTAGTCATCGTACGATTTTCTCTCGTAACGATTCCTTTAGTCATCGTAACGATTCGCTCTCATAATGATTCCTTTAGTCATCATAACGATTTGCTCTCGTAACGATTCCTTTAGTCATCGTAAAGATTCGCTCTTGTAACGATTCCTTTAGTGATCATAACGATTTGTACATCGATTTGCTTATAACATCATAACGATTTGTACATCGATTTTCTTATAACGTCATAACGATTTGTACATCGATTTGCTTATAACGTCATAACAATTTGTACATCGATTTGCTTATAACATCATAACGACTTGAACATCGATTGTTTTAGACTCTATAACGATTTGATTCTAACGACTTGTTGATAATGATTTGCTTATAGAATCATAATGATTCACTTAAGCCAATATAACGACTTGATATTTGACTCACTTTTCACTGCGTTGAATAGTCAAGTGTTCTCGCACATCTTTCTAACGTATGTGCATTTATTACTCTGAACGTATCTCTGTATTTATGCAGACGATATCTTCTTTTCTCGTGCTTATTCTGCAAACATCTTTTGGAAGAACGGAATGAAATTTCTACTTCTGTATAAAATCAATCTAACGTTCACTGATCACAAGAGAAAGCTTAGCTATCTATTGTTTAGCATTTAATGTATGCAGGTTTCTGACAACATTTGTCATACAACTGTAGACACCCGATTATGACTAATGGGTTGAACCGCATTTCTTGCTACCTTAGTGGGCCCCTAATTGGTCACTCACCTTGAGCCCATCACTTGCCTTGATTTGAGCCCATTAATCTATAAAATACCTTGAAATCCTGAAATCAATCATTTGAGAGTCCCTAGAGGAATATAACTCCTATTTTAATCATGTGGTTAGAGAGAATAATCCAAGATAATTCGGGATCCTTGTCGCGACGCATCGTGGCGCCGCGACTATAGTCGCGACGGGTTGGGCCGCCGCGACAGCCCATGCATTATCCATGCACGTGGACAATACTGTCGCGTCCCCCCCGCACCGTCGCGTCTCTAGTCGCGACCCCACGATCTGATGCGACAATGTCCAAGATCTCTGGCCTCCGTAACCACACCCTATTTATCCTCCCATACACTTTGACTTGGTCTAAGAGGGTTATCCCAACCCTTTGGACGGATCCTTGGCCCTAGGGACTCTCCTAAGCTCCCCTAAGGACTCTACACCCGATTTTGATAGAGCTTTATCCCCTTTTTAATTTCCACACCTTTTTGAGGAGATAATACCTAATTTTCTCACTCCAAGCTCTATATAAGAAGGCCCCTCCTCATGGACCGGAGAGCCTCATGATCACCCCGAAGGGCTGCCAAAATTTCCTCTGAACAAGACTTAGCCACGCAACCACTCATTCCACTCATTTCCCTTCACATTCCACTCCTCACAACTCACTCATTTCACCATCAATGGAGCAAGGAACGTGAAGAGGGCGACTTCAGCAATCTCCTGGACCTCTTTGCACATCGTTGAGCTGCATCCACGCCAGGAAGTCGCCCTAATGGGCTCATTCCCTTTCCTCTTCCTCTTTTCTATTTCTACATGCATTTTTACGTTCTTTTTTTAATAGAGCACATCCACCATCCACCCACGTTTTCCCACACCCACAGGGGTTTAAACCACCCCAGGTGCGTTCCCACCATGATCTCCCATCTCATTTCGTCTTTTAGAGTAGATACTAACTTTACATGTTCTAATAGGGTCTTTTCTTTGTGTTTTCTTTTGATTGGCAGGCAAGCAAGCAAAGTCTACGAGGAGCTCTGGTGCTCTAGCCGGCTGGAGGACTAGAAGAAGGTCACTACAACAAATCTCCCGCATTCAGAGAATGCGACGGCCTAGGGTGACGCGACAAAGACGTGTCGATTTCCACTAACGCGATACTAGAGACGCGGTGGCCATGGCGACCGCGACACCAGGTCAATTTCTTGTTCTCTTCCTTTTTCCTAGTTTAAGTTAGCCATTGTCTTTCTACATCATTAGGCAACTTATCTAGGTGGCGATCACATCCTTTTTCCTACGCTATCATATTTGATATCCATGTCCGTGTCGAGGGAAGCCAATCCCTGTGATTACACCTTTTGGCGATCACGGTGGGACCTTCACTGCCACCCTCGTAGATTTTTTTAATTGTCTGCTTGCCATGTTTCCTTGTTGTTTGTCATCATAGTGTCTTGTTAGAGTTCTGTTCTTTATTCCCTGCACTTTTGCTCTGTCATTGTCGCGACCGATCGCGGGGTCGCGACAAGTTCGCGTCGCACGCGGGGACGCGTCATCAGGTTACTGCTGGCTATTCCATTTTCCTTCTTTGTTCAATGCCATAAGAACATGCGTCGTTGTTACATGGCTTAGATGATGTTTGCTCGTGTTTCTGTCTGATAACATCCTGTTAGGGTTCGGATTTCCCGTTTAAGTTTCATCTGTAAGATTCCAGTTCCTATCGCGGTCGGACGAGTGGACGCGACCTAGTCGCGGTTTGGACAGGCGACGCGTTAGCAGGTTTGCCTTGTATGTTCTTGCTTTCAGCCCTGAATCGGTTCTGTATGCTCCCTGATTCATGTTGTATCACTATAGTTTCTCTTGTGTTTTCTTAGTTTTATAGGATAGTCTGTTTGAATTGGGTTGGGACTCAGTGTGTTTCGGGCCTCTGTCTTTATCGCGGCAGCCCGCTCTGTCGCGATAGGGTCGCGACGTATCTGGCCGTCGCGACTCTGCCCGAGGACTCCTTTTGTCACCCTGTTTGCTCCTTATCTCCATTCTTGCATACATTTAGGCCCTTGCATACGCTGTTCATCCCATTTGATTAGGTTCCCCCTTGGTTGAGTGAGTCCTCTCACCTACGAGCACTCGTAGGCTGACTCGGGCCCACCTTCCGAGGACCTCCGTAAGTCCCCGTGGCCGTACGCACGTTGCGGTTCGCCGGGCTGGTTGTACCCGTTGTACCCTTAGTTTGAACCACCCCGCGTGAGTGTGTACCACCCTTAGTCATACCGGAGCACTTGAGTTCATTCCTATCAGGGACCGCATGACCGAGTGACATCCCTTTAATCAATTCACTTAAAAGGTCAAGTTCGAATCTTAAGAAATTTGCGTTGTAAGCATGATAACTTGAGTGCTTTGATCCCCCTTCTCCTCTCTGTCTTTCTTGTCGTGCTAGAGTCTAGGTGTGCCCCCCCCAATTGGTTGGAGGTGTATGCGTCATTGTTTAGGGAGATCGAGTCAGTCCCCTCTATCCTCGTGCTTTATCATAATCCCCTCTTCGACATGGACCAATTTCGAGTCCTTGCCGACGATGCCCTACCCCTTGGGTTGCTCGAGGAAGTGGCCCAACCTTCTATGGCCACTCTCCCGGGGCATATCCAGCCTCCCTCCATTACTGGGATCCAATCCCGTCCTCCTTCTCCTCCGGGGATGATGACCCTCACTCAATTCAGCCAGCTCCTTCCTCACCTCACTCTCCGACCAAGTCCGAGAGTTCATAGCTGCTGCCAAGGGGAAACAACCTTTATCTCCCCGGGTCAAAACCCAGCCCGACCGGCGGAGTCCTCCGTCCGCGTCGCTTCAGCCCCTCACCTTTCTTCGTCTGGGGCAGACCCCACACCTCTCCGTCCTCGGCCATTCATTTTTCAGAACCAAGCTACCTCCCCCACGAGATGTTTGGCCTCGGTCTCCTCCCACTACATATTATACGCCGAACCAGCTCCGCTTCCTCACGAGAGGTCTCACTCCTTCGAGCGGCCACGCTCCCTTGTCCCTACGCATCAGATCCAATCTCCTTCCGATTTCTTGGCGGAATGGACAAGTATGAAGAAGGAGCTTCATGACCTCCGGAGGCAAATTGATCCTCGGAAGGTAGCTGACATTGCCCTCCCATCCTTTCAATACCTCCGGTGCCTCCCCAGTCCGAGCTCCCTGTATATCGTCGATACTCTGGGGTAGGGACCCCTATGTTCATCTGAAGGACTTCGTCTATGAATCGGCGCCGCACAAGTATGACCGCCATCTCATGGCATATCTGTTCAGAAATCATTAGATGGTCCAGCCTTGGAGTGTTCTATTCTTTGCCTCCCGAGGAAGCCGAGGACTTCCAAATCGTCCAAGAAAGATTTCTGCAGCAGTTTCAGGATCGGGTGGAACCCGAATACTCTTTTGTGGATTTGGTAGCTGAGAAGATGAAACCAGAAGAGGATTTCTCCACCTATGCTGACCGGTGGCGCTCTCTGGCCGCCAAAGTCCGTTGCCCAATGCCTGAGGAGGAGAAGGTAAAGCTGTTGATCTCCAATGCCACGCCCACCTACCGAACTATCTTGGCCATGAACGACATCTCTACCATGCACCAATTATACAGTCGAGCCCGTTTCATTCAAACCCAACTCAAGGACTCGCCTATACATTCCATGTTCGAGACCCCCAAGGCCCGTTATGCTAAAAAGTCGCAAGGCCCAGTCACCGAGGGGATCCAGACCAATGAACAAGTAGGTGCCGTTAGCAATCCCCAAGGCCCAGTAGGTAGGTCCCCCTATACCCAGCAAACCCAGCAGTCTTGGAACAACAACAACAACAGGCAGCCACCTCCCCAAGGACAAAATCCTCCTCAAGATCAGCGCCAATACTCCCAGGTCCCTCCACCTCAAAATGGTTATGCCCCCAGGAAACCCAATGGGCCCAAGAGAGCTAATACTCCATTACTCGAATCTCTAGCTGATGTCTTTGCAGCCCTCATGTCTCTAAATGCCTTAAGACTCCCTCCTGAGAAGGCGAATTGGAATATGGCGGCCGATCAAACAAAGTACTGTGCGTCTATCATCGTCATCCGGGCCACAATGTGTCCGATTGCTTCCAATTCCGGACATGATATACGATCTCCATGAGCAAATCAGATTGATTGGGCAGAAATGAAGAGGTTGATCCAAACTCTGACGGACCAGCAAGGCCAGAGGCAACAGCAGCAACAACAGAGGCGACAGCAGCCGCAGCAACAACACAACACAACAGCAACAGCAATACCAGCCTTTCCACAGCAATACCAGCAACACCAGCAACAGCAGCAACAGCAGCCGCAGCAGCCGGCGAACGACCTGGGCATAATCCGTACCCCATGCCACAACATCAACCTGCTCCGAACCCTCAACCAGCTCCACCACCTCCTCCGCCAGCGCATGTTAACCACGTTTCCACCATGCACCACCAGAAGCCCAGTGGGTCTTCGATGACGATCATGAGGTAGGCCAACTCCTGGTTATTTCTCACGTCACGCCCACTGCTCCCACACCTATATCCACCACGCCTCCTTCCCTTACACCCCACATTGCCACCATCACCTCACCATCATATTTCCCCGTCACCTCACCCATCATTCCTCCACCAAGCAACACCCCTTTCTCCCCTATGCCAGCACCTCTACTAGCCAACCCCTCTATCCTTGACACACAACCCCTCCACTCCACCATAACCGCCCTCCGGAGCGGGCGAATGTTTCATCGGATGTATCCTAACGCATCCATGCCTATGCCAGGTCAGCAAACCAACAATCAGCAGCAACAAGAAACAAGAGATTGATCCGACGCCAGGAACTCAATATGACATCCTAAAACACCTTGATCAGACTCCCGCCAAGATCTCCATATTGGAGCTCATTAAGAGTCACAGACTCACCAAGATGCCTTAGAACTTTTTTGCAAAAAGTCATGGTCAGCGAGGACATGAATCCGGACAACCTACCCTCAGTGCTCTCAATAGTGAACAGAGGACCCACCATTACCTTCTCTGCTCTGATGGCCCGCCCCCCGAAGCCAGGAAATGCCCTTGTGTGTGACACTTACCATAAATAAAGTGGCAGTCGATGCGGCTCTGGTGGACACAGGAGCCTCCATTAATGTATGTCCACTAAGCACTCTTAGAGCTTGCAACATATCGGAACGTCAATTGCAGCCCACGCCTACCACTATTGCTGCATATGACAATTCGCGGCGTGCCTGTCACGGGGTCATCACTCTGCAAGCAGAATTAGGCCCTCTCGTCATGTCTGTGGAGTTCTATGTGCTGAACATTGATCATACTTACAAGGCCATCTTGGGCCGCCCATGGATTGAATCGTTAGGGGCAGTGCCATCTACAGCGCATCAGTGTCTGAAGTTCCCCTTCCAAGGCGGATAGTCAAGGTAAGAGTATGACGACAACACACACAGTAGAAGCTGTTGAGAAGGTGCTCCCGTCGGTATGGCCATCCAATAAGCCTATCATCTCGGTGCTCGATGTCAACTACACTTGGGCTTATACATTCTCTTCCAACCGCCCAATTGGGTCTCCCCTGTAATGGCAATCAGAAAGGGCATGAACGCAAATACAAAAGGATGGGATATCATGTTCAGGCTGGGTTATCAATCGGGAAAAGGCCTGGGTGCTCATCTTCAAGGGCAAACCAAGACTGTGGCCACCACCAAGAATTCACAAAGCGTGGCCTTGGATATTCAGAATGGGCCGCTTTTTCATCCCCTTCACAATCGGATCATGGTCCACTCACTGGTCCCTATATGAGCACTTCGTCAAAGGGCCCATCCAGCCCGGTATAACACCACAACAGAAGCATCAAGATCAGCTTATCAAGTTTTAGAAGAGCAGCGGCCCAGAAAGAAGAAAAGGGCTGAAGAGGATACCGAAAACCCGGACCAAGACGATGTCATCTCGTCAGTCAGTCTACTATTTGAAGAATCAGAAGCTGGGGCAGAACAGCCGGAATCAGAAGATCTCATCTCAGCAGTACATCTCTTCGCTGAAGAGGATGTGCCACAAGTAGCAGCGCTATCAACTGCAGCAACCACCGCCAGGCGACAGTTGCCCGGATTTGGTGAGGAAAACCAGTCAGATCATTTACCCCTACTTATACAGGAGTTCTGGCCAAGGCTCTCCCGGCCTCCTACTCATTTTATATCATCCATGCTCGATTTAATGTTAGTTTCATTCCTTTGCCTCTCCCCTTCATTGTTCAAATCTCGCCCACCGCCGTTGAGGCATTCACTCGTCCTTCACCCGCTTCATCATTCTCTTAATGGTCGGTCCTGTCCTTTTCCCGAAACCATTTAGTCTAATGTAATTCCTTATCTTTCAAAAAAAAAAAGAGAAAAATCAAAATACAAAAAAATTGTGTTTGCCTGCTTCCGACGGCGATCCCCGTCACCCTCTCCTGCTCCGCTTCCGACGGCGATCCCCGTCACCCCCCTCCTGCTCCTGATCTCGACGGCGATCCCCGTCACCCCCTCGTGCTCCTGCTTCCGACGGCGATCCCCGTCACCCCTCTCCTGCTCCCGCTTCCGACGGCGATCCCCGTCACCCCCCTCCTGCTCCTGATCTCGACGGCGATCCCCGTCACCCCCTCATGCTCCTGCTTCCGACGGCGATCCCCGTCACCCCCTCCTGCTCCAGCTTCGACGGCGATCCCCGTCACCCCCTCCTGCTCCTGATCTCGACGGCGATCCCGTCACCCCCTCCTGCTCCCTCCGCGGCTCTTCGACGGCGATCCCGTCGCACCTGCTCCCCGGCGGCCATCCCGTCCTTCTTTCACTCCGACTGGTTTCACCTGGTGGTCAGACATGGCCCTTCTAGGCGATTCGGGTGAGGGGCCTTCTACTCCCCTACACCCCGATGCTGCGCCGCACCCTGAGCTCGGGTTGCCTGCTCCCTCCTCCAGCTCCATCGGGGATCTTCGCGTCCCTTGCCGCACCTGTTGTTTTCCTTCCAATAACAGTGGAATGTGGGAACGCAAGAGGACCCCAGGCTCTTAACCATAGCTTCTGGTCTCCCCCCCGAAGAAGAAGAAGTGCTCATAGAGATGTTGAGGGAGTTCAAGGATTCATTTGCCTGGTCCTATGATGACATGCCTGGCATTGACCCCGATTTGGTGGAGCATAGGTTAATTTTGAAGCCAGGGGCAGTTGCCGTTAACAAAGCTAAGGAGGTTCCTCCCCCACATCGCTTTAAAGATGAAAGAGGAATTGATAAGCTACACAAAGCCAAGTTTATCCGTGTAGTCCTCTATCCTTTGTGGGTGGCCAACATCGTCCCGTGATGAAGAAAGACGGAAGTGCGCATCTGCATAGATTTCCGGGATTTGAATAAGGCATGTCCTAAGGACGATTTCCCGCTACCTCATTTGGATGTTTTGATCGATAATACAGCAGGTTTGAAACTCTATCGTTCATGGATGGGTACTCCGGCTATAACCAAATTCGTCTAGCCCCGGAGGATCAAGAGAAGACCTCCTTCACCACCCATGGGGAACATATTGCTATGTGGTCATGCCGTTTGGACTAAAGAATGCCGGCGCCACTTATCAAAGAGCAATGTTAGCTATCTTCCACGACATGATACATATTGATGTTGAGGTTTACGTGGATGATATCGTGGTGAAGTCGCGGACCCGAAAAGAGCATTCCTCCGTGCTTGCCAAAGTTTTCCGTCGCGCACAAGAGTATCAATTGAAGATGAATCCAAAGAAGTGCGTATTTGGAGTTTCCTCAGGAAAATTATTAGGCTTCATAGTTAGTAAGCGGGGATTCAAATAGATCCACACAAGGCCAAGGCGATCAATGAGATGCCTCCTCCTAAGAACATATCTGAACTTCGAGGTTTGATTGGTCGGCTGCAGTTCATAAGGAGATTCATATCTCAGCACTCTCAAAGATGTCGTCCTTTCTACGAACTGTTGAGAGGAGGAGTCAGTTTTGAATGGAATGACAAATGCCAAGAGGCCTTCGATGAGCTCAAGAGCTACCTTATGAATCCACCCGTGCTTCAGGCGCCTATCCCTGGAAACCCCTAATCCTATATCTGTCGACTGTTGAGGACTCCCTAGGAGCTGTCCTTGCTCAGCATGATGAATCCGGCAAAGAAAGGGCAGTCTACTACCTATCTAGGCTATTCAATCCTTCCGAGCTCAAACTCACCACAATGGAGAAAACTTGTGCAGCGCTAGTTTGGGTAGTGCAGAAATTGAAGCACTACTTCCTAGCTCATAAGGTGAGTTTGATTTCTAGAATGGACCCTATTAGGTATCTCCTTGAGAAGCCAGTCCTCGCCGACAGATTGGCACGCTGGCAAAGTTTCCTCTCTCAGTTCGATATCTCCTTTATTGTTCAAAAAGCCATAAAAGGGTATGCCATTGCTGAGCACCTTGCTCACCTTCCTCTTCCTCATAGTGATACGGTTCAAGAGGAGTTCCCCGACGAAAACCTATCACTTGTCTCTCATGATCCCATCTGGTCACTCCATTTCGATGGAGCTCTCAATTCTAGGGGACGGGGCATAGGTGCAGTCTTGCTCACCCCAGAAGGGATCACCATTCCTTTGGCTTATCAACTCCAGTTCTACGCCACCAACAACATCTCCGAGTATGAAGCTCTCCTAGCCGGTCTTAAGCTTGCCTACCTTTTAGGTGCCCGTCACCTTAAGATCATAGGAGACTCTCAGCTCGTTCTTCGGCAAGTCCTCTCTACCTATCGCACTCGTGACCCCAAACTCAAGCATATCAAGATCTGGTCACGCTCCTCGCCAAGCAATTCCGTCAACTCATCTACATTCATACTCCTCGCTCCCAAAACATTCTGGCCGATGCTCTGGCATCGTTAGCTTCATCTCTCTCCTTCCCTCTCAGCCGTAGCGCTGAGACTATCACCGTTCAGAGATTAGAAGCTCCCTCAACTCAGGATCCTTGGTTCTCAAACCTTAGGAGCTCCCTAGTGTTGAAGGCAGAGAAGAAAGAAGCGAAGGAGTTGTTGCTTGTTGAATTAGGGGAATTGATGGAAGAAGAGAGCCCGTGGTACCATGAGATTGAGCAGTTTTGCAGAGACGGTACCTTCCCAGAAGAAGCTGAAGCAGAAGATAGGCGAGCTATCCGTAGAGCGGCATTAAAGTATACCCTCGTGGTGAAGTTCTCTACAGACGCGCTCTAAATGGAATGCTCCTCAGATGCGTGACCGATGAAGAGGCTTGGAAGATAGTGGAAGGATCTCACTCCGGTGAATGCGGAGGGCATGTGAATGGTCAGATGTTAGCCAAAAAGATCCTTAGGCAGGGCTACTACTGGCCAACCTTAGAAGAAGACTGTGCCGCCTACGTCCGTAGGTGTGTCAGATGCCAAATCCATGCCGATAAAATTCATGCTCCGTCTTCCTCTTTGCATCCACTATCTTCTCCTTGGCCTTTCTCCATGTGGGCCTTTGATATCATTGGGCCTCTTGGTGATCCTAATGCTCAGATAAAACAAAAATCCTTCATCCTCACTGCTACTGAGTATTTCACCAATGGGCCGAAGCAGAAGCATTTGCAGAAATCAAAGGTTCGACTGTGTGCAGGTTCATCATGAAGAACATCATTGCACGGTTTGGAGTACCTGGCAGCCTCGTCACCGACAATGGACCCCAGTTCATATCACAAGACCTTCAAGACCTCTGTAAGAAGTTCAATATTTCTTTGCATCATTCGTCTCCTTATTATCCGCAGGGCAACGGCCAGGCCGAAGCCACAAACAAAACGCTTTTGAAAATCTTAAGAAGACTTGTGAGTCTAGTAAATTTGCTGATTGGCCAGAAAAGCTAATTGAGGCTTTGTGGCCTACCGCACCTCCATCCGCACACCTACGGGCAAACCCCTTTCTCACTTACATATGGATGGAAGCGGTATGTCCGCACGAGATTCTCATCCCTTCGCTAAGAATTCAGTTGGATAAAGAACTTAATCCCGATGAACATCGGGAGGCGTTACTTACGCAACTAGAACTCTTAGACGAACGGCGTCTAGCTGCGCCGATCACGTGCTTTCATATCAAAATAGACTCTCAAGGTCTTTTCAAAAAAGTGATTGAGCAAATTTCAAGAAGGAGACATGGTTTTGAAGCGAATTTTCATAAAACCTGGGGTCCAAGGTCAAAATTGTCTGCAAACTGGGAAGGGTCCGTACGTCATTAAAGAAGTGTACCCGGGAAACCCGTATAGGTTAGTTAATGCCGATGGTGATAACTCTCTCATCCATGGAATGGATTATATCTTAAAGATTCTACCCCTGATCAAAAGTCTTTGGATAATAAGTAGCAATTTGCCAGTGTCTCGCTCCTTCTCATATTGACGAAATAATATTTATGTGCATCACGTACTCAACATGGTAGCCTAAGGTCATTGTCCCTTCATATACAGTGTTCTCACTTAGCCCTTGCTCGGGAAACAAAGGTCATTTCTCTCCCTACTCGACAAGGTCTAGGGGCAAGGGGAAGGCTAACCTGTAAACCTGCAACAGTACAGACCATGTGTTTGAAGTCTCAAGGAGGGACGGCAGTTCTAAGAAAAGCATATAGCACAAAAAAAAATAAAGCGATGAAATGACAAAGTGAAGGGGCATGTTAAAGAGTGGCAGTACAGTTCCCCGCGGGACGCCCTTGAGCCCGGTCGCACGCATGCCCCAGACAAAAGAGAAACACTGTGGCCCTAAAGTCCCTGGACAACAGATGAATAGCACATGTAGCTTACAAGTCGGCAACCCCGACTCCAAGATTAAGTCTTATCTCATTTATATTCTTCCTATCCTCCCTAAAATGACCAAAGAATCCATGCGCTTGGTCTGTGTTGGAACATTGTTGTCACAGGGGCAAGAACGCTTAAGCAGACCTAATAGGAATATGCGTTGCACATAAATCTTACTCGCCAAGTGAGTAGAGGTAAGGCTCACGGTTAATCGCTCAACATTAAGAAGTGTTGCTATCAAAAGATTTTCAAAAAAAATTCAAAATAAAATAAAAAAAATCAAAAGATCCCCAAACACAAAAAATCAAAAATTCAAAATCCAAAAAAAATCAAAGATCCCCAAATCAAAAAAATGTTTTTTCCAAATTCAAAAAACTTAAAAATCCCCAAACCAAAAATAAAAATTTCAAAATCCAAAAAAATCAAAAGATCCTCAAAAACAAAAATATATATAGTTTTAGAAAAATAAAAGGGTGTACATATTCCTTTTCTTTAGCATGCATTATTTTCATAGTCTTTTCGCCTATTTAATAAGGCTCGGCCCCTTGACAAATTGCGGAGTTAGCTTTTATCATGTTCTGTGCAAGGGCCGAACCTAAGAACAGATCTAACTTGTTCTTCTAAGTGTGTGCAGGAACAGGGATTTTAAAAAGCAGAGTACGACATCGCGCTCAGAACTTTCTCTCTCGCTTGTTTGAATCTCGCCTCTCACTCGTGTCATCACAACCATTCATTCATCATAATATTGACATGAAAGTAAAACTGCACAAGATATTAAAAAATGTACATAGATAAAAGGGGAGAGGCTCACAAGACTCCTCACTGACCACCACCACTCTCCCCGGATCCCTCTCTCCTATCTGGAGGTGGCAACATCTCGCCACCCCCTCGGCCATCATCGCCCGGACGGTGCCGCTCCTCCTCCTCGTTCCTCCGCCTGCTGGAGGAACCCGCTAGATACTGCCCGACGGAGGCGCCGGTCGCCCTGCTGACGCTCACGCCGCTCCGGCTCCGGCTACGTGAGGCGGCCGATATCCGTCACAATCTGCTGAAGGCTCCGCGCCAGCGTCTGCTGTGCTAGCAACTCTGCGCGCAGTCGGATGACCTCCTCCTGATCTCCGGATGGCCTCTGTACTCGCAGCGTCGCTAGCTCCCGGTCATCTCCGCCACCTGTGACTCAGCCGCCTCCGCCCGGACGCGCAGCTGGTCCCTCTCGCTCTGCAGCGTCATGGCCTGCTCGTGAGCCAACTCCAAGTCTCTCTCCTGCACAACAGTAATCAATCAGCGTCATTTGGAAATAAACGACTCAAGTGTTTAAATGAACTTACCCGCTCCTCCAAATGCCTTTGAGCCTCCTCAGCTCTCAGCACAGCCCCTGCCAGTCGAGCCTCCATGAGTGATGGAGACCCCCCTGCGCTTCGAGAGGAGGAAGCACCGCCTGCTCCGGCACCCCTCACTCTCTCTAGCTCACTCCGCTGCACGCAAAAGGCGTGTCAGTTTCAAAATCTTGCTTAAATCAAAGGGGTGAAAGTGAACACAGTACTTACCAGCTCTGTCGTCTGCCTCTGGGCTGCCTCCCGATCTTGCACCGCTGACTGGAGCAAGGCTCGGAGCGATGCGATCTCACCAGTCACGTCCACCTGCAAGGAATTGCCAAATCATCAGTTTTAATCATTAAATCCCAGTTTTTTGAGCTGTGGTTTAGAAAGTTCTACCTGCTGTCAGGCGCTCTTCTATACCTTTCCTCCATACTTCAAGGCGTACGCCTGGAGGTAGGCATCGTCAGTGGTCGCGTCCGATCTGACCCCCTTGCCTTTCTGCTCCCAGTTTTCGATCTGCTCGCGCGCCCGCTCTTCCATCTGTCGTGTCGTGAAGCCCCCGAAAGCTCCGACCCGGACGGGGAACTCCACGACACTCTGCCTGAGGCCCAAGGAGCACTGGGTCGTAGGTTCAGAGTAGCACGAGGTTGAGTGCATGCAACCACACCGACCTACCGAAGTAGGGGCGGGCCTGCACCAACCAAGGCCGTCCCTCATCACCCTCCCCCGATATGGCTGCCAAACCACCTGCAAAAGAGAAGTAATCAGTCATTTCAAGCAAATAATTTCAAAAGGCGGGGATTAAGGGTACTTACATCCAGATAAGGGTAGCTGTCAATTGCCTCCTGGAGGCGCTCCAACTGGTCGGCCTTGGCGAGTGTCTCGGCGAGAGTCCCAATGGCGTGCAATGGGCACAAGGCCGGCCGTGTGAGATCCCCTCTCCTCAGGGCTGGAGGTGTAGATAGCCCCAAACTGCAAGATAAAGACAATTAGTTGGCAGTTTAAGCAAAATTGAAGTTTAAATCTAAGAGAGTTAGAGAGAAGGTGTACCTGAAGAAGGGGTAGACGTCGGTGACAGCCCTCGTACACACCGTACGGTTTATACCAACCCACGTCTGTCTAAAGCGAGTGCTGCCATACAGTGGGACCTTTACCCCAACATACAAAGCTGAGATACACGCGATATAAATAACAGAGTAGCGGAAGTAAAAAAGAGAACTATCTCCATTCATTCATCTCCACATTAACTACATGCAGTTTACAATTTGCAAAAAGGAACTAAGTCCCACATAATTAATTGCTGCAACTTAATACAAAATCCCACATATTACATTCTTTTCATGATAATTCTAATACAATGTTCCAAATACATACTACAAAGTACACATCACAAGAACTCAAACTGCTAGTCTCCATCCACTCGAGTCCGTCTCTCTGCCTCCTCCGAGAGTACTGTGTCCCCAACTATACCTGTACGCTGAAGCAAGGAGTAGTCCAGGGACTCAGCAAGTACACATGCATGTATACTCGTACAAGTCTTAGTGGTTTCTACATGCACATTCTTACAATACATAGCATGCTAGTCCATTCAAGTTTCAACCTATCATGAAGGTTCTACATTTTATACATAACTCATGCTTTCAGATTTCTAAAATAAAATTCACCTATCACATGGCCCTATTCAATTTACTCATGAACTTTATCTTTTACCGAATCAAGCATGAGAGCTATCAACTGGACAATTTACATGTAAAAGGGAAACATAATTTTGCATGGATTCCCACATATTCTTAAGTGCATACATAACTTTTTCACATGCTTTAGGTTGCTGATTTCACAG
>CM024761.1:134358641-134424992 GCA_014218235.1 Colocasia esculenta
CCCTCCTTCCCAGTCTGGTCCCATCCTCTCCTCCTTTGCTGATCCAGTTGACTCCCCAGCTCCTCACGGCGGCGCACAGCCTCCTCACACCCCAGCTCCCACGGCTGTCTTCTCCGCTCTTCAAGCTGATCTAGGTGACCACGAGGTCACCCTCTCCTGTTGCATGCTCTCCTCCGATCTCAAAAAAAAATGTCCGCTTTCGAATGCACGTTGAGGTCGAGGAGCCGGCATACGTCCTGCACTCTGCTGATCAGGGGCACCCCTCTACTGAGGGTCCCCCTCCTGCTCCTTCATTAGGAGCCATTCTCTTCGAGGACACCATGTCCTCCCCCAGTCCTGTAGAGTCGTCTAGTTTAGGAGAGTCTAGAGTAGGTGAGTCTAGAGTTAAGATAGATAGGCCTAGGACAGAGAGTCAGGTCAGCCCGCCATCTGCCAATTCCAAGCACTGTCCTAGGAAGCAGCGGGGAAAAGCTATTCCCCGGAGATATCTTCAAGAGCTAGCTCGGCGGTGTCAAGCGCTGCTATTGATAGAGGAGTTCACGAGAGAAGCACTGGTATTCGAAGAGGTGTTTGAGCAGGACGGGGTGTTCATAGACGACGGGTTTGGTGTCTACGAAATAATGAATGATGAGGACCCAGTCGATGAAGAGGATAGCGAAGTAGATGACGCTGCCAAAAAATATGCCAGTGGAGTAAGGAGGTTCGATGAGCCTACAACGGCGGTGGATGAATCTACTAAGGAAGTCAACCTTGGAACAGAAGATGATCCCAGGATTGTGATTATCTCGACAAATCTCCCTCCTGATGAAGAAGAGGAACTGGTGCAAATCCTGAGGGAGTACAAGGACACATTCGCCTGGTCTTACGAGGACATGCCCGGCCTAGACCCCTCACTAGTGGAGCACCGACTGGTACTGAAAGAAGGGGCAAAGGCAATCAAGCAGAAACTTCGAAGGTTCCACCCACTCATGGCCCTAAAGATGAAGGACAAAGTAGATAAACTCCATAAGGCTAGATTCATCAGGGTAGTGCTTTACCCGAACTGGGTGGCCAATATAGTCCCTGTCATGAAGAAAGACGGCAAAGTCAGAATCTGCATCGACTTCAGGGATTTGAATAAGGCATGTCCGAAGGACGACTTCCTCGCTTCCTCATCTTGATGTGCTGATCGAAACACTGCTGGGTATGAGACCCTCTCATTCATGGATGGGTATTCAGGATACAACCAATCCGTCTATCTCCTGAAGATCAAGAGAAAACATCCTTCACCACGCCCTGGGGAACATACTGCTATGTAGTCATGCCGTTTGGGTTAAAGAATGCCGGCGCTACTTATCAGAGGGCGATGATGGCCATATTCCACGATATGATCCATGTCTATGTTGAAGTCTACGTGGATGACATCTTGGTGAAGTCGAGACCAGGAGAGAACACCCCGAGATCCTAGCCAAGGTGCTGCAGAGATCTAGAGAGTATCAGCTAAAAATGAATCCAAAGAATGTGTTCGGGGTATCGCTCGTCAGAAAACTGCTGGGCTTCATAGTCAGTAAGCGGGCATTGAGATCGATCCTAACAAGGCTAAGGCAATAGCAGAGATGCCACCTCCAAAGAACATCGCACAATTAAGAGGGCTAATCGGGCGTTTGCAATTCATCAGAAGATTTATCTCCCAGCATTCGCAAAGATGTCGCCCATTTTATGATCTCTTGAAAGGAGGGGCAAAATTCGAATGGAATGACAAATGCCAAGCAGCCTTTGATGAGCTGAAAAGTTATCTCATGAATCCCCCAGTCTTACAGCCTCCTGTACCCGGAAAGCCGCTAATCCTATATCTCTCAGTCATTGAGGACTCCCTAGGAGCTGTCCTGGCACAACATGACGAATCTGGGAAAGAAAGGGCAGCATACTACCTCTCTAGGCTCTCTCCAACCCTGCTGAATCCAAGCTCACCACCGCGGACAAAACTTGTGCCGCACTCGTGTGGGTAGTCCAAAAGCTCAAGCACTACTTCCTAGCCCACGAGGTCAAGCTGATCTCAAGGATGGATCCACTCCGTTATCTTCTTGAAAAGCCCGTCCTTTCTGATCGGCTGGCACGCTGGCAGAGTTTCCTCTCCCAGTTTGACATATCCTTTGTGGTCCAAAAGGCCGTCAAGGGGTATGCCATCGCCGAGCATCTAGCCCATCTCTCCGCTCCCTCACAGTGACTCCCTCCGAGAGGAATTCCCCGATGAGGAACTCTCAGTCATAATCAAAGACCCCTTCTGGTCCCTTCATTTTGATGGTGCGCTCAACTCTCAGGGACGGGGCATTGGAGCCGTGCTGCTTACCCCGGAAGGTATCACCATCCCCTTTGCGTATCAACTCACCTTCCCCGCTACCAACAATATGTCAGAGTATGAGGCTCTCCTTGCTGGTCTCAAACATGCTTATCTGCTGGGGGCATCACACCTCAGAATCATAGGAGACTCTCAGCTCGTCCTGCGGCAGGTGCTCTCAACTTACCGCACTCGTGACCCGAAGCTCAAGCCATATCAAGACCTGGTCACGTTGTTGGCAAGGCAGTTCCGTAAGCTCATATATATCCACACTCCTCGTTCCCAAAACATCCTGGCTGACGCTCTGGCATCGCTAGCCTCATCCCTATCCTTCCCTCTGAGTCGCCGGACTGAGATAATCATCGTCCAGCGTCTCGATGTTCCATCTACCAGGACCCTTGGTTTAGCGAACTTAGGGCAACCTTAGAAGAGAAGGTTAGGAGAAGAGGAGCGCAGCAAGTCATGTTAACTGAGCTCGAGGAGATCCTGAATGAAGAAGAACTGCATGGTACTTTGAGATAGAGCAATACTGCAGGGATGGAACATATCCTGAAGGGGCAAGTGGAGAAGACCGCAGGGCCATCAGAAGAGCCGCCTTAAAGTACACAGTTGTCGAAGAAGTTCTGTACAGGCGAGCCCTTATGGAGTCCTTTTAAGGTGCTTACCGATGATGACGCTTGGAAGGTGGTGGAAGGGGCCCATGCTTGCGAATGCGGAGGGCACGTCAACAGTCAGATGCTAGCAAAGAAGATCATTAGGCAGGGCTATTACTGACCACCCTAGAAGAAGACTGTACCATCTACGTCCGTAGGTGTGTCAAGTGTCAATTCCATGCCGATAAGATCCATGCCCCTTCCTCCTCACACACCCACTCTCCACACCATGGCCAATTTCCATGTGGGCTTTCGACATTGTCGGTCCTCTTGGTGATTCTAATGCTCAAACCAAACAAAAGTCATTTATCTTAATGCGACTGAGTATTACATCAAGTGGGCGGAAGCTGAAGCCTTCACATAATCAAAGCATCCACTGTGTGCCGCTTCATCATGAGAAAGATCATCTCGCGGTTCGGAGTGCCAAGCAGCATCGTCACGGACAAGGCCGCAATTCATCGCACAAGAGATCCAGGACCTCTGTAAGAAATACAACATCACGCTGCATCATTCATCACCGTATTACCCACAAGGCAATGGCCAAGCTGAAGCAACTAACAAAACCCTTCTTAAAATCCTAAAGAAAACCTGTGAGTCGCATAAATTCGCCGACTGGCCAGAGAAGCTAATAGAGGCTCTATGGGCCTACCGCACCCCGTCTGCACTCCCACGGGACAAACCCCGTACGCTCTCACCTACGGGATGGAGGCGGTAGTTCTATATGAGATCCTAATTCCTTCACTAAGAGTCCAACTAGACAAGGAATAATCTTGATGAACGTCGAGAGGCGTTACTAGTCCAATTGGAACTTTTAGATGAAAGGCGGCTTATGGCAGCCGACCATGTCCTTCCTACCAAAGGCGAATCTCAAGGTCTTTTCAAAGAAGGTAATTGAACGAAAATTCCAAGAGGGTGATATGGTCTTGAAACGCATCTTTATCAAACCCGGAGGCTAGGTCCAAACTGCAACCCAACTGGGAGGGTCCGTACGTTGTGAGGAGGTCTACCCGGAAATGCATATCGCTTAATCAATGCTGAGGGCGTCGAATTATCACATCCTGGAACGGGCTGTACCTCAAACGTTTCTATCCTTAGGCCTATAGGTGTGAGGCCACAACACCTAGATCGGGGAGTAGCCCCATGTTGGGAGTCTAAGATACCTCTCTAATCGCCAAGGGCTGCTCTAAGTTAGGTAAACACACACGCACACGGCAAGCCCGGATAACTACACTCGGTAGGTGCTGCAATTATGGGGCCCTATTCTAGCGATGCATCGGTCATTCTTTCCTAATCGGTCGAAGTGTAGGGGCAAAAGGGTCGTAAGGGTGAGGTCGTCAACTACAGCATACCCCAACGAGAGGAAGTCTCAACAGGGACGGTCAAAATAACAAAAGGGCAGAAGAAGCAAAGAAACGAAAAGAAAGAAAATCATAATACAATAGGGGCATGGCAAAAGAGTGGCAAAGTCCCCGCGGGACACTAATGAGCACCGGTCGTACGCATGCCCCAAAGCAAGGCAAGTCCATGGCAAAAGACCATAAAGTCCCTCCACAACAAGACCCAATCTCCTAATGGTATGCTGTAGGAAGTAGCCGAACCCAACGTCCTCATACCACACAAGACTTTCCTTAATAATCTTCCATTTCTCCCTATAAGGCTGAGTCACCTCTTGGGTGGGGCTTAATTAGTCGCAGCATCAACCAAGGGTAGGTTTTCCGAGGCGTTGCCACCCTTACGCACGTCCTAACTTAGAAAGCCCTGTGGTGAGAACCGGAGGTGATCAAGATTTCTAACCAGCGGCTCGAATCGGTTTAAGTGTTGTGGCCCGAAGATGCGAGTACCTTCCGTCTCGCGTGTCTTATTTAGGAAGGGCCAATGCCGGCTTTAGGCGCTAACAAAAAATCTCCAAAAAAATCAAATATTTCCAAAACTAAAAAAAAATCAAATATTTCAAAACCCAAAAAAAAAAAATCAGATATTTCCAAAACTCCAAAAAAAAAAATATTTCCAAACCCTAAAAATCAAATATCCCAAAAATCTCAAGACATTAAATGATTCCAAGCCGTTTACATACATGCATTTCATTTGTTTATTCGCATCTTTTGCCTATTTAATAAGGCTTAGCCCCTTGACAAATTATCAAGGTGCTCACTCGTCGCTTTTTTTAAGGCAAGGGGCTAAGCCTAAGAACAGATCTGACTTGTTTCGTGGTTGTCTAAGTGTGCAGGACAAAAGAAAGCGACACTCATATCTCACTCGTCACTCTCACTCAGTCGCAAACCATGAAAAAAACAACAAAAGAGTTCCATTCCATTCCATTATTCATATCATGTACAAAAGAAAGAGCAAGAAGTACAAAACCTCAACCACTCTCCCCGTACCCTCAGGCGGGCGGGGAGATGGAGGGGCCATCACTCTCAGCCAGTCTCGCTCCCCTCTGGCGCTCTCTCGCGCCGTCGTCGCTCCTCCTCGTTCCTCCGCCGTCTGAGGAACCCGTCAGATAGTGCCAGGACCGCTCGGGATACCGCTCCGGCTGGTCGCTGATCGGCTGGCCCGACCAACGCCAGGGCCCTCTCTAGCCCCCTCATCTCAGATCGCAGCATGTCGCCGCGATGCCTCTCCTCCCCAGCTGGGTGCGGAGGTCCCAGCCTCGGCGTGCAGTCGTGCCGCCTCCTCCGCCTCCTGGCGCCAACGCGTCGCCTCTGCCGCCTCCTGCTGCCAGCAGGCTGCCGCCTCCGCCTCCTGGCGCTACGCGCCACCTCCGCTGCCTCGGGGCGTAGGCGCAGCTCCGCCTCCAGCGTCGTCGTCCGCGCCAGGGCGGTCCTCAGCTCTGCTCCTATAATATCAGAAAAATCTTGTTAGAAATCACGAAAGAAGCAAAAAAATAGGGGCATCTAAATAGCAACTTACCCGCTCCTGCAGCTGGGCGAGGGCGTCCTCTGCTCGGGCGCCACCGCCGCTAGCTGGCCTCCAAGACGGAGCGGCCAGGATCCTCTTGGAGGAGGAAGCCCCTCCCACCATCTGCTGCGCACGGTCCAGCTCTGCCCGCTGCAAAAGAAAACATCAAGGGTCAGTCAACCATAGTTAGAAGCAGAAGGTTAGGGGCAGGGTGCTTACCAGCTGATCCACCACCGCCTGGAGGTCGTCCGCTGCTGGATGGTGGAATGGAGGATGCCCTCGAGCGAGGAGATCCGCCCTCAGGGTCAAGCTGCAATCATAAGCAAGTCAGTCGCATAATCAACTAATAACTCAAAGAGACTGAAAGAAGTAAAATACGTACGGTCGTCGGGACCCCTTGTATACCTGGGCCCGTACTTCCGGGCATAGGCCTGGAAGTAGTCCTCGTCGCTGGCAGCATCGGAGACCACCTCCTTGCCCCGCCGCTCCCAATCGTCCAGCTGCTCTCGGACCCGGACTGTCCAGTCCGTGACCTGCTGGATCCCGCGGAAGCTCCGACCTGGCCTCTCCCAGGACCTCTGTCGGGTCGGGAACTCCACCACCGTCTGGTGGAGTCCCAGTGTCCGCGCCACTAGCCGGTGGTGGAGCGAGACCACTGTGTTAAAGCAATGAAGCCAAATGTCCCTACCGAAGTAGGGACGGCCCCGCTCCACCCACGGTTGGGTGGCGTCGTCCTCCCCGACGTAGGGAGTCCACTGTACCTGCACATCACAAGTAAAGACCCATCAGTCAATTGTCAAATAAGCAAAGTAAAGGAAAAGGTTAAGGCTAGAAGTACTTACATGTCTGAAGGGGACGGTGTCCAGAGCATCATGGATGAGCGTCACCTGTCGCCGCAGGGACCGCTCGTCGCGGCAGAACTGCCAGCGCTGCAGGAGAGGTACAGTGCCGCGTCGCCTCGCCACCCCGCGACCCAGGGAGGGGAGGTGGTAGTACGCCCACACCTGCAAAAGCAAAACGATCAGTGCCATAGTTAATTAAGACAAGCAGGAAAATAACAAAGGCTAAGGGTGAGAAGTATACCTATAGAAGCGGGAAGAACCCCGCGACGCTGTCTCCCTGCTGGAGGTCCCCAGGCTGTCAAAGAGGTGGGCCAGGAGGGCCGCACCCCATGCATAGCTCCCCACCTGGGTCAGGTCCTCCAGTAGGGGCAGACACCGGCAGCTCACCGGGTCTCCTCGCATACCCAAGATCAACTTCCCGATCGAGGATCAGGAAGCGCCTTAAGTCGCGGTCCGCTACCGCTCCCTCCTCCTCCGCCAGTACTGCTCTGGCATCCGCTGTCAACCGGGCCATGTACTCCGCCTGGCCCTCTCCAGTCTGGTGGCGCACGTCTGCCACCCCGAGGCTCGCCTGCAGCCTCGTCCTTGGCACTAGGGAAGATCGCTCCCGCGTCACCTCTAGCCCCAAAAGTCTCTCTACCATCTCCTGATAGCCGGTGTAAGTCACCCCGGTCACCGCCTGGCCATCTACCCTCAGGCCGGTGATCCGTGCCACGTCCTCCAGTGTGGGGGGATCATGTGACCCCACGGGGGAGGAATGCCTGGCACTCCGGGTCCCACCTCTCCTTCAATGCTTGGATGAGCGCTACGTCCGGCGTCAGCTCATCCAACCTAAGAAAAGGGCCGAACCCTATCTCCTCCAGTCGGGTCCTCTGGAAATCCGGAAACCCCTGGTAGATCGCCCGGACGATGGACCATCCCAGTCGGGACCGAAGCTCGCTCTGCAAAACAATCACAGAAAACACAAGGATCAGCAAGGAATCAATAGAACAGCATTCTGTTAAGGTAGCGACGGGTATATGGTCGCCTTCAGAAGGCGACACCAGAGGAGTCGCCTTCTCCTTGTGAAGGCGACAAGCAGGCTGTCGCCTTCTGAACGCGACGCTTAGGGTCGCGCGACCTGTCTGGTAATGCGACACCCCCATGTCGCATTCACAGACTGACCGGAAACGGCAAGAATCCGTTTTCCGGCCATTTCACCTTGGGCCAAAAGGCCCTACATCATCTCTTCCATGCATTCAAGGGTTTAGGGCTCGGTTGCCTACCTTTTTGGGCCCGATGGGCTCGTCCTCGTCGCCGGCATCACCGCGGGCTCCTCCTCCATCGGCGCGACCGGGGAAGACTCCGGGCCGCTGCCGAGGTCCCCTCACCCGGTTTCCGGCGCCGGATGGATTTCTTCCGTCGTCGTCCCCCGCCATCACCGCCTTGGCCTTCTCCGCCACCTTCCATCAACAGTCACTGAGAGAGAGAGAAGAGAGGGTGAGAGAGCGAGATAGGAGAGAGAGAGAGGAAGGAGATGAGTGAGAGAGAGAGAGCTCGCCGGAGAGAGGAAGGAGAGCTCGCCGGAATCGCCGGAGAGGGGAAAGGGAAAGAAAGAAGTTTGAAAAGAGGGAAAGAGGAAAAGAGGGCGCTCGGCCCGAATTCAAGCAGCCCCGAAACCTGTGAACGCGACAAGGTCTATGTCGCCTTCTATTCAGGTGGCGACGATGGTCATGTCGCCTTCACTTTTCAGGTCGCGACCGTTGACCTGTCGCCTTCTTGGTAGCGACAGGCCTAACGTCGCCTTCTCAAGCCAGTGCTTTTAAACCCCTAAAAATCAATGTTCATGGCAATAAATCCAATGCTTATATCAATAACATGTCTCCTTACATCAAGCATCAATTCCTATTACATCAAGCCCACCAATCTCCCTAAGTCCATCAAAGCATCAAAAGTGCAATCAAGTCTATCTCTCTAGCTCACGGTCCCTCAGTGGCGAATCTTTTCATGCTCCACGAGGTACGCCTGGTACGTCTCCGGTCCTCTTCAAGTCTCGGCGGGGAGTGCATGGGTAGCGCACGCCCTCCACAAGGCCAGTGTGCTCCGCACGGCCTGCTCATCCTCCGGGTTCCCCAAGCGTCGCTTCTTCACGGGAGGCAAGTGTGATGGCGGAAGCACTCTCGTCCTCGGCTTCCCGACTGTAGGTAGCACTGCAGCGGGTTGTAGAGCACGGTCGCCATATTCCTATCAGTTGCAAGTCCAAGTCGCGTCCTAGTGGTAGCCGGATCTCCGCTCCACGAAGTGCCGCTATGCCCAAAGCAAAGTGTTCCACTGGTAGGGTGATGAAGTAAAGGCGCCACGCACTCCTTGTCTTCTTGTCCGCCATCCTGCATAAAACCTTATCGGAGAATTTGGCCGCGCCGCCAATAAAGTTCAAAGGATGGCACCCGAAGATTCGACTGTCAGTGGTGGGGTGTCTACGGTTTAAATTTAATCCTCACACCCAACCATCACTCTAGAAGGATCATAGAGCCGTAAAGGAAACCTCCCGTAGAAGCCGAAGTGAGACCCGAGTAAAGGTACGCCAAGACGGCGTGTGAGAGAGTGAAAGTCCTCGCCATGCCCCACTAATCGCACTAAGGCTAGCATAGTCTATGAGGTGATCCCCGGACGGGAAGAGCACCACCCCACATAAGCATATGGCCATGGCCTTTGCGATTTCCCGGTGGTCCACGCTCTTATCCTTACACTTGGATATGACCCACTTAGACAATGACACTAGATGTATGAATTGCGGGCTAATTATGGTGTAGACATCCCCCGGATCGGTCATGAACTCTCCTAGGATAAACTTCGGGTTAATGGGCTCAACCGTGTAGCTTATGTTTTGCTCGTCCCCGGGTTTAGTCTTGGGAAGAGCAAGGAAGGCCTCGACCTCCTCTAGAAGGACGGTCGCCTCAAATTTGGGGAAAATAAAGTATGGGTTTGTGGGTGCCATAATTCTATCAAGGCCGTGATACTATGCCAATCAAAGGAAATTTTGTGGTAGTTGTGAGCCGCTATCAAAACCCCACCCAACCCACTCTCTCAAGAACCTAATGACATACATGGGTAAGGCTTTGATCATCGGGGCAATCCAAGTGAGCTTAGAGTAACGGCGAGAGCCGGGGAAGAGCTAGGGAAGAAAGGAAAAGAGAGAAAAGAGGAAGAACAAAAACACAAGATTAATGATGAAATTCGGAGCATAAAATCATGGAAATTGAAAACACCAACCAACTTACCTCTCTCACTTCCTCGCTCTGGCTCAAGTGGTTGGGAACGTCCGTGATCCTCATGAGAGCTTCAAAGGTCGCCCGAGCACGCTTCGGACCTTCGTAATCCGCCTCCCCACCCATGGGATCAAGAGGAGCTCTCTTCATGGCCATGAGAGCTTGCAAGACTTGAAGAAAAGAAGAGAGAGGTGAGAGCTCCGAATTTGGCCTCTCATCCCCCTTATTTATAGAGCTATAATACTCCTATTCCTGTTAGGAAAGGGTAGGGGAGACCCATTAGGAGTAGGACCTTGAGTGGAGAGCAATAGGAGTCCAAGTGAGAGTCAAAACCAAATCCTATGCTGAAGGCTTTTGAGCTCGGGCTGAGAAAAGGATAGAGCGACATATCGACCTGTCACTTCAAGGTGGCGACAGGCCTTGGTTGCCTTCTTCAGTCAAGGGTCACGACAAGCCCTATGTCGCCTTCTGACCAGTCTTTGTTGTCTTGCTTATTCTTCTGTGACTGTTCAGGATATTTGCAACATATTTTTGGTCATTGTTTGGTGCGTGTATATTATGTCTATCTTATTGCTTTGATTATTGAAAATCCATAAAAATCAGAAAATCAGCAAAAATCCTAAAATCCAGAAATCCAGAAAATCAAAAGAGACGTAAGTCAGGTAAGTCAGGTAAGTATCTCTAACCCTAATCCCTTCGCATTACTATATGATATCTACACTACTATATCAGCTCAAGGACCGGCTGGTTCCCAGTGTGTTCCAGGATCTGAGTTCCCCTTCATCAAAAATGAAGATGATCTAAGTACACACTGCTAATCGCTGGATAGGCCGTTGGGTGATATGACTCGGGGACGATGGATTCTATCGCACGTCGGGGATGCGAAGTGTCTTAACCCTTGCTCATATTGTCTAGCAATATTATCCTTGAATACTTGTATTTCTCTCTTTTTTGCATTCGCTTTTATGATTTCTTTTTCTTTAGCCCAGCATGCATCATGTAGGGATTTTGAGCTTCACGAATCATGATTTGTCAAAGTCAGCTTCTCAATGATGTCCCGACCCAAATCCTCACTTCCAGACAAGAATTCCACTCCGAATTTGAAAGTTTTCCTCGAGCTTGTGCTTGGTCCAGTTTACCAGTGATGGTTCCTATGAAGGATTCCTCTCATCCCATTCATTATAACAGTCATCCCTTTATCCTCGATCCGCTCATTAGTCGTGACCCGCTCGAAGGCCAGAGTCGAATCGACCCTCCGGCAGCACCTATCCCCTAATGAACGAAACCTGCACGCTAAAGATAGCCAGGGTACCTCTTGAATCAGGAGGTTGATCATTCTTTTCTTTGATTTTCATTCGGCCCAATAGGAACCATCCCGCACTCTGTTCCCAGCCATGTTCGAAGTTAGTTGGATAATTCTCGCTGCTTATTCGTTCAGAATGGGTGTCTCTTTACCTTGATGCCCGCTTTTCAGCTCATTCCGCTTCATTCCGCTACATTGCCGTTTCACGCCACTTCGCTCCATCACCGCACCACTCCCTTACAAAGCAGGCATGAGGGGCAATCTGTAGACACCCATTTCTGGCTATAAGTCGAGCAAAATCCCTTGTCAAATCATTGACGCCCCACATTGGCTCATCATCGTCAAGCTGGCTTTCTCCAATCATGACATCATTCATTAGTTCATCGCCCTGGAGAATTCTTCCTGGTCAAATCAACCTCTTTCACTAAAAGCTCTCTGAGTATAAGTCCGATGTTTCATCCCGAAGGCTGTGCATGGCTGATTGGACACATTATGTGCCGAAATGCAAGAAAAGACCAGAAGGCGACAGGCCCTAGGTCGCCTTCCTGAAAGACGACAGCTCCAATGTCGCGATCATAATTCCACATCTTAAATCCTCAGAAAATTGCAAAACGACTCAAGTCAGCCTTCCATATGAGAAAGTGACGTATCGAGCCGTCGCATTCAGAAGGCGACACCAAGGCCGTCGCGTTCAGGGCCTTAAATAGGAAACTCAATCCGAAGTCAATTGGACCCATGCTATTGATGGTAATTGCTTCATTTGAACGTCCAAATCAAGTCCAAATCATCTCAAATTCGGAGCAGACCTTCCTAACATGTTCCTTTCCGAGTTCCAATAGCCCTTGCACAGCCATACTTGCCCAGAGTCAGACTCTTGCCCATTATTCCTCTCAGACTCGAGTTAGGAATAATCACCCATAAGTACCTCGTCTCTGCATCTTTCGGGCAAGGCCGAATTCTTTGGTTGCTGAGCAAGAGAGCTCCATCTTCACGAGAAGAGAGTTTTCCCTCCAGACGATCAGCAAGACCCTCCAGGGCGTTTTCCCATCGGCTACACAATTCTTCCTCCCTTCTTCTCTTTATTTCTTTGATTTCATGCATGCATAGCTTCGTTTTCTTTCTAGTTTAGCATTAGATCACGACACACACATATTCTTAACACCCACAGGGGTTAAAAGCCCCAATCTCGTGAGTTCCCTCCATAATAGTTCATGATTTCATGCTTTTCATTGAATAGATCTTCTACACACGAGTTCTAATGGGTGTTTTATTTGTTTGAACAACTTTGGCAGGTGTTTAAAGGTCAGAGCAAGGTGAGGCTCTTGCCCCTTGGCCGGCTGAGGAGCAGGAAGATGAAGAACCCAAGTCTCCATCCACTGAAGAAGAAGGCGACGACCTCTATGTCGCGATCAGGAAGGCGCCGGTGCCTACGTCGCGTTCACAACAAAGCATAGCGACGCCTCCTCTGTCGCGTTATCAGGTACGCCTTCTCCTTCACCCTTCCTTGCCAAGGTAGTCAGTCCTCCACCTGAATATCAAGAGGCGACTGCGTTGGTGGCGATCACGGTCAGTTCTTAATCCCTACACCTTTCATAATCGACTTCAAAGGGGATACAAATCCCGTGATTACAATCACATGCAGTCACACATTGTTCTGGAAAAACCAGAGAACTTGGCGTCTAGGGTCTGGATGCCTACAGAGTAAATGGCATGATCGACCGCCGTTGACCTAGGAACTTGACGGCAACAAAGTGGCCGTCAATATTCTGTCTGCACACAGTGCAAAACGACATACAGAAAAACACTGAAATTTGGGGTTCTAGGAATGGAATAAAATCTGGAAAAATAATAAAAACCTAAAGGATAAGTCTATGGCTTGAACCATTAAGCTACTTGCCTTCAAATAATCTAATGAGGAATGATTCTATCGAAGAAGAAGCTCCTCTCGCCGCTGCAAGAAGGTGCTCTAAATCGCTGAGATCTAGTCCTCCTGTCGATGTAGGCCGTACTCCGGAGTCGGGGAAGCTTCCTCTATCCAAGATCCAGCTCCCAGTCGAAGAAGATCTCCATAAATCTGCTCCAATCGTCGGATCCAACTCACCCAAGATCAGGTTTCCTCACAGAATTTTAGGGTTTTCACAAAGAGCTAAAAAGACCTAATCTGAACGAAAGATGGGTATTTTATAGGCTAAAGGGGTCAGGCACGTATTGGGGGTAAGTTATTCTGCCGTTAGGAAAGTTTCCTAAATAAGAATCTAGCAAAACCGCTACCATTTTCAGATCTGGAAACACACACAGCTGGATAAATAGACGTCCATTTTACTGCCATTGACCCCATGTCAACGTCCATCGATGTTGATGCCAGGAAAGAGTAAATGGCACAGATGTGGCCACCTATTCACTATTAACGTCAAGAGATATTGACGTTAAAAGGAATTTCGGCCAGAACACAAAAATATTTAAATAACCACACATACACAATGTAAATACATATGATATGCACTACGTTATTTATATACACTATGCATAGAAGTAATTAACTATAATATATGCACAAGATTAACATATATTTATATACATGCACATAAGTAAGTAAATACTTATAAATACACAAGATCAAATATATTACATGCACCAAATAATTAGCATCAAATGCACAAAATTCGGGGGCCTCACATAATATCTCTGAAATAAATTTCCAAGTTAAAAAAGGAAAAGTACAGAGAGAATGAACATCAAATATCTATAAAAAAAAATCTAAAAGTTGATCCTCAAAAGAAAGTCATTATTATTGGAAGTCACAGGCAAACTTTTCTAGTAATATGTGTGGATATTCTAGGCAGGCATGAATACGGTGTTGAACATACATAGAAACACATGTAAGTGGAAAATATCATCAAGACCGTAAGTGGAACATACTAGACCAACATCAAACCAAAAAAGGGTACCAAGAAATTAAAACTGGGGAGCCAAGAGAGTTAGAAAACCCAAAATCAACCTAGCTCAAACCTAGGCCAAAAATGTATTAATAAATGGTTTTTTTTATCAAAACTTGTCTCACATAGGAACACAGGGGCATGTTCTATAATGCTTGCATCCCAAAATGAAAAAAGTCCGTAAAACTCATAAAAACACTACTATTGTTGTCCCAAAAGGTTAAAATCTAAGAATGAACTTGATGAAAAATATAATGATGCTAAAGAAAATATATTTCACAATCCCATCACAAGATAAATGGCATAACCTTTATGGCACACTCGCAAGAAAATATAAAACAACCCATCATAATAAACAACAATCACAGGTTAGAACACCATACCACATGCTCTAGGATTAGAAAGAGACGTATATTAAAGTTTCAAGCTGGCAGTGCCATAAGAGCCTCTTTTGAAAGTGAAAGAATGTAATTAAGCATTGGATGTCATATAGAATGACAAGTAGAAACTTTAAACGATTCAGCCACAAGATCCACACCTTGACCAATATCCGAACTATAATTTGCAGGCTCATTCTCTCTAGTTCAAACTGAAAAAAGAAAAAGAACATCAGGAATAATGAGAAAATTGATCAAGCCAAACTAGAAATTACATTGGGCTTGACATGAAAAGCTCTCGAATCATAACCTATAGTCTCAGAATACACAAGTTTCCATCTAAGCTGTATGTTTGTGATGAGACCTGCAAATAAACATAATGACGAAGATGATGACACATTTTATTTGGAAAAAAATAATAACATGTGTGTTAAATAATGACAGATAAATAATAGATAAGAAACATGTCTTCCCATAAAGGTTGGGGCATAATAAGTGAATTAAAAGAAGCAGTCACAATAGAAAAATATATAAAGGACACACACATGTACATACACACACATATAGAAGCATCTTCTCACTTATGAATTTAGCCGTGCACTAGCACAAATTATGGAATAGACGACCACTAGTTAAGAACTGTCGGCGGATCTGCATAAAGCCAACTGTCTTAACTGTCGATTTTTTATTTGAGAATCGACGACACAGTGACCATGGTTTAATATATAAAATTTAATTTTCAATTTATATTTGTTATTTTAACCATTGTTTAATAGTTATTTTTTTTATATGCGCACCTTAATTCTCCATCCTGTGCGATATTGGATTTCGATCCCCCACGTCTCTCGCCTCCCGCCCGCTGAAGAGGATAGCAGTAGAAACCGCCGGACACCATCGCCTCGCCCTGCCCAGCCTACGGAAGAGGCAGAATCGGCAGAACACCGGCCGCACGCTCTCTCCCCACCGGCCGCGTGCCCTCTCCCCACCGCCTCGAGGCCCTCGTCGTCGCCTTGCCCCACTCGCAGAAGGGAAAGAGTGGGCAGCCGGTGCGAGATTTGGATTTTGATTGCCCCACGTCTCTCGCCTCACCCCACCCACTGAAGAGGAGAGCAGGCAGAAACCGCCGGTTGCCCTCGCCTTGCCCCGCCAAGCCCGTGGAAGAGGCACAGCCGACAGAAGACCACCGGCCGTGTGCCCTCTCCCCACCATCTGGACGCCCTCGCCGTCACCTTGCCCTGCTTGCAAAAGGGGAAGAGTGGGTAGACTGCCTGCCGGATGCCCACTCCGCTCAGTCTGGACTCCCTCACCCTCTTCGTCCTCGCCTCGCCCCACCCGCAGAAGAGGAAGAGCAGGTAGACCGCCTACCGCGCGCCCTCTCCCCACTGCCACGGCAGCCCATGCAACCAGTTCTCTCCTCCCCCTACGACATCCCGCCTCCTCCTCTTCCTTTCGGCGACACTGGTCCACTCCTCCTCAGACCCTGCAGTCTCCAGCTTCAACACCTCTGACTGACCTCGGACCCTGCAGTCTCTGGCTCTAATACCACGGATAGCTAGTCCTCATAGTTGAAGCAGCAAGCAATAGATGCGCCTCCTCCTTGTCGCCTCGCCTCCTTCCTATCACCTCGGCATCCCTACCAGTGAGACCCTTTGGCACGTAGTATGACTATTTTTATATTATAATACATGTTGTTAATTTTTTTCATGTTACAGTAACACATCAATAATACTTGCAATCATCATTCATCATTCGAATATTTTTTAATTATTAGAGTTTCTTCTATAATGTTAGAATATTCTTCATTAATAGAATTTGACATAGAGATTGAATGTCGCCTATGGAGAAGGGGTGTGTGGAATCATGCTAAGAAGGAAGAGGAAAATATAGTCCTGAAGTTTCCAATACTCACATGATCTTGGAAATTCTGTAGCTTCATCTCAAGCTGAGTTGGTGAAGTTTCTCCTAGCAACAGAGGTACACATCAAAATATCTTTTACTTTTTCCTTGTCTGCACAAAACTGTTGAATCATTTCCTTAATGTAAGCGGGCATCGCAGGATGTAGAAAGTGGGTAATGATTCTTGGTCACTTAGAACATTCTATGCATATTCACAATTTATTCAGGAAATATATCACAGACTGCTCTTCCACATTGATGATGCTCATAAGATGGCTGGTGAAAATTTTTGATTCTTTGTCAATGGTGACGCCCACCTCCATAAAACATGAAATGTATCGTAAACAAATTATTTATAAAAGATAAAAAATAACCCAAGAAAACGAGCAAGATCAGGGGACTACACAAATGGAAAGGCAACTTACTTGTTCGTCTATTGCAACATTAACTTTTCAAAATTTCTATTCTAGCGCTACATCTTTCAATATATTAATTTTTTTGTTAGCTTATTGTGTGACTTTACATGCTAACTATGTTTATTTTGTTTACAAGATGGAGTTAAATTATATCATTGATAAGAGTTGGATGTATAAATACAAGACCAAACATGAACGAGTTAATACAATTTTTTTTGCTAGAGTTGAGCAATTCATGCAATTTGCATCACAAAATTTGAACAATGATTCTTCTTCAGTGATGAGATGTCCGTGCTATAAATGTGAAAATACGTTTTATTGTGAAAAAGACATTGTTCATTATCATATTGTTAGAGAGGGATTTACTGAAGGATACACTACTTGGCAGTTCCATGGAGAATCTTATAGAAAGTCTCGAGTGGCTGATCATATGCTTACTAGTTCAATGTATGATATGGCTAGGATGTTAAATGATGCATTTATGTGGCAACCTATCAATGATGATGTCCAAAATGAAGAGCACAATCAAGAGACAAACACATTTACAAAGCTCATGGAAGAAGCTAATAAACCTCTTTATGTAAATTGCAATAAGTATTTGAGGCTTTCTTTCATTGTGCGTTTATTTCAACTCAAGTGCCTACACAAATGGAGCAATAAATATTTCTCTGCCATGCTTGCATTATTCAAAGACGCATTGCCTAGAGATAATACACTTCAAAGTTCTTG
This sequence comes from Colocasia esculenta, assembly GCA_014218235.1. Classification (NCBI taxonomy): domain Eukaryota; kingdom Viridiplantae; phylum Streptophyta; class Magnoliopsida; order Alismatales; family Araceae; genus Colocasia; species Colocasia esculenta. The sequence goes on from CM024761.1 coordinate 134,376,257, forward strand.
GTATGAATCTAAGAAGATGATGTCCCAATTGGGTCTAGATTGTAAGAAGATACTTGCATGTCTAAATGATTGTGTATTATTAGAAAAGAATATGAAGATCTAGATAGGTGTCCAAGGTGCAATGCTTCTAGATGGAAGGAGAGAAAAATCAATACTAGAACAACAAAGAGTGTGCATGTAAAAATTCTTCGTCACTTTCCTTTAATCCCAAGGCTTCGAAGGTTGTTCATGTCAGAGAAGACTGGAAACTTAATGATATGACATCATACAACTCCACAAGTTGAATATGGATAAATGAGTCATCCCAGAGACTCCAAGGCTTGGAATGATTTTGATGAAAAATTTCCATCTTTCAGTAGAGATCCCCGTAATATCAGACTCGAACTGGCTAGTGACGGTTTTAGTCCATTTAAGATAGCAGCAAGTAGCAACCGAAGCAGATGGCCTGTCATTTTAATAGTTTATAATTATTTTTCCTCCATGGTTGGCAATGAAGCAATCTTTCTTTATGATGTCTCTTCTTATAGATGGTTCAAAACCTCCTGGTAATGATATTGATGTTTATCTTCAACCATTGATTGAAGAGTTGAAAATATTATGGGAGTATGGAGTAGAGACATATGATGCTGAGAGAAAACAACTATTTAAAATGCATGCTGCTATTTTATGGATGATTAATGACTTTCCAGAGTACGGTATGTTGTCTGGTTGGAGCACACATAGGTATAAAGCTTGTCCTATTTGTCATATTCACCATGGATCAATATATCTTCCTTTTTGTTGTAAGTGTGTATATATGAAGCATTGTCGTTTTTTACCATATAACCACCATTGGAGAGAAGATACTCAACATTCAATGGTAAAGTTGAGTATGAACTACCCTCTATTCCTTTGTCTGGAGATGATGTGTTAAGAAAGTGGGAAGGTTATAATAATGTCATATCTGGGAAAGATCCTAGCAATGTACCTCGAGCTAGTAGAACCAAGCACAAGAATTGCCAGAGGGTTGGAAGAAGAAAGTATTTTTTTGAGCTCCCATATTGGAAAAGCTTATTAGTTAGGCATAATCTAGATGTTATGCATATTGAAAAAAATATTTGTGAAAAAATCCTACATACAATTCTGCAAGATGATAGCAAAAGTAAGGATAACATTAAACCACGTCTTGATATGAAGAAGTTGAAAATCAGGAAGCCTCTACATGTTAGACCGTCAAAGAAGTATGCTGGAAATTTATTTTGCCTCATGCCTCTTATAATATGACCAATGTGGAGAAGCAAAGGTTTTTAGGGGTACTGAAAAATTTAAAACTACCAGATGGATTTTCTTTAAATATTTCTTAACAGGTATGACTACGAGAACAAAAAATCATAGGAATGAAGAGTCATGATTGTCATGTAATGATTCAACACTCCTTCTACTAGCCATGAGAATTGCACTTTCAAAATATGTTGCTCTGGTATTGAATGAGTATTGCATATTCTTTAGAGAGTTGTGTGCTAAAGTGATAGATGTTAAGACAATGGAAAAACTTCAAAAGTCAATTCCATAATCCTATGTAAATTAGAGAGGATTTTCCCTCCTACATTTTTCGGTGTCATGGTGCACTTGACTATTCATATTGCTACAGAGGCTAAACTTGCAGGACCGGTGCAGTTCCGATGGATGCATCCAATAGAGATATTTTTACTAACACTAAAGAATTATGTACCCAACAGAAGTCAGCCTGAGGGTTCCATTGCAAAAGGTTATCTTATGGAGAAAACTACAATCTTTTGTGCACGTTATCTTTATGATGTAGAATGTAAATTAAATAAACTAGTGCGATTTAATGAGGGCCCTATTGGAGTAGGAGTTTCACAACATATAACTGCGGAGAATGTATATCAAGCACATCATTTTTTATTATTCAATACCCCATCAATACAACCATACATACTGTAAGTTTGATGTATGATTTTATAAACCTCTTTATTTAGTACTTATTTATTCAACTAACCTATATATTTTTCTTTTATCTATAGGGTACATAAAAGTTTTGTGAATGGCCAACATCTAACTTTGAGTGATGACCGTATCCAATTAGAGCAGCATAACAAATTTGTTGGATCGTTTAGGATTATGAAAATTTTTTACTCTCTTTTGTCACTTCAATATGGATGAAGGAATTAATATTAACATTTTGTTGACATCTCATATTTTTAGGTTGATCATTAAGAGAGCAAATGACTCTACCAGAAGAATGACATGTCTTCCTCGAGGTCCCAAATATGACATAGTCTTATACCAAGAATTTTTCACAAATTGATATAAATTTGAAGTAGAAGTTGTGGATAAGACACGAGTTACACAAAACAGTGGTCTTGTAACAATTGGTGACAATGAAAATATTTTTTATGGCATTTTGCAAAACATAATAGAGTTTCAGTTTGGTACCTTATCGCCCATAATTCTTTTCAAGTGCAAATGGTATGATATGAAAAAGGAACTTGGCCTACCGATGGATGGTTTCAAACTCACTTTTGTGAATACAACACGATCAACTTATGAAGATGAGCCATTTATATTTCCATCACAAGCACAACAAGTGCATTATTCTACTGACCCTTTAAAGGTGGGATGGAGTGTTGTCTGTTGATGGAAACCAATAGATACTTATGAAGCTTGGAGGCATAACATGTCAAATGAAGTTTCCAATGAGAATGTTAGACAACTTACAATTGAATTACAACACACACAATCTAAACTTCAAAATGCAATGAAGGAAATAGACAATATGCATGCATGTGAGAGGAAGATGGAAGGAAGACAACAAGAACACATGGAGGGTATGCTTGCACGCGAGAGAGAGTTGAAATGCGACAACAAAACCAAGAAGAGGCCATGGAAGTTAGAGAGCGAGAGATGCTATCACAAATCCAACAAATGAAAGATATGCTTTCCATGTTCGTTTCTAGTGACTCAGTGAGTTGAATAGTGTAACGGCCCACTTCTGCCCGGTACGGTTATACCAACCCACGTCGAACGAGAGCAAGTCGCTACAGGGGAGAAAACCCCAACGATAGTCACATGGGCTGAGATATATACAAATAGAAAGGAATATTGTAGAGGAAAATGAACAACTCTTATTCCATCAACTTTATAATCCACATACCACTGTCTATATAGTCCAAGCAAAATAAATAACATAACATAACATCCACTAAATATAACTAGTTTCCAAATACAATAAACCAAAGTCCATATCATAATTGCATCACATACTAAGAAATAAACTATAAATCTTCAATCTACTCTTCACGCTCCACGCCGGATCTCGCTAACTCCTCGGCTTCTAAATCTCTGACTCTTCTTGAAATTTCAGCAAGGGTGAGTCTACGCAATAGACTCAGCAAGCAACTTAGAATTGCAAACCACGCACTTATCACACATGCTTCTAATAGTTTAACACTTTACTAATTATCACATTATCATTAACTTACTAGTAATTAACAATTAAACTAACACATGTTCATGCTATAACATGGATAATTAAACATGGAATCTATTAAACAAAGCTATACTAACTCATGTATAACCAGAATTCTAAACATGGTCACTTATAACATGGTGTCACTAACATGAGATCATTCATATAATCACATGCTTGCAATTCTTACTTTCACATGACACTAACACATGGCTTATATTAAAATTTATAACATGATACTACTAACATGCTCATCAAGTAATTACTAACTCATGGACATAATTAACATACTTCTACACATGGTACTAACATGATATCACAATTATAATTTTACATAAATCACATTAACACATGCATTTACCTTATCATGACATATTCACATGCACTTTTACCTTTGCTTTCACAGGCACTTATTCTCACATTTATCACATTCACATTCACTTACACATGATTTCACAAAGCTTTCACATAGTTTTCACTTTTCACAATCACGATCACATGTCACATCACTTACACATACCTCGTGCCACGTTCACATATCACTTTACACATTATTCACATAATCACTTTTACACAAGCCGAGACACAGCCCAAACCACCACTTGAAAGATCACATAATCACATACACATACTTAATCGCCAGGCAAAATGATCAAGTCTGACTTACTACGCAGAACCGGGGGAAGCCCTCCCCACCATTACAAGTGGAACTTGTCCACCTCCAGTATTTCACATGACCCGTTGCCCCGGGTATCACGTAACACAATTGAGCCTTCTCGTAGGGGCACTGCTACAGTACGGCTCCATGCAATCTATGGTGGTAGTGTCTCATTGGCACAAGTTTTATCTTTCACATTATCATGTTATTCATGCACACATGTCACAATTCTCTCTCTTTCCATGCACATGCACACATATGATATAAAACATGTATTAATCACTTTTAGATACCCAATTATCATAAACAATAATTAATAGAACCTAATCATGATGCTAATCATATTTTAAAACATATTTGAGACTTATTATGAGAACATGGTATTGAAAGCGTCCGAAATTCATAACTAATTGTACAGTAATCAGATTAAGATTAAATTTTATCCACGGGGTAAATATAACACATGGAACATATCTGTAATGTTTCAGAATTTTTGGAATAGTAAAACTATTTTTTATAATTAAAGACAAAATCTGGTTAATATTCACAAAAACACTAACTATTCATAAACAGAAATAAAATGAGGTTAACAAGCCCTAAATCATGCTTACAGTATTCTAACAAACTAAAATACAGAGTTTGACAATTTTTATAACATGCATACAACAAGAAAATCAGTCTCAACTTTGGCACTTGAGGTATGGTCACTTGAGTTACAATGGTTTGGAGCTGTTGGATAAGAAAAACATGGTTCTTGGTTTGCCTCACATAAACTGCAATAGTGATATTTGTGAAGGTTATGTTTATGGTAAGCAACAGATAGAGGGGAGATTTTTTATCTAATGATATTGATTCCTTTTTATCTAATAATCTTATCTTTAGAATTCTGAAGTTCAGAGTTATAAGATTCAAGTACCCATACCATTAGCCATGCTACTAGTTCCTTTTTATCCTCTGTTGCTACTAGTGGGCTAATCTTGTTTCATTATTCATTAGCCTATTTTGAATATATTTCTTTTTGGCTAAATAAAGGTTGTCTAGTGCAAGTATTTTGATTATATTTCTTTGACTTATATATCCTGATTAACTATTTACTTATGCTACTGCATGTATTGAGATTTTCTCATTTCTTTTTATAGGTGGGAGATTGCAGGTCGCGTGCTGGGACATCACATTCTCAGCCCCCACTTCCATAGAGTTGGACACATTTATGTACCTAGTCAGCTAGATGGGCAATTTCATATAGACTTTAATTTTAGATTACAAAGACATCATTGATTTGGACTTTGTTTGGTGGTTAATGGCTATAGATGATATATAAGTGAATTTATTAAAGTCTGAATAGTAACTTTTTTGGAATATATTAGAGAATTTACATATTTATTGTTGAACCACTCCTATAGTTTACCCTTCTATTTTGGTGATAACAAATTTATGTTTAATTAATTTTTATTAAAAATATTTATATCATGTTTTTCTTAATAAATATAAATTTACATGATTAATTGAATATTAAATATATTTATACCATGAATTTTCTAATAATAAATTAAATATCATGATTTTCTAATAAATATAATTTTATGACATTATTCTGTAATGATTTGCACTAATCAGATAAATCGATGTCCATTCAATATACATCGATTTCAGTTCGCAAAGTGCCATAAGGATTCACTGTCATAAGGATTCGCTCTCATAAGGATTCGCTGCTATAAGGATTCACTCTCACATCGATTTGGTCCCATAACGATTTGATAAGCGACTTTCATATCGATTTGGTCCCATAACGATTTGATAAGTGACTCCACATCGATTTGGTCCCATACGATTTGATAAGTGACTTTCATATCGATTTGGTCCATAACGATTTGATAAGTGACTTTCACATCGATTGGGTCCCATAACGATTTGATAAGTGACTCCACATCGATTTGGTCCCATAACGATTTGATAAGTGACTCCACATCGATTTGGTCCCATAACGATTTGATAAGTGACTCCACATCGATTTGCTCTCATAACGATTCGCTCTCATAAGGATTCGATAAGTGACTCTCATAAGGATTCCTTTGTAACTCACACAGACTCCTTTGTAAAACATGGATTCCTTTGTAAAACATGGATTCCTTTGTAACTCTCATAAGGATTTGATAAGTGAAACATGGATTCCTTTGTAAAACACAGACTCTTTTGTAAACATGGATTCCTTTGTAAAACATGGATTCCTTTGTAACTCTCATAAGGATTTGATAAGTGAAACATGGATTCTTTTGTAAAACATAGACTTCTTTGTAAAACATAGATTTCCTTTATATTTCAAAGTGCCTTTTGGCATCTAGTGAAAAAGTCAATATTCTTGATTTGCGTAATCCTCTATCTTTCTGACAGAGATCTTTTTGCTTATCTTTCTAGATCTCTTCTCTCCTGCCAACAAAAGAGAGATTACTTACCACTTCTGGGTGGCATCAGGAAACATAAAGGTATGAGCCTTTTTGACAGAAACACTATTTTATCTAAACACTTTTTCTATGCTTGCAGACCTCGTAGACCACAATTATCAGAAGAAAGAGAAGATGAGCAACGGCTAGAACTCCACGAATTTATTCAAAGCTGCTCATATAAAAGATGAAGCATGGCTGAAGAATATATAGAGCTTTCCTGAAGATTTTTCAAGAGTGTACATCCGGGAAGAACCTCAACTCCACATACACTCAAAGGAAAAGAGAGAAAGAGCCTGAGCCCAAAAGAAGTGTTCAAGCATCTGAAGCACTGAAGCATTCAAGCTCCTTCTCCTCTCTTCTCTCTCTCTCTGTGTGCATCGTGTAAATCTGGGGAGAGAGTCTTTGCTGAGAGTTCTTGTAGTTGGTTTTTATTTGTTCCAACTCTCAGCTTTGTTCTTTCTTTTCTAAGAAAGACTTCTGTCCACTGTAGGACTGTATACAGTGTGTAACCCAGCTAGGGGTTTGTGTCTAGCAGAACCGCACTGGGGTTTGTACCAGGAGGTTGCTTCTTTACTTGTAAGAGAAGTGGCTGCCTTCTTGCCCGGGAAAGAGAAGAAGACCAGCTGGGGTGCTGGGTGTTGTAGTGTCCTTAGGGGGGACTGTACTCTTGGTTAGTAAAATCCCAAGAGGTTGCTTGGGGACTGGATGTAGGACTTCCATGTGGGAAGGGCCGAACCAGGATAAATCTCTTGTGTTATTTGTGTGATTGTTTATTTGCTTCCGCATTGCTACTCTTTATCACACTAAACTAACCAAACTTCAAGTGTTAATTTCTGTGTTTAAGTTTCTATTTCAGATTTCAGAAAAACCTATTCACCCCCCCCTCTAGGTTAGCTTGCTGCCGTACCAAAAGGGCCACATTTATACGTATTTGTTATTTGTTATTTTTGATGATGGATGGACCCAGATCAGCTAATGTTTATATGTGATTGTAAATTTTAATTCGAATGAGGATAGGTGGTGTCTTCCTAAATGCAAATGATGTATTGTTGGCTATAAAAATGGTGATATTTACTATTAGCTGTTAGCAAATTGTAACAAGTGGGGTCATTGTGTTTTAAATAAATAAACATGATAGTTGGCAAGCATTGGCTATTAATAAATAGTGATTAATTGGACATTTTCAAATAGCAATGGCTGGTGACTATTGTGTATTACCAAATAATTATTGTTAGTACTGTTGATCAGCAAATAATGATGGATAGTGTTGTTGGCCATTGTAAAAAGACGACAGTGGGTAACCGTTGGATATTAGCAAATGACAATGGGTAGTACCGTCGGTTATTATACAAAGACGACATTGAGTAACCGTTGAGTATTAGCAATAATGATGAATAGTACCGTCGGCTATTATACAAGGATGACAGTGTACAACCGTTGGACATTAGGAAATAGCGACAGGTAGTATTGTCGACTATTATACAAGGATGACAATGTACAACGGTTGGCATTAGCAAATAGCGACGGATAGTACCGTCGGCTATTATATAAGGACAATAGGGATATTATCATATTAACGACGGGGAGCACCATTGGCTATTATAAAATTAGTGATGGTCATAACTATTGGCCATTACATTTAAAAAATTACAAACAGTAGGAAAGACGATGGTGCTTCAAACTCTATGGTTGGATATCCGTCAGTTATAGTATACCCAACGGCAGTATAGCTCACGGTTGATAGGCGACGGTTTAACCGTGGGCATACATATAGATGACGGTAATAGTCTTAACCGCCGACTATATTAACTGTGGGCATTGGGCTTCTTTCTACTAGTGGTGATGACATGTTTCAACAGCCTATTCTCAACGTTGTTGATTAAGGTGCACCAATCTAGTTGTGTTATTGCCTAAATTTTCACCAATATCTTATTGATTCAAGAAAATAATCAAACAAAAGATTGAAAACCTATCTTCTTATCTTGAACGTTTTAGCTATATGAGAAACTTCACCAGTAAGGTAGTCCAAGTCAATGAGGAAATGTTAGGAAGTGGGGAAGTACTTAGGATGGGAATTAACCTATAGTCTATAAAGGAGCACATTGTAGATATCACTAGTAGACAAGTTCACCTCTACCATCATCATCGTCATCACAAAAATCTTGCCATATATCAAATTTTCAACTCTCTACACAGTAGCACATATCCTTGGATCCAACATGGGAACATAAGGCATGTGATGATGATGAGAAAATAAAATTTTTTGCACATCCTAAAACCAACTACTGCACTATAAAAAACTCCCACCAACATGAAGAAGCAAAAAAGCTTCTGGGTATAGTGGATACATAAAAAACAAGCAGTAGATCGCCAAGATCGACGCACATTCACATCTTGCAACTCAAATAGGATGAGAAAGGGATAACAAAAGCACAACCTTGGGGATGAATTGCGGATGAACACTGGGAGTCATAGATGTCAAGAAGCTTCGCAAGTTCCAATGAGCCAGCTCCGCCAGCTGGTAGCTCCCTCTGCTTTTACAAAGAACAAAAGCTACGCAAGCCTGATGAAGACCAACGAGCAAAAACAACAGCACAGACACCGGGAGGAGCTCATGGTGAAGTTGCAGGAAAATAAAGCAACAGAGCCTAGGAGGTAATTTATGAAATAAAGAAAAATATGAAAGCGAAAGGAAGCGTGACGGGATGTTGCAAGATGAAAGGGAGCAGGGAGGAGCAAGAAGACTGTCAGGTAGCGTGCTAGATATAGAATGGCTGTTAGAAGGATTTGAGTTAGTTGTTTAATTGAGCAGGTTGTAAGCATATAGTTGTATCAGTTAGAGACTGGCCAACATGATGTGGCGCATCTCTATAATAGTTGGAAATAGCAGACGAAGGAAAGATGATGATTTGGCTCCAGATCCTCTTATTCTCTGCTCTATGTTCTTCTTCTTCCTCTCTCTACTAATTTGATCCCCTATTCTCCTTCCCTAACCCTCTCTTATTCTTCCTTAGTTCTTCTTTAGGTAGGAAACAGTACCCTGTTCTACTACAATTCCTCTCTTCTTGATTGCGAAGGATCCAGTCAGTGGCTATAGAGCTCGGAGTGGTCATCCAGTAGCTTGGTTCTTAACAAATGATGTCTGACCCCTCTTCGAAAACTGTCATCTCTGCCTCTCCCATGGCACCTGAAGAATTAGAAGCTATTTGTGTGATGCTTCAAGAGTTCTTGCGTGAGATGAAGAAAGATGTAGAGATCTGCTGTCAAGAGCTTTCAAGTTAGGAATTTGTTGAAAGAAAGCATGATTTAAGCTGTGTTGGCTACCATGATTCATATCCATCTAGTTTTTCTTTCCCAACTTATGATGATAGCTATGTTCTTCGCTCTCGAATAAATAGTCCTTGTTCTTCCTTCCATTATAGTTGGATCGATGTCCACAGACCTATGATAGAGGGAATCATGAAAGACACTGGTTCTACTTTTTTTTTTTTCTGATTCCTTTCATATCCATAGATCTACAATATACACCAAGGAACCCACACTACACACCAAGAAGGTCTTCACCAAAATCTTCCACAGTTTGATGCATCGACTGATCCTATTGAGTGGTTGACCATGGCCAATAAGTATTTTGCATTTCATTGAACACCTGTAGGGCACAAAGTTTCAACCTCTTCTTTCCATCTTAAGGGGAAAGCCCTATCTTGGTTCTAGAATTTTTCTGCGAGGAAGGAGACCCTCTCTTGGGCGAAATTGGTAGATGGTCTGGAGACCAGGTTTGGTTTGGCCATCCAACAACCATTTTCCAAAATCTCATGTGCAGCCATCAAATTAAATTGTGTTCCATGTTATTAGGAATTCAACATCCAAGGAACTATTAATGTTCCAAGTGTGCTAGGCTCTCTTGCATCAAAAAGTGTGCCAACAGATATGGCTATATCAAGTGCTATGCAAGAAACAAGAGTCACGTCGCCATTGGGTTGATTGGGCTACCATATAGCGGCCAATTGTTGAGGGTGGTCTGGGGGTTCGTAGCTTGGAGCAAGTGCAGCTGGCGTTGGCTATAAAGTTCTTCTGGAACATGCAACATGGGTCGTCTCTCTGGGTGCAATATGCTAAGAGCAGATATATATCTGGACGTTCCATTCCAGGTATGTCCTTTAAAATCCAGGATGAAGCTATTCAGGTGATGAAGTCTAATACTAAGTGGATTCATGGGAAAGGGAATAAAATTGATTTCCTATATGATAACTGACTTGGTGGAAGCCCTCTTCATGAGCAGCTCAGTTTTCCTTACGAGGGAGAGAAGATTGTGGTGCAGGAGGTCATTGAAGATAATCAGCATCCTATTAGATCGCTTCTTCCAAGTGGTGTTTTACAGGGAGTGGTCCTGACTGACATGGAGGATAGGTGAATCTGGGGGGTTACTTAGGATGGCAGTTTCTCCACAAAATCGGTTTATAATTTGGTCAGATCTACTGGTGTTAGGCAACAAGTGCTTTCTAAAATCTAGCAGCGCTCTTTCTATGGGAGAGCATCTTTGTTTTGCTGGAAACTATTGAATAGAGCTGTGGCGGTTGATCAGAGGATTGATGAATGTGGCATTCAACTTGCTTCTAGTTGTTCTTGCTGTAGGAGCCACAACTATGAGGATTTGAACCACCTGTTTATCTACAGTGATTGGCAGTTCCCTTGTGGTCCTGGTTTTTTCCTCCCATTGACTCTAAAGTTCATATGCACATCCAAATAACTACAAGAGTCTGGAGTTTCCTTTCTGTTACTAATGTGTCTTCTCCTTTTGGCTATGTTTCTCTTCACTGTCTCATTCTTATTCTTTGGGAGATATGGAAAGGGAGATGCATGGCTAGATTTGATTCTAAGAAGCCTTCAGTGAGGTTGATGATTAATAATATTAGGTTTATGGTCTCTCACTCTATTGCAAGTATGCGGTTTAAGGAAGCTCCTTTGGGTCAGCAGATGCAGATTCTTCAGCACTTTGGTTTTAATCCTCAGGTTTCTACAAAACAAATTAACTTGGTTCGCTGGATTCCTCCTATAACTGACATGTGTTTGAATGTGGATGGAGCTAGTAAAGGAAATCCAGGCTACAGTGGGGGAGGCGGTTGTGTTCGGGACATGCATGGTTGTGTTAGAGTGGTGTTTGCCCATTATTATGGTTATGGCAACAGTATCATAGCAGAAATGAGGGCTCTTTGTGATGGACTTCATCTGGTTGCCTACCTGGGACTTCACCTTTCAGTGGTGTACATGGATTCTAGCACTTTGGTGCACTCTTTCAAGGTGGGTATTTGCCCGTCGTGGCATGCATATCGCTGGTGGTGGGAAGCTTATGTTATGATTAACAGAAATTCTTATATGGTTCGGCATGTTTTTCGAGAGACTAATCAGGTAGCTGATGCTTTGGCAAATAGAGGTTGTATGACCCGGACAAGTTCAATTTTCTGGGGTTATAGCGGTTTTCCTTCGGCCTGTAAAGGTCATGTATTTCTAGATAAAATCGGTCTCTGCCATATAAGATTGTCTTGATCGGTTATTGTGTAATTGTTTGACAGTATGGATTTATTAATATTGCGGCCCAGGTTCTGTGCTGGTGGAGTGAGAACATTCTCCCCCTCTGGGGGAGGGTGCACTCTCCTAGCTTTACGTTCCTGAGGACTGTTTCTGCTAAAAAAAAAAAATGTTATTGGTGAACCTATCTCCCAACAATATGACACGGACATTCGTTGTTCTGCCATGAGTCCCCATTCTCTGCAAGTGGCTTTAGTTGTTTCACAAATAAATGATAATTATTTTGACCAAACACAAGAAAGTTCTATTTATGGCACTGATTCTTTGAAAGTAGCTGGTCCATCTTCATTCACTCAGGAACTGATTCCTCCTGGTTGATGGTTGATAGTTACTATAATGGAAGCCACCTAAGTTTTGAGATAGTTACAAGAGCACAACAGGTTGAATCTAATGAAATGCTAGCCTTGTCTTTGTACTTAACTGATCAATTGATTGAGATCTTGTGTATCACGCATGGTACAATATTTGTCCACAAGGTAATTGAAGCTCTCACAACTATAGAGGTTTTCATGATTGTATCATCGTTGAAGCTTGATATAATGATGTTCACACTAGACACTACTGTTACAAAATGTGAGAGGGTCGAATACCAGGCCGGGCTACAATTCTTGGGTGTTATGGGGCATGTATTTCTAAAGGATGATCTTGCTTTTTATATCTATAACCAGACAAACATGGTCAATGGATAATCACTATCACTACTACATTTGTGTTCTGACGTCGTCCACCATTAGAACTGCCGCCTATTGTTCAGTGTCTGGAAGCCTTGAAGAACAAAGCATAATATGGATCATTTAGTGCTTTCAATTTTCTTTGATTTTTCCCTTTCGTTATGCTAAACCTTGAGGACAAGGTCGATTTTAAGGGGGGATCATTGTCAGGTAGCGTGCTAGATATATAATGGCTGTTAGAAGGATTTGAGTTAGTTTGTTTAGTTGAGCAAGTTGTTAGCATATAGTTGTATCAGTTAGAGACTGACCAGGATGATGTGGTGCAACTCTATAAATAGTTGGAAATAGCAGACGAAGGGAAGATGGTTATTTGGCTCCAGATCCTATTGTTCTCTGCTCTATGATCTTCTTCTTCCTATCTCTACTAATCTGATACCCTATTCTGCTTCCCCAACCCTCTCTTGTTCTTCCTTAGTTCTTCTTTAGGTAGGAAACAGTACTCTGTTTTGTTACATTTCCTCTCTTCTTCCTTGCAAAGGATCTAGTTGGCGGCTATGGAGCTCAAAGTGGTCATTCAGCAGCTTGGTCCATAACAAATTGTCAGGTAGCGTGCCAGATATAGAATGGTTATTAGAAGGATTTGAGTTAGTTTGTTTAGTTTAGAAGGTTGTTAGCGTATAGCTGTATCAGTTAGAGACTGGCCAAGATGATGTGGCGCAGCTCTATAAATAGTTGGAAATAGCAGACAAAGGGAAGATGGTGATTTGGCTCCAGATCCTCTTGTTCTATGCTCTATGTTCTTCTTCTTCCTCTCTCTATTAATCCGATCCCCTATTCTCCTTCCCTAACCCTCTCTTGTTCTTCCTTAGTTCTTCTTTAGGTAGAAAATGGTACCCTGTTTTGCTACAGTTCCACTTTAATGCTCGACGCGGAATATCAGAGTGATATACTGTTAAATAGATAGTATAGAGCGAGAAATAGACATCATACCATTGCACATATTGGAAGAATACCAAATGAACCATCTTTATTGATAATTCCACTAATTCGATTACATTCACTAATGCAAAGCCAAAACTATGGGCCCAGAGTACTTTATTCAAATAAAAACAACTACCAACTATCTAACTATCTACTAAGATGATTGGTTGTTGAAACGTCAGGTCACTTCTTCACTTGCTCATCCCCATCCTCGTGCGTGTAGTAGTCTCCATCAGACTCACCTGAAACACATATAACAATAGCGTAGGATGAGCGATAATGCTTAGTAGGACTTAATATCTCATAAAATAGACATACTTTAAGTGATTAATGTCTTGTGAAACAAGGAAACTAGAGAGAACGATCTGATGATCAGTTTGTCCCCATGTAATTTTAATTAATTACATATCTATTTTGGTGATAACAAAATTAAACCAGTTTTTATAAATAATATCTAATGAATATTTCATAAGTCTTAAAGTATAGGAAAAATACCAAGGTCAATCAAGCCAATAAAGGTATGCATTACTTCTCTGAAGCATTAATCTTTTCAACATGATATTTCTCTAAGTCCATATCGATTTCTGTTGAAATTCATAACGATTTCCTTATAAGACCGAAAAGTCATGTTGTTTCAATCAAGTCGATGTCATAACGACTCTATAAGTTATCGCAACGATTTCTTTAGAAAGCGCAACGACTTGCCTGTCATAACAACTCTATAAGTTATCGCAACGATTTCTTTAGAAAGCACAACGACTTGCCTGTCATAACGACTCTATAAGTTATCGCAACGATTTCTTTAGAAAGCGCAACGACTTGCCTATCATAATGACTCTATAAGTTATCACAACAATTTCTTTAGAAAGCGCAACGACTTCCTGTCATAATGACTCTATAAGTTATCACAACGATTTCTTTAGAACTCGTAACGACTTGCTCGCCGCAACGATTCTATAAGTTATCATATGATTTCTTTAGAACTCGCAACGACTTGCCTGTCGTAACGATTTCATAAGTTACTGTAACGATTTCTTTAAGAACTCGCAATGACTTGGTCGCTCATAACGATTTGCTCTCTATAATGACTTGTTAGTTTTCATAACGATTTCATAAGTCATATAGACAACGACATTACAGTTTATATCAACTTGATTTTTATCTTATGCTTTGAAGCATTGACTAGTCAAAGTTACGCATATATCTATCTATCACTCCTGCATTTATGAGTTCTGAACGTATCTCTGCATGCATGCAGACAATATCATCCATTATTGTGCTTACTCTGTATACATCTTTTAAAACAAGCTATTTGGGATTGCTACTCTAGTGAATACTCACATCAACGTATACTGACAACAAGAGACAGTTTGAGTTGTCTACTGTCTAGCATTTAATGTATGCAGGGTCCTGAAGACTTTCTATCATACAACGTTGGACCTATAGACGTCAGAAGACATTATCTCTTTGCGTGCTCAAATGGATAAAAGATAGTTGAAGTTTCCAAAATGTCAACCAGTCTAACGTCTATCAAACCAAGAGACAACAGATACTTCAACGGCTATATTTCGAATAAGGAGATATAAACTCAAAGACAGAAGAAAAAGAACCAATGAAGTAGAGAACAAGCATCTTGTGTTCAAACGTTCAAATTCTTCTGCAAGAAGTCCAGAGCCAAGAATCGCTTTCCTCATCACCTTCAGCTCTTTGCTCTCTGTGTTGTAATAGATTTTCTAAGAGAGCCCGTGTAGTTCTGAGAGTGTGCATCGTTTAGATTCTTCCTCTCAGTGCTAGTTGCTTCAGATCTTGGCTTGTTAAAAGCTTGATCTAGGGGCTTGAATTTCATTCAATTCTCTTGAGTTGTTGTTGTTCCCTTCGGGTGTGAAGGAAGACCTGTTGGTATCCAGGGTGTAGTTCCCTTCGGTTGTGAAGGAAGACCTGTGAGGTATCCAGGGTGTTGTTGTTCCCTTCGGGTGTGAAGGAAGACCTGCAGGTGAGCTATCCAGGTGTTGTTGTTCCCTTCGGGTGTGAAGGAAGACCAGCTGAGCTGGGTGTTGTTGCGTCCTTAGGGGGACTGTACCCTAGTTAGTGAAATCCTGAGTTGTTGCTCAGGGACTGGACGTAGGACTCCTAAGGAGAGGAGGTCCGAACCAGGATAATTCTTGTGTTGTGTGATTGTCTTCTTTGTGTGTTTGATATTAAACTAACAGTCACTAACCTCCTTCGAAGAACGTTTGTGTGAATATTTTTAGTTACAGGTATTTTGTAGATTATTTTAAAAGTCCCACTCACCCCCCCTCTGGGCTCGTCAACTGGGCAACAAGTGGTATCTGAGCTAGTCTCTTCGACAAGAAAGGATCCAACGATCTGAAGAGTAAAGATCCATGGCAGCCCAAGGCAACATTGAAGGTCAGTCTGTCAACTGACCCCCTCTCTTCGATGGTGAAGATTATCCTTACTGGAAGACCAGAATGGAATACTTTCTACAAGGCCACGACTATCAATTTGGTCCATAGTAGAAGAGGTGATCTGATAGTCACAAATGAAAAAGCTCAATGGACATATGATGACAGAAAGAAGATCTCCTTGAATTGCAAACAAGAGCATCTTATGCTGTGCTCTAAGTAAGAAGGAGTTCAACAGAGTTTCTGCCTGCAAATCCTCAATGGAAATGGGGAAAAGCTCAGGATCACATATGAAGGCACAGACAGGTAAAGGAACAAGAATCGACTTCTTGTCACTTAGTATGAGAGATTTCATATGCAATCAGGTGAATCCATAACTCAAATGTTCAGCCGGTTCACTGACATCACAAATGGACTAGCTGGTATGGGGAAAACTTATGAGATTGGAGACATGGTGAGAAAAATACTTAGATCCTTACCGTCCTCATGGACCCCAAAGGTCACAGCAATAGAAGACTAATGACCTGAAGAGAATGTCAGTAGAAAAGCTCATTGGGTCCCTCAGGCCCATGAGATCAACATGGAAAGGCTGGGAGAGTCATCTAGCAGAAGAAGCACTCCAACGCCTTAAAAGCTAAAAAATTTCACCAGAAGCAAGTTCAGCTGAGAGTGAAAGTGATGCAGACAGCGAGAATGAGGAAGCAATGCTATCTAAAAGATTACAGCGGATTTTGGCTAAGAAGAAGAAGTTCCAATCAGGTAGAAGGCATTTCAAAAGGAATAAGGACTTCAAGAAGCCAGATGGAAAAGATGAAGAAAGCAAACCCATCTGCTATGAGTGTAAGAAGCTTGGACACATTAAAGCTGAGTGTCCAAAATTTAAGACCCGGAGTTCAGGAAGAAAGACAGCTCCAAAAGTTCAGAAGTACAAAAAGAAGGTGATGGCAGCAGCATGAAAAACATAGCGACTCAGACAGTGAGTCAAGCTCCTGCAGCGATGAAGAAGAAGCCAACTTGGCCTTCATGGCTAATACTGAAGAAAAGGTAACCTCTGACTCTTCTTTTGACTCATGCAATGGTTCAGATTCCGATAGTTTAGAAGAGGCTTTCAACGAACTATATGAAAAATATAAAGAAGTAACCAAATATTAAAAGTAAACAAGAAAAAATAGTCTGTATAGAAAACACAAACTTAGATCTAAAATCAAAAATGATCAATTAAAAGTCAAATAACTGAACTTAAAAGAAGAAATGAACTGTTATGTGAAGACCTAAAAGCTAAGAATGAACAAATAAATAAACTTGAAAAATAGGAAAAATGTAGATGAACTAAGACTGAAATCAAAACACTAACAGAAGAAAATATACAGTTATCTAGCACATTAGAAAAATTCACCAATGGTAAAAACTCCCTCATATTAAAAGGTGCTAGAAGATCAGGTAAGAAGAAAAATGGATTAGATATACACCCCCAGATAATGAGGAAACCATAGTTTATCCTAAAACATATCCAACACCAAAATTTGTACCTGAACAAGATATAGCATACAAAGCTGATTTCAAATATATAGAAAAAATAACCAAATTATCCTGCTGTAGTCACTGCAACAAGTTAGGACATATCATAACGACATGCCCAACAAGACATAAGAAATGGATAATAAAAAGTAAAATAAATGACACTAACCCATCAGGACCCAAAAGAATTTGGGTACCTAAAACTTGATGTTTTTATTTCAGGTTATCCCTCGAGCATCCAAATGGTATTTGGATAGTGGGTTCTCAAGGCACATGTCAGGAAACCAGAAGTTATTCTCTCATCTCCAAGCTGAAGAAGGAACATTCACTTATGGAGATAATGGGAAAGGAACAGTGATAGGCAGTGGCTCTGTGAATAACAAAGGAAAAACAATCATAGAAGATGTGTCATTAGTCAAGGGATTGAAGCACAACCTTATTAGCATCAGCCAGCTATGTGACAGAGGACATCAGATCAAGTTTCAATAGTCAAAGGGCAGCATACTGAAGGATGGAGCAGTCATCTTTGAAGCTAATAGAGAAAAGAACTTGTATGTGCTCTATCTTGAGGAACTCAAGGAACAAGACGTCTGTCTGGCAGCAAATAAGGATAAATCTACTGAATTATGGCATACTACTGGTCATTGCAGTATAGATGGCATGAGAAAATTGCTGAAGAAGAATCTTGTGGAAGGTCTACCTAAGGTCAGTGCAAAAATGGATGGTGTCTGTAGACCTTGTGCTAAGGGAAAGCACACCAAGAGCTCCTTCAAGTCAAAGACGGTGGTGACCACCTCAAAACCCTTAGAGCTCCTTCATATGGATCTATTTGGGCCAATGAGGACTACCAGTCTTGGAGGAAAGAACTTTGGATTTGTCATAGTCGATGACTACTCATGATTCACATGGGTATCATTCCTAGAGCATAAAGATGACACTTTCGAAAATTTTGTCAGTTTCAGCAAGAAAGTCCAGAAAGATCAGAAGTTCAGCATTGTGTCTATTCGATCAGATCATGGTGGTGAATTTCAGAATGAAAAGTTTGCTAGATTCTGTGATGATCAGGGAATTGAGCATAATTTCTCAGCACCAAGAACACCACAGCAAAACGGTATCGCTGAGAGAAAGAATAGAACCCTATTGGATATGGCAAGAACTATGCTCTCAGAATATGATCTGCCAAGATACTTCTGGGCTGAAGCAGTCAACACAACAAGCTACATTATCAACCGAGTAGATTAGGCCAATCCTGAAGAAGACTGCATATGAACTGTTCAAAGGGAAGAAGCCAAAGATCAGCCACTTCAGGACTTTTGGATGTCCTTGTTTCATCCACAACAATGGAAAAAGGGACATTGGTAAGCTGGATGCCAAATCAGATGAAGGCATCTTCATGGGGTACACCTCTAAACCCAAAGGCTATAGAGTATTTAATAAACGCACTTTATTAATTGAACAGTCTGTACATATTATTTTGATGAAACTAACCCTTCCTTGAGAAAGGAAGAAGATAGTGATAATGATGATGCAGATAAGCTGTCCAAGAAACTAAAGAATACATCAATTGAGGACAAGGATGATCCACTCTGGAAGACTTGCAACAAGAAGAAATTACTCATGAAAATCTTCCAAAGGAATGGAGACACAAGAAAGATCACCCACTCGAAAATATTATTGGTGATCCATCTGTAGGGGTAAGAACAAGAGGTAATGTAATTCCCTGTGATTACCTAGCATTTGTTTCTCAAATAGAGCCGAGGACAGTCAATGAAGCTCTTTGTGATGAATCTTGGATATTAGCCATGCAAGATGAATTAATCAATTCAAGAGAAACCAAGTATGGTCACTTGTTCCTAGACCATCAGACCATCCAGTCATTGGCACCAAATGGGTGTTCAGAAATAAACTGGATGAAACTGGTGTGATCCTAAGAAACAAGGCCAGATTGGTAGCTCAAGGCTATTCACAAGAGGAAGGCATAGATTTCGATGAAACCTATGCACCTGTAGCTAGACTTGAGGCTATTAGAATTTTGCTTGCATATGCATCCGCATTAGATTTAAAATTATTTCAAATGGATGTTAAGTCTGCATTTTTGAATGGTTTTATTAAGAGGAAGTCTATGTAGAACAACCTCCAGGTTTTGAAGATACTGATTTTCCGGATCACGTTTTCAAATTACACAAAGCATTATATGGTTTAAAGTAAGCACCTAGATCCTGGTATGAAATGCTTAGTTCTTTTCTTTTAAACCATGGTTTCAGTAGAGGTCAAGTAGATAGTACTCTTTTCATAAAGTCAAAGGTCAAACACATACTACTGGTCCAAATTTATGTAGATGATATTATTTTTGGTTCTACTGATGAATCCATTTGCAAGTATTTTGAAAAGTTGATGCAGGGAGAATTTGAAATGAGCATGATGGGAGAACTTAATTATTTTCTTGGACTACAAATCAAACAAGGAAAGGAAGGAACTCACATATGTCAAGCAAAGTACACAAAAGAACTCTTGAAGAAATTTGGATACGATAATACCAAGCCACTGTCAACACCAATGAGTACATCAACAAGGATGGACAGTGATAAAGATGGTAAGAAAGTAGATCAAAAGATCTACAGAGGTATGATTGGATCATTACTTTACTTAACAGCTAGTAGACTCGATATTCTATTTAGTGTATGCATGTGTGCTAGGTATCAGGCCGATCCTAGAGAATCACATTTAATTTCTGTGAAAAGAATATTTAGATATTTAGCAAGAACTCATGACTTAGGTCTGTGGTATCCAAAATGTTGTGAAATTAACTTAGTAGGTTATTCTGATGCTGACTATGCTGGATGCAAATTAGATAGAAAAGGCACCAGTGGTTGTTGTCAATTTCTTGCAGGATGTTTGATATCTTGGTCTTCAAAGAAACAAAATTCAGTGGCACTATCTACAGCTGAAGCTGAATACGTAGCCACAGGAAGTTGCTGTACACAACTCTTATGGATAAAGCACAACTTGAAGATTTCAGATTAAACATCAAATCCATCCCACTGTTGTGTGACAACACCAGTGCCATTAATCTCACCAAGAATCCAGTTCAACATTCAAGGACCAAGCATATTGAGGTTAGATATCATTTTATTCGTGATCATGTAGCAAATGGTAATATTGAAATATCTTTTATTGATACAAATGGTCAGTTAGCAGACATTTTCACAAAAGCCTTACCGAGGAGAGATTCACATCTCTTAGAAGGGAATTAGGCATGTGCAATTTGTGAAAAAGGTTCTGTTTAAAACCAGCACATTAATTTCAGAATTAAGCAGTTTCCCCTCCATGGCTTTAAGCAAAAGAAATTCAAATTATCCCTTGTAACCGCTCTCTCATTGAAGTCGGTTTGAATAGTCAAACTCTTTTGTCTTCTTCTGCCGCCTTTTGGCGCCTCACTTTCCACAACGCATTAATTTATTCATAAAAATTGAATGAGATAATGATTCGTATCTCATCGTCTATCTCTTTTCCCCTTTCATCCTGTCGCATGAGCCGATGCCCTAACAACTCATACCTCAACCCTCTGTAAATTTGAACCTTCCTCCTCCTTCCCGAAAAATTTCTTGAGGATTCCTTCTCTTCTCCTTCCGTTTCAACCCTCCAGAGACTTTCCCACTTGAATCCATGGCCGCACCAGTCATCTCCGGCAGTTTGGGTGGCTACAACGCCGAGTTTCTCACTCCTGAGCAGCAAGAGGTTTACCTTTGTGAAGACGAAACTCTGTGGCAATAAAGAAGTCGATGTTGCTAATCTGAGGAAAAATGGAATGAGCAGCGTGGTAGAATTGATCAATCAGATGCAGTGGACGGGAGTTACCACCTTTTCAGGTTTAGTTATCCGGATCTGTAAAAGCATTCTTCGTTTGTTTGAGAACAGAGGAAGATGGGTCCCTAGTTTCTTCAGTAAAGGGAACCCTGATTAGAATAGACCCTGAGTTGCTGAAGATGTTGTTTGATGTGAAGACTTCCGGGTTTAGTGGGGTTCACACTGTGGACGCCCAGTGAAAGTTGTGAATTGTAGGGCCGGGCTTCAAGCTAAGGATGGCAAGCTTGATATAAATCAACTAACGCTTTCAACCGCCCCTTCATTTTATTGTATGTCAATCTTAGTTCCCAGAAGTGCAACATTTTCATCTTGCACAAAGGCCGACTCTGACATGATGTACTGGCCCTCAAATAAGGAATAAATATGGCGCAGTGATGATGGAAAAGAATGAAATTTGGCAAAGATCATATTTGGGACACCAGGAGCAAGTTAAATGTGTCCCTGCCGTATGCCCACCTACTTCCAAGATCTTTAAACACTTCGGTGTTGATCTTTCGGGGCAGTTGAGAGAAAATGGGCCAAGCAATCAGTCCCTGAACCTGAAGACAGTGGCTTCTTCTCTGTGGAAAATGGTGTCTGGTCCAAGGCTTCAGTCGCTGATGTTGGATCGAAATGGCAGATTCACAGTCCTAGAGGGGGGGTGAATAGGACTTTTACCTTTTCAAAATCTTTCTTCTGAAAAACACATACTAAAATAAGTGTTAGCACTTAGTGAGGTGTGTGTGATTCAAGTGTGAACTTGGCGGAAAACAATCACACAAAAATTGCACAGAAGATTTTATCCTGGTTCGGCCCTTCCCACAAGGAAGTCCTACATCCAGTCCTCAAGCTAACCACTTGAGATTTCACTAAGCTGCCAATCAACTTGGCCTTCTCTCACCCTTGAGAGGAAATTACAACACCCTTGCTCCACAGCAAGTCTCCCTAATCAGGGGCAAACTAAACTGCCTTTCAAAAAGGGCCTTCTCTTCACAGAGGGGTAGAAAGCAGAACAGAACTTCGCAGAAATTACAACAAGAAAAGAGAAATGCTTGTGTGTCTGTCTCAAGATGAGCACAGAACACACACTTTCCAGCAGGATTGAAAGATAAAGAATTTCAATCTAAATCCAAGCTGAAGCTACTTGGGTGAGCTTCGAACATGAAGCAATTAGCAATGGTCACCCAAAAGACAATTCTTCAGAACACAAGCTTCTAAAGAAACACTCTCTCAGCTTGAAGCTTTTTGCAGGAAGGCTTTGAAGAATGCAGGATGAGCTCTGAAGGATTCGAATTGAATACACTTGTGTATGTGTTCTTCATGAGCTTCTTCATCATTTTATAGTATTCAAAAACTAGCCGTTGGAGTAAGATGGCTGTTGTGTTTTAGTAAGATCTGTTGTGAGTTTTAGAGATAGTCTTGAAGTCCTTTGGTTCTTGGAAGCTTTGTCCGAAGGATCATGAATTTTGCATCTTTCCAATGTCTTCAGAAATGAGACAGTTGCTACAGCTAGAAGATAAGCTATCTGAAGTCTTGAGCTGAGCAACCCACGCCAACCATGTGCTTTAATAAATGCCTGATAGCAAGGACAAGACAAGCATCTCCATACTTTGAGGTAGGTGGGTCAGTGGAGTACAATAAGCAGTATGGAACCTAGTATTCTCAGACATAAGAAAGTAAGGCAGACAGACAAAAACTTAAAGAATGGGTCTGTCAGAGGTAGGTGAAACAGCCAGAGGTCATGCGTCTGAATCTTACATAAATACTTTGTGTCTCTTAGATTATAAAAACTGAGACAAAGGACATTTAGACTATGAGACTAGAAATAAATTTTTGCAAAGAAGGTTTTGCAGGAGAACATTGAATGTACTGGATTGTGTCAGAAAATATATTAAGAAAGATTGTGAGGTTTGATCTTAAACTCAGAAAGTATTTAAGTTTCAACTTTTTGACAAACAAGTAATACTACTTGAGGACAGATATTTCTGACAGAGAACTGACAAGGGCAAAAGGATACAAGTATACTTGTCAGTGTAGTCGAATTCATAAAGGTAATTCGACTCAAGAAGTAGGCATGATTCGACTACATGAAGAACAAAGTGAATCGACTACACAAGAGAACCGTTAGTCGAATGTATGATACTTGGGAGTCAGGTTAGTCGAAGTCATGAGCTGAATATAGTGTAAAGACATTCGACTGTATGAGTCGAAGTCATGAGTCAATACAATGTAAAGACATTCGACTGTATGAGTCGAAGTCATGAGTCGAAAAGGTAAAGACATTCGACTGATAGTCGAAGTCTGAGTAAATATAGTGTAAAGACATTCGACTGTATGAGTCGAAGTCATGAGTCGAATACAGTGTAAAGACATTCGACTGTATGAGTCGAAGTCATGAGTCGAATACAGTGTAAAGACATGGACTTAGACAAATTTCTCAAGACTTGTCTCTTTGAAAGAGTCGAACTTGTTAGTCGAAAGCATTAGTCGATTTCAGTAGGCTATAGAGTATGTGTGCCTTAAAGAAAAATTTGGGCATTGAATCTGTCTAGAAATTTTTGTGATATATCTATTTGGAAAATACTTGGTTAGGGAAATTGCTTAAAAACATATATTATATATATATATATTTAAAGTTTTGTCATAGCAAAATCAATATTATTAGGGATAGTTGCTCAACAATTCTCCCCCTTTTTGTTAATGACAGAAAACTTTAAATGGTAGCTGATAGCCAGATATATCATATAAATTTCTTCTAGAAAAGAGGAAATGCCTAAGCATTTTCTTTTCTCTACTTATTCTTTTCAGCTATCTTTTCTTTTCTCCCCCTTTTGTGGCATTAGCAAAAAAAGATGTCAATCAGAAGATGCAGTAATATAAAGACAGAGAGCAGAAATGTAGTAAAAGATTTGATAAGAAACAAGTGTTTGTACATAACTTCTAAAAACAAAAGTTTCACTGATTGCCAGAGCTTGGAAGATAGAGGTGAGGAGGAACTTGAGCCAGGAAAGGCTCTATGAGCTTCCAAAGCTTCTGCTCATTGGAGGGAAAAGAGTGGTCAAACTTAGCAGGATCCACATCATAGGTAGGACTGGTGAAAGACAATTTCTTAACAGACTTGATGTGGCGTTTTCTGTAAAAGATTGCTTGAGCCGAGTCTTGTCATGATCCAGCAATTCCTGATGCGAAGGGGAATGAACTTCTTGGTGGCAGCCAAGGTAAGGAATTCATGCAAGGTGATATTCCAATAGAGACCAACTGAAAGGGCTGCATCCTTGGCCTGATAGTAATGCATGTATCTGGGGCCCATACGAGGCCTATGCGCTTTCTCAAGTCAAAGAGGCTCTTGGAGTGATACTCATTTGGAGAGATTTTCAGTCTTCTGCACTGAGCATGATGATCAGGGTAAGCTTTTTCCCATTCAAAAGGATTGAACCGTTCGGCCTCAGCAAAACTAAGTTGAAGATCAAGGAGATTCTTCGGGGATTTGACATGTACTGAAAGATGAATCTCTGGAGACTGAGCTTGTTTTTATACTTGATCTTGAACCTGGTAGCGATTCTGATAAATCTGTTGAAGAGTGTTTCAGCAAAAGAACCTCTGTACATAACAGCTCTTCAAGAGGTGGATGGAGATCAGGTAATAGAGCTGCTGTCATGGAGGGGACCACTGGCCTTTGACCTTGGATGAGCATGTCATACTGGCCACGAGAGACATCATGCAGGCCAAGCTTGAACCTTTCAAAATTAAAGGCTTTCATGGCAGTGAATTTGGCCTGGGAATCTCGAAGGAGAGTGGCAAAAAGGTCATGAAAACGGAGAGATAGATGATTATAGAGTTTGAGGTGGTGGTTCCTGGATTGAGCTTCTTGAAACCTCATGGCTTCCTCAGGATATTGCTCAACAAATTGTGGAGGAGTCAGACAGTGACTCTTGTGAGCAATAAGTTGAAGATCAGATATGGAAACCTGAGAAGTTTTGATTAGAGAGGGAAGCCAGTGTTCAAAAGTGAAGCCTGGCATGTCATGTATTTCAAGAAAGGCTCTTATTTGAAGGTATTCTCTGAATAGAGCCATGAATTGGGGGGAATGGTGGACAAAAGCATACCAAAAGGAGGAAGAAGTAATGCTGGTTTGTCTGCCAAATTTGGACCTCGGTGAGCTGGTATTTGCAGGCTAGGCACCATCTCAATTATTTGTAAGTGAGTTTTCTGAGAACCTGGTTTAGGAGCCAGGGGAGGTGCAGAGTAGAATTGTGGAGGTTGGGTAGACAAGGTCATGCTAAAAGGTTTAGGGGGTCTGAAAGGAAATTTGATAGGATAGATGGAGAACTTGACATTTTTTAAGGAGGAAGCTACTGGGGCAGAAATGGGTGGTAGATCCGAGAGGATACCTGAGAGATTGAGGCTAAGGCAGTAGAAGGTGCAGGGGCTGAAGGAGTGGCTTCAGGAGCAATGGGGCTAGGAGGAATAGGAGAGCTAGGCCTGGAAGAGGAGGAAAGGACAGGCTGGCCATTTTTCACTAGCCTTCTCTTGACCTTTCTTTTGAAGGTATGAAGCTCAGAAGGGTCCTGATGAGGTCTCTTTCCAAGGATCACCTCTTCCTCAGCTTCTTCTATACCTGGCTGCTGATCAGCCACAGATTCTAATTGCTTCTCTGGCTGCTCCTGCTGTTGCTGCTCTTGCTGCTGCTGCTGCTGCTCTTGCTCCTACTGCTGCTGCTGCTTCTCTGCTGCTCTGCTGCTTCTGCTCTTGCTGCTGCTGCTGGTCAGCCTGGATCTCCTGATCCTTTTCTGCTACATGCTCAAGCTCTTGATCTTCAAGGACATGATCTTTAGGTTGGTCTTTTTGGAGGGGCTCTTGAGCAGTGGTTGTTGTTTCTGGTTGCTGGTGCTGTGAGGGAGCAGGCCCTGATGGCATAGAAATGCCCCGCTGGCACACAAACTGAAGCATGAGATCCTTTATTTGCTTCACCTCATCAGCAAGACTGTCAAACTTGACATCTATCAACTCTACTTGCCTGTGAATGATTGAGAGATTTTCTTGTTGAGACTTAACTATCTCAAGAATGGAGCTCAGACTGTTGCTACTCTCCCCCTGAGACCTTGGCCGGGTCTCAAACTGAGAAGGGGAGTAAGGAATCTCACTCTCTTTGAAAATGTGTTCCATGGGTGTGACAGGAACATCTTCAGATAGAGGTCCTTTGCCTCTGAGATCTCTTAAAACTTCATTCACAGTCTCAGAGGGGCATCTTGCTCATTGGGAGAGGAGGAGACTGGAATCTGAACTTCTTCTTGCTGAATGATGGAGGAATAGATAGTTCAGGGGGTTGAACAGAGATCTCTGGAACAAGTGGGGCTGCCGATGCTTCAATGTGAATACTTGAAGAAGGAATGTCTTGAGTGAGCAGAGAGACCAAAGGTTCATCTGGATATACATCATGCTCACATTCTGGAACTGACTCCTTATACCATAAATTTTCCTTTTTGCTTATCAAGGAGTAGTGGCTTCTTCTAAGAGTGATGACCCCAATCCTTTCTTTAGTGCTCACAGGCACATCTCCAGATAGATCCACGGAAAACTTTTTGAAAATAAGGGTCAATAGAGAACCATATGGGGAGAGTCTTGTAGGTCTTTTGCTGTTATCATTCTGTCCAAAATAACTGATGGGAGATTAACTTGATGCCTCTGAATAGCCCAAAAGAGTAGGTTTCCATCTCTAGCTGAGACTGAGGAGTGAGAACCTGCTCTAGGGGTTATGATGTTGGTGATGATGGAATGTATTAATCTCTTCTCAGCCGAAAGCTCATTTACTTGCAAGCCTCTCTTGCTCAGAGTTCCCAAACTCCCAATGATTCCTAATTTCTGTTTCTCCAGAGGAACAAACTCGCTGAGACAATGTCCTGAATTTGGACAGTCCAAAAACTCCATAAGAAGTTCTTCGGAGATGGTTATCTTGACTCCTTTAACAAATCCCACAACAGTATTTCCGGATGAAATTTTCAAAGAAGCATAAAAAGATCGGACTGCGCTGGCAACAAACGGTTCGGAAAGCTGACAAAGCCTGGTCCATCCCATAGCTGAGAGGGTCTCCTCTACCCAAGACAGACTTCCATTTAATGAGAGAAATCAACGGACTTGCCGGGACAAATTGAAATCTTGGTAAGTCTTTGAAGTTGGTCAGGGGTGAGTTGGACAGAGTCCTGAGCCCTAGATGATGCCATCTAGACACAAAGACGAAAAGGAAACTTAGAAAAACTACAGAGGAGAGGAAGATGATCTTGAAAAGAGGTAAAGATCCTACCTTTTCTTCAAAGGGATGAGGTTTGGCAGAGAGCTTCTGAGGTTCCTTCGCCGGAGAGCAAGAAGGCGCGAAGGGAGGAAGAAGACAGAGCAGTCGAAAAGGGATTTCAAACGGGTGTTTCCTTTTGGAAAAAGAATTGTTTATATAAGGGTTGGATAAAAGCCGTCCCCTCATCTCTGGGTGAACGGTCACGATTCAGGGATGTGACGATTGAGATGTGAAGAGACACGCCTTAATTGGGTGTCAGTTACGGGAATTTGAATATTTGCGCCGTTTCAGGGTTTAAGTGAATCGATTTAGAGATTCGACTACATTAGTCGAATACCATACTTTTAACAGGAGTCGACTACCTTGACTCTTCGTGAGTCGAATACATTAGTCGAACTAAGACGATTTTCAGGATATTTTTCTTCAGACAATACAAACAACAGAAAGTTTAAGCAGTCATCAATCAGGATTGCACATACCTATTTCTCTTCTAATAGATGTATATCTTTCTTCAGGAAGGGGCTTAGTAAAAATGTCTGCTAATTGATTTTCAGTTGAAACAAATTCAAGAGAGATATTGCCATTACTTACATGGTCCCTGATGAAATGATGTCTAACCTCAATGTGCTTTGTTCTTGAGTGTTGAATTGGATTCTTTGTCAGATTGATTGCACTTGTATTATCACAAAGCATTGGGATTTCTTGAAGCTGATGACCATAGTCTTCCAATTGGTGCTTGATCCATAGAAGTTGTGTACAGCAACTTCCAGCTGCAATGTATTCAGCTTCTGTAGTGGATAAAGCTACTGAGTTTGTTTTCTGGAAGACCAAGATATTAAGCATCCTGCAAGAAGTTGACATGTACCACTGGTGCTTTTTCTATCTAGTTTGCATCCAGCATAGTCAGCATCACTATATCCAATTAATTTAAATTCTGAGCATCTGGGATACCATAAACCTAAATTGCTTGTATTAATGAGATATCTAAAAATTCTTTTAACAGCATGAACATGAGATTCTCTTGGATCAGCTTGGAATCTTGCACACAAACAAACACTGAACATTATGTCTGGTCTACTTGCAGTAAGATAGAGTAGTGATCCTATCATTCCTCTATAGATCTTTTGATCTGCCTTTTTACCAAGAGGATCATTGTCTAGCTTAATGCCTGAGCTCATGGTGTTCCTAAAGGCTTACATTTGTCAAAACCATATTTGATAAGTAAATCTGAGATATATTTGGTTTGACATATGTGAGTTCCTTCTTTGGTTTGCTTGATTTGCAACCCAAGGAAGTAATTTAGTTCACCCATCATACTCATTTCGAATTCACTTTGCATCAGATTTTCAAAGAACTTGCAGAGTGATTCATTAGTAGAGCCAAAGATAATGTCATCAACATAGATTTGTACAATTAAGATTCCATCTGAAAATTTCTTTATGAATAAAGTGCTATCTACTTTTCCTCTTACAAAATCATGTGATATAAGATAAGCACTTAGTCTTTCATACCAAGCTCTTGGAGCTTGTTTTAATCCATATAGTGCTTTCTTTAAACGGAAAACATGATTAGGATTTTTAGTATCTTCAAATCCGGGTGGTTGCTCAACATATACTTCTTCTTTTATAAAACCATTCAGAAAAGCACTTTTAACATCCATCTGAAATAGGTTAATATTAAGAGAGCAAGCATATGCTAATAATATTCTGATTGCTTCTAATCTAGCAACTGGAGCATAGGTTTCATCAAAGTCTATGCCTTCCTCTTGGGAGTATCCTTGAGCTACAAGTCTAGCCTTGTTCCTGGTAATTACCCCTGATTCATCCATCTTATTTCTGAAAACCCATCTGGTTCCAATAACTGGATGGTCAGTGGGCCTAGGTACAAGGGTCCAAACTTCATTGCGTTGGAACTGATTGAGTTCCTCTTGCATGGCAAGGATCCAAGATTCATCACCCAGTGCATCATTGATTGTCTTAGGCTCAATTTGTGAAACTAATGCAGAGAAGTCACTAGGGATTTGCATACCTCTTGTTCTTACCCTGTCTTGAGGATCTCCTATGATATTTTCTCTAGGATGATCCCTGTGATACCTTAATTCAGTGGGTAGTCCTTCTTGTGTTTCTTCTGTTTGTTGGAGATCTTCTAATGGGGATCCTCTGATTCTTCATCCTTGTTTTGTTCTCCTTCAAGAGAAGTCTTTTCAAGATCCCTGCAAAGATCATCAATACAATCTTCTTCTTCTATCCTTTTGATAGAAGGATTAGTTTCATCAAATAAGACATGTACAGTTTGTTCTATGGTTAATGTTTTTCTATTAAACACTCTATATCCTCTAGGTTTTGAAATATATCCTAGCAGAAAACCTTCATCACTTTTAGCATCTAATTTTCCTAAGTTGTCTTTACCATTGTTTAGAATAAAACACTTACAGCCAAAAGGTCGAAAATAACTGATGTTGGGCTTCTTATCCTTGTACAATTCATAAGGAGTTTTCTTCAAGATGGGTCTGATCATGCATCTGTTGATGATGTAGCAAGCTGTATTCACTGCTTCTGCCCAGAAGTACTTTGGTAGATTATATTCGTTCAGCATGGTTCTGGCCATATCTAGCAGTGTTCTGTTCTTCCTTTCTGCTACACCATTTTGTTGCGGTGTTCTGGGAGCTGAAAAATTGTGTTCTATCCCATTTTCTTCACAGAACTTCAGGAATTCTTCATTTTTGAATTCACCTCCATGATCAGATCTGATACTGGTAATCTGAAATTTCTGATTCTTTTGAACAACTTTGCTGAATTTAACAAAGGCTTGAAAAGTATCAGATTTGGCTTCTAGAAAGGATACCCAAGTATATCTTGAGTAATCATCAACTAATACATAGCCATAGACTTTTCCTCCAAGACTAATAGTTCTCATAGGTCCAAATAGATCCATGTGAATTAATTCCAAGGGCTTGGAAGTTGTAACAATTGTCTTGGACTGAAATGAAGTCTTGGTTTGTTTTCCTTTTGCACAAGCTGAGCAGATTCCAGATTTCTTGATTTTCATCTTGGGAAGACCTTCAACCAGATCATGCTTCAACAATTTCTTGATGACTGAAGTGCTTGCATGACCAAGTCTTCTATGCCACAGATCAGATTCTTCACTTTTGGTGGTTGCCAAACAAAGGTTTATTTCTTTCAATTCTTCCAATTGCAGTGTATATAAATTCTTGACTCTTTGTGCTTCAAAAATCTTCTTGTTGTTCTTCAAAATTACACATTTGTCATTCTGAAAACTTACTAAATGACCTTTATCACACAGTTGACTAATACTGATCAGGTTGTGCTTGAGACCTTCTACATACATAACATCTTCAATTAAATCCTTTCTTTAGTACCAATAGTTCCACAACCTAGTACTTTTCCTTTTCCATTGTCACCATAGGTAACTTGACCAGATTCTTCTCTAAAACTTGTAAACAGCTTTTTATCACCTGTCATGTGCCTTGAGCATCCACTATCCAAATACCATTTGGATGCCCTCAGCCGACCCTGCAAACAAAGCTAAGTTTTAACTTTTGGTACCCAAACTTTCTTGGGTCCTTGATGGTTAGTTTTAGGAATCCATCTTAAGTTTCTAGTAGCAAGTACTAACTAAGTGACCTAATTGGTTACAATGAGTACAGCATAAATTAAAAGAATTTTTCTTGTGTACATTTGTGCTATGTTTCTGTTTTTGTTTGTATGTATGTTGATTTACCTTTTTGGTTTTCTTCATATTTTCTTCTGTTACAAACCTAGGAGTTGGATAGATTTTAGGATGAATAATATGTTCCTCATTTTGTGGAGGTATGTATCCTACTCCATATTTTTTCTTTCCTTTTCTGACACCTTTCAGATTTATAAGTAATGAAGTCTTACAAGTAGTTATTTTATCCAGAGTGGCTTTTAGATACCTATTTTCTCTTGCAATTTTTCTTCATTTTTAGTTCTTTTAGGTTTGATTCTAATTTCAATATTAAACTATTCTTGACTTTTAAATCCTCACATAAAAGTTCATTAATTCTTTTAGTTTCAGTTGAATTTTTCTTTAACCTTTCGGCTTCATTCTTAAGAAAGGTATTGCTCTTTTCTTGGTTTAACAGATTTAGCTTAACTATTTTCATTTGCTTTACGACAGACTTGTATTTTTCATAAAGTTCATTGAAGGCATCTTCTAGACTATCTGAATCAGATTCTGAGCAGGAAGTAAAAGAAGTTTCAGAATTTACCTGTTCTAGCCCTGCCATGAGAGCTAGATTTGCCTTTTCTTCTTCTTCAGATTCTGAGCTGGAGGAGTCTGAGCTGGTAGCATCTTCATTATCCCATGTTGCTGCCATAGCTTTCTTCTTGAACTTTTTGAATCTCTTTTCTTTTCCCTTCTTCTTTTCTGATTTTTCTGCTTGATCCTTTTTCTTGAGTCTGGGACACTCAGATTTGTAATGTCCGGGCTGATTGCACTCATAACATGTTGGCTCTTTCTTTTTATCTTTCTTGAAGAATCTTTTTGAGCCGAACTTCTTCTTTTTAGCCAGAATTCTTTGTAATCTCCTTGAGAGCATAGCCTCCTCATCACTGTCGTCTGATTTCTCTTTGGAGTCCTCAGATGAAGAAGAATCTGCAATCTTAAGAGCATTTGAAATTTTCTTCTTTGAAGAATTTTCAGAAAATCTTTCCATATTTATTTCATGTGCCATGAGAGAGCCTATTAATTTATCTATGGATAATTCAGTGAGATCATGGGCTTCCTCTATGGCTGTGACTTTAGGAGTCCAAACATTTGTTAGAGATCTTAATATCTTTCTAACCGTTTCTTCATTGGTTAGATTTTCCCTAAGGCACTTAATCCTACAATTATATTGAAAATCTATTGTACATTTGTGTAATATTCTCACTGGGAAGCATTTTAAATTGCTCATATTGAGAAACTAGTATATCTATTCTAGTTTGCTTTACTCTATCAGTTCCCTCATAAGTTACTTGTAACTTGTCCCACATTTCTTTTGCTGTTCTACAAGCTGAGAGTCTATTGAATTCTCTTTTAGATAAGGCACAACAAAGATAATTTTTAGCTTTATAATTTAGGGACATGTTTCTTTTATCAGCAATAGATAAACCAGTAGAGGTAGAAGTAGCTCCAACTATTTCATAATCACCTTGTTCAATTACCTGCCAGAGGTCATAGTCGGTACCTCTGATGAAGCATTCCATCCTCATCTTCCAGTATTGATAGTCTTCACCATCAAAGAATGGTGGCCTTGAGACTGATTGGCCTTCATAGTTGTGAGCTTCTGTTGCCATTTTCTTCTCAAATCTTTTGATTTTCTGAGAAGACCTCGCTCTGATACCACTTGTTGGATCGAAATGGCAGATTCACAGTCCTAAAGGGGGGGTGAATAGGACTTTTACCTTTTCAAAATCTTTCTTCTGAAAAACACAATACTAAAAAGAAGTGTTAGCACTTAGTGAGGTGTGTGTGATTCAAGTGTGAACTTGGCGGAAAACAATCACACAGAAAATTACACAGAAGATTTTATCCTGGTTCGGCCCTTCCCACATGGCAGTCCTACATCCAGTCCTCAAGCTAACCACTTGAGATTTCACTAAGCTGCCAATCAACTTGGCCTTCTCTCACCCTTGAGAGGAAATTACAACACCCACTTGCTCCACAGCAAGTCTTCCCTAATCAGGGGCAAACTAAACTGCCTTTCAAAAAGGCCTTCCCTTCACAGGAGGGGTAGAAAGCAGAACAGAACTTCTGCAGAAATTACAACAAGAAAAGAGAAATGCTTGTGTGTCTGTCTCAAGATGAGCACAGAACACACACTTTCCAGCAGGATTGAAAGATAAAGAATTTCAATCTAAATCCAAGCTGAAGCTACTTGGGTGAGCTTCGAACAGATGAAGCAATTAGCAATGGTCACCCAAAAGACAATTCTTCAGAACACAAGCTTCTAAAGAAACACTCTCTCAGCTTGAAGCTTTTTGCAGGAAGGCTTTGAAGAATGCAGGATGAGCTCTGAAGGATTCGAATTGAATACACTTGTGTATGTGTTCTTCATGAGCTTCTTCATCATTTTATAGTATTCAAAAACTAGCCGTTGGAGTAAGATGGCTGTTGTGTTTTAGCCGTTAGTAGATGATAGCCTTGGAAGTCTTTGGTCCTTTGGTTCTTGGAAGCTTTGTCCGAAGGATCATGAATTTTGCATCTTTCCAATGTCTTCAGAAATGAGACAGTTGCTACAGCTAGAAGATAAGCTATCTGAAGTCTTGAGCTGAGCAACCCACGCCAACCATGTGCTTTAATAAATGCCTGATAGCAAGGACAAGACAAAGCATCTCCATACCTTTGAGGTAGGGGGTCAGTGGAGTACAATAAGCAGTATGGAACCTAGTATTCTCAGACATGTCAGAAAGTAAGGCAGACAGACAAAAACTTAAAGAATGGGTCTGTCAGAGGTAGGTGAAACAGCCAGAGGTCATGCGTCTGAATCTTACATAAATGCTTTGTGTCTCTTAGATTATAAAAACTGAGACAAAGGACATTTAGACTATGAGACTAGAAATAAATTTTTGCAAAGAAGTTTTGCAGGAGAACATTGAATGTACTGGATTCTGTCAGAGAAAATATATTAAAGAAAGATTGTGAGGTTTGATCTTAAACTCAGAAAGTATTTAAGCTTCAATTTTGACAAACAAGTAATACTACTTGAGGACAGATATTTCTGACAGAGAACTGACAAGGGCAAAAGGATACAAGTATACTTGTCAGTGTAGTCGAATTCAGTATTAAAGGTAATTCGACTCAAGAAGTAGGCATGATTCGACTACATGAAGAACAAAGTGAATCGACTACACAACGAGAACCGTTAGTCGAATGTAGTGATACTTGGGAGTCAGGTTGAGTCGAAGTCATGAGCTGAATATAGTGTAAAGACATTCGACTGTATGAGTCGAAGTCATGAGTCGAATACAATGTAAAGACATTCGACTGTATGAGTCGAAGTCATGAGTCGAATACAGTGTAAAGACATTCGACTGTATGAGTCGAAGTCATGAGTCGAATACAGTGTAAAGACATTCGACTGTATGAGTCAAGTCATGATTTGAATACAGTGTAAAGACATTCGACTGTATAGTCAAGTCATGAGTCGAATACATGTAACATGGACTTAGACAAATTTCTCAAGACTTGTCTCTTTGAAAGAGTTGAACTTGTTAGTCGAAAGCATTAGTCGATTTCAGTAGGCTATAGAGTATGTGTGCCTTAAAGAAAAAATTTGGGCATTGAATCTGTCTAGAAATTTTTGTGATATATCTATTTGGAAAATACTTGGTTTGGAAAAGATGCTTAAAAAATATATATATATATATATTTAAAGTTTTGTCATAGAAAAATCAATATTATTAGGGATAGTTGCTCAACAGTGAAGGCGAAGCCATCATTGACGACGCCTCAGTTGTTCATCGGAAATGGGATCATTGCTATGATTCTAGAATTGCCAGTGCGTCAGTTCAGTTCCAGCAGTTGGGGCAGCAGAATCATCAGGCCCTTCTATAGCAGAAGTTCAGCCTGAATTGCAGTAGAAGAAGAAAGAGTACAGTAGCAGCTTCAGATTTCCAGAAGAATAGCTCTAAATTTTGCAGAGAGGAGAATTGAGATATTCTCCCAGAGGATATTATCCAGTTGAGGACCCACTACCCTCAACTGTCGTTGCATCTATTCTCTCAGATATTATTGATTCGATTCCTTCCACTCTAGTGCTCCAGAACAGTGGCAGCGTTGCTGAAGAGGCTGTGGCATCAGGCCACATTGATGTACCAATGGAAGAGTTCCAGTAGAGCTAGAGCACCCAGCTGCTCAGGGTGACTCTGTGATGGCGGATGCTCCCGTTCAGGGGGAGCAAGTACCAATGAAGAAGATGCTCCTATTGAGGGGGAGCTATCAAAAGAAGGTTCAGTAGAAGCAACTCCAATTGTTGATGGTCAGGAGGAAAGGCATAGAGATTCTCCAAACTTGTATGACAGAGAAGGGGAGACTGCAAGCTCTTCGAGCTCAGATGATGATCACCTCCTCCAGCAAAAGAAGGCAAGAAGAAAGGAAAAGAAGTTGCCTCTGAAGTTCCTCTCCTGGCTGATACACCTTTTGAGAGGCAGGTCAAACATAAATTGTTATAAATTTGAAGCCAGTGATTGAAAGGCTGAATGTGCAAGGTGAGCTATTATGTTCTCTCCAGTCAGATGTAAATTCTATATTTCTGAGCCAAGCTTCAGCCAACAAAGAGTTAGCTCAAATCAGGAATGCCATGAAGTGGTTTAACCAGAAAATGGGGTCTATGAAAAGTTTGCTGGGAGAAATTCTCAAAGTTGTTGGAGCTCAAGTTTCTCCTCCTCCACCTCCTGCAGCCCAGGTTCCCGAGTCAGGGCCATCAGCTCAAGAAGTAGGGCCAACAGGGCCAGAAGCAGCAGCAGTACCATCAGAGGCAGCAATAATTGTTGAAGGGCCATCTGGGCCGACTGATCAGGTTGAAGGGCCTCCAGGGCCATCTGTGCAAGGGTCAGGGCCATTGGAGAATGAGTCTGTGAAGAAAGAGGCAGAAGAGTCCTTGGCACCCAAGCCCCCAGCTCCCTCTTCTCCCTCTCACACACCTATTCCTCCAACTCCACCCTCAGCTCCTACAGCTCCTCCTGCTCCCCAAACATTCAAAAAAACCTCAATCCTGACCAATTTCTACTCCTCCATTTCCTCCTCATTCCACCTCATCTCCTACCTCCTCTACTACAATTCCTTCTCCTTCTCCTTCTCCTATACTTGAGGTCCCTCCAGCATCCTCAACTGGAGCCTCCTCCTCCTCCTCTGGTCCCTCCCTTGGACCAGTTGATGACCTCCCTACTACATCACATTCTTTTCTTCATCCTACTCCTCCACCATCTTTCATCACTATCATACCTGAAAGAGCTCAA
This sequence comes from Colocasia esculenta, assembly GCA_014218235.1. Classification (NCBI taxonomy): domain Eukaryota; kingdom Viridiplantae; phylum Streptophyta; class Magnoliopsida; order Alismatales; family Araceae; genus Colocasia; species Colocasia esculenta. The sequence goes on from CM024761.1 coordinate 134,413,111, forward strand.
CTCAACTCTCCCTTTATGGAAAAGATAAAGGATGAGTTTGAGGAAGGGATCCTCAGGTCTGTGTTGAAGTTGGAGACATGTCCATAGGGCAGACTCTTTCAGTCCTGCCCTCAAGAAGAGGAAAATTACTTCCACTTCCTCCATTTCCTCTGAACCTAATATCCTCCCTTGTGGTCTCTCTCACAGTGGACAACAAACATAACCACTGTATAGGGAATACCTTTCCAAAGTTGTTCTTGCCACCATCATTACCTTCCTTTTCAAAATCTTTCAGATCATTTGAATACCATTCTACCCTACACTTCTCTTTCAAAATCCGAAAAGTCCAAAATCTTCTCTCTTGCCCACTCCAAAACTGAAGAGCAGTGGGGCAAAGGTCACAAGGATCTCCTCAAGAAATTCATTCTTGCCAAATCTGCTAGATTCCCTCCAAGGGACCACTCCCTGACTTTATCAGAGTGGTTCAGGATATATCATAGGGACTTGGGCACCCTCCATTCAAAAGGAAATCAAGATGGTCAGACACTATGTGTTGTTCAACAACTACAGATATGTCCATCGACTTCCAGAGGTTCAGCTCAGCCAATTCAGAAAGGCCATTTCAGCTCTAACTCTAGATATCTCTCAAACTTCAGATGTTCAGGTAGAGTTTGCTACCCTCCAAGTACCTGAAGAGATAGCCCTTCCTCAAATCCATTTCCTTGTCATGGAATCCTTTGTAGGATCCATCATCTTTGAGCATTTTTCCAGAGTAATGGGCAGGATTAAAGTACAGAAAGGCTGTCTGGTTGCTTTTCCTAGATTCCTCTTTAGGGAATATCACTAGGGGCATGTAAGTGCTGAAGTTCTAGCCCCCATTCTGTCTGAATGTGAAAGGCTGACATCCTCAGAATGGTCCAAGTTCTATCCTCTGTCAGCTCAGCAGCTGTTTGCACTCAATGAAGCTCAGGCCAGGGAAGGCAAACCAGCCATTTCTCCAGCTACCTTCTTGGATATGAAACTTTCAAAGTCTGGGAGGAGAGATACAAAGTATATGTGGCTATGCACAAGGCTCTCAGAGACAACCACTATCCTGTGACCATGGACCAATTCCTCACATGTGCCAGCTTTGGGACTCATCGTTTCCTCAAGATGAGCATGGACAAGAATGCATATGTTGATCTTCTCTATCAGCACCTAGATCTTCATCTCAAAAGGATGGCTTCCTCCATGGGACCATCCTACTCTTTGTCTTTTGGAGTTTTTAAAACTCATTTTGAAGAGCAGGAACCACAGGCATGGGAAACCATTTTCCATTTTGCCTCTCTTTTGTCTCCTGCCTTCTATTTACCTGTACCACCTCAAAGTTAATGAAAATTCCCTTGGTCATCTGCCTCTCTCTTTTCTCTTCTTTCTTTGTCTCAGATTGTCTTTTTGCTCAATGACAAAAAGGGGGAGAAAATTAGCATGTCTGAAATACATTTTTGAAATACATTCCAATAATTTTTAAGGAAGAAAATTAGCATGTCTTATCTTCAGACTGATTTCAGATATTTTTCATCCATGCTTATTGTTCAGTTTGTCATCACCAAAAAGGGGGAGATTGATGATCAGTCTGTCCCCATGTAATTTTAATTAATTACATATGTATTTTGGTGATTAACAAAACTAAACCAGTTTTTATAAATAATATCTAATGAATATTTCATAAGTCTTAAAGTACAGGAAAAATATCAAGGTCAATCAAGCCAATAAAGTATGCATTACTTCTTTGAAGCTTTAATATTTTCAACATGATATTTTCTCTAAGTCCATATCGATTTCTGTTGAAATTCATAACGATTTCTTATAAGACCGAAAAGTCATGTTGTTTCAATCAAGTCGATGTCATAACGACTCTATAAGTTATCGCAACGATTTCTTTAGAAAGCGCAACGACTTGCCTGTCATAACGACTCTATAAGTTATCGCAACGATTTCTTTAGAAAGCGCAACGACTTGCCTGTCATAACGACTCTATAAGTTATCACAACGATTTCTTTAGAAAGCGCAACGACTTGCCTGTCATAACGACTCTATAAGTTATCGCAACGATTTCTTTAGAAAGCGCAACGACTTGCCTGTCATAATGACTCTATAAGTTATCGCAACAATTTCTTTAGAAAGTGCAACGACTTGCCTATCATAACGACTCTATAAGTTATCGCAACGATTTCTTTAGAACTCGTAACGACTTGCTCGCCGCAACGATTCTATAAGTTATCATAACAATTTCTTTAGAACTCGCAACGACTTGCCTGTCGTAACGATTTCATAAGTTACCGTAACGATTTCTTTAAGAACTCGCAATGACTTGGTTGCTCATAACAATTTGCTCTCTATAATGACTTGTTAGGTTTCATAACGATTTCATAAGTCATATAGACAACGACTTTACAGTTTATATCAACTTTATTTTTATCTTATCTCTTGAAGCATTGACTAGTCAAAGTCACGCATATATCTATCTGTCACTCCTGCATTTATGAGTTCTGAACGTATCTCTGCATGCATGCAGACAATATCATCCATTATTGTGCTTACTCTGTATACATCTTTTAAAACAAGCTATTTGGGATTGCTACTCTAGTGAATACTCACATCAACGTATACTGACAACAAGAGACAGTTTGAGTTGTCTACTGTCTAGCATTTAATGTGTGCAGGGTCCTGAAGACTTTCTATCATACACGTTGGACCTATAGACGTCAGAAGACATTATCTTTTTGCGTGCTCAAATGGATAAAAGATAGTTGAAGTTTCCAAAATGTTAACCAGTCTAACGTCTATCAAACCAAGAGACAACGGATACTTCAACGGCTGTATTAAAAATAAGGAGATATAAACTCAAAGACAGAAGAAAAAGAACCAATGAAGTAGAGAACAAGCATCTTCTGTTCAAACGTTCAAATTCTTCTGCAAGAAGTCCTGAGCCAAGAATCACTTTCCTCATCACCTTCAGCTCTTTTGCTCTCTGTGCTGTAATAGATTTTCTAAGAGAGCCCGTGTAGTTCTGAGAGTGTGCATTGTTTAGATTCTTCCTCTCAGTGCTAGTTGCTTCAGATCTTGGCTTGTTAAAAGCTTGATTTAGGGGCTTGAATTTCATTCAATTCTCTTTGAGTTGTTGTTCCCTTCGGGTGTGAAGGAAGACCTGGTGGTATCCAGGGTGTAGTTCCCTTCAGTTGTGAAGGAAGACCTGGTGAGGTATCCAGGGTGTTGTTGTTCCCTTCGGGTGTGAAGGAAGACCTGGTGAGGTATCCAGGGTGTTGTTGTTCCCTTCGGGTGTGAAGGAAGACCAGCTGAGCTAGGTGTTGTTGCGTCCTTAGGGGGACTGTACCCTAGTTAGTGAAATCCTGAGTTGTTGCTCAGGGACTGGACGTAGGACTCCTAAGGAGAGGAGGTCCGAACTAGGATAATTCTGTGTGTGTGATTCTCTTCTTTGTGTTTGATATTTAAACTAACAGTCACTAACCTCCTTCGAAGAACGTTTGTGTGAATATTTTTAGTTACAGGTATCTTGTAGATTATTTTAAAAGTCCATTCACCCCCCCTCTGGGCTCGTCAACTGGCAACACGATCAAGTATAGCTAAATTAATGTCACATGATAGAAAGAGAACGATAGTACTTTTCATAAGAAAATAGCACAACTAGCACGATAAAGATTGGGCATATAACGAGATAGCATGTATGGTTGCACAAACGTGCACTAGTCACGATAGCACGTTGGTTGATCTTCATATCAACCGACAAACGATAGTACTTGAATGGATTGTCATAGATTAATCTTGATAGTATAGTACTTGGATGTTATTCCATACATCCTGATCATTAAAACTCCCATGGGCACTAGCACTTTTTGGACGCACCTCCCAGGACCAGATCGGGCCCTTATAATGTTGCTTGGCATTGATCATGTTTTTATCTTAAACAATCAATAAATGGCCAAATAGAGTACCATGAATAGATGAGAGAAATTGATGAATAGATGAGAGTATAGAGAGAACATGAATAGATGAGAGAATAAGGAATATATGGGAACTATAGGTCAATTAACGTAAAAACAACAATAAACAAGTGTTAGTAATAGTTGCACAACACACATGATCGTGTGCCGGTAGTCTGGTGGTAGTCACTAACCGCCCAACAGCCGTACTACGAACACAGGCCAGAGGTTTGGTGTGATCTGAAGGTAAGAGAAAATCTTAGGCAGTTGGATCATGCTGATCCCTAAGGGTAAAATGGGTATTGATGGTACAACCTGCTCGTCGGCAATGGACGCCAGCCAAAGCCAAGGAGTCTTACAGATGCCTCGACAAAGAGTTCCTGGTCCAGTCAGGAGTATTCCCAACGAAGAGGTCGTACAAGCCAAGATAAAGTGTGTATGGAAACGTTTGTCCATCTAGCCTTGAGTGCTCGAGGCAGAGGGGCGCGATAACAATATTAAATCAAACGAATAAAATGAAGACAAGTCCTTTTAAAATAATTGGGAAAATTTACATGAATAATTACACTTATTTACCAGATATATTATTGAGTAATTTATGTAAGGTCTCGTAACAAAAATTCATGTTTGGTGTGTGCATGTGTGAGAGAATCAAGTAGCATGAGAGAGTTGTGCACAAATCTTTTAATTAATAAAACCACATGAATATTATCCAAAAATATATTATCATGATGTTTCTGTTCATAAAAGTTCATTACAAGGTTTAAACCATGATTATAAAGCATAATTAGCAAGGTTTACATGAAGATTAGGATTCTGAAATTCACAATCAAATCGCGATGTGGGTACCTGTCGCGTTCAGATTGCGACAGATAGGTCTGTCGCGTTCAAGTGAACCGGGTTAGGCCAATCGATCGATGCGCTGAAACCCAAGCGGGAGACCTGTCGCGACCAGGCAATCGGTCCATAAACGTGACGTCTGGGTCTGTTGCGTTCAGGGCAATGGGTATAGGATAGGGAAACGCGACGTGTAGGGCCGTTGTGTTCAGAACGCGAGGCATGCCTGTGTTGCGACCAAGCTGAGAATGTGACCAGTCGGGCCGTTGCATTCTTAAAGGTTCTGGCCGAGCCCAAAAGGTGAATTGGGTCACCTTGGGTTGCGATCCAGCCCTCCAAGAGCTTGATATAGGGCTCCCTAAAAATCTATATAAATTCGTATACATGATGAAAAATCACGAGCTCACTTTTAAACGAATCTTGACTTGCAGAAGTATCCACAGTAGGAAGTAATTAAACTTCTGTCATGGTATGAACATGCTATATACATGGTACTTCAGAATGAACCAAAATCAGACACAGTGATGGAAAATGATTAAATTCGAAAAGGGTACTTGATAGAAATTGAGAAAAATGGTATCATTAGATCCCAGACGCCAAGTAGAATGTACAGTAAAAGTTTCATGCCACAATATCAAGTATGAACAGGATTTAGGGTGAACATAAGGGGTCGGTCATGTTTTGAACAAAACTTTGGGCATGAAATACTCATAAATGACATGAGAAAATTTGGGGCAAACATGGGCTTTTGATGCTTGGATCATGGTCTATCTAGGGTCGAAATTAATTTGTTTTTGCTTGAGATATTGCCTATCTTTGAGCGCTTTAAATCCTAGGGCACGAAATGTGAAGAAGCTCCTCTTCCACGCCGCCTCCTCCTAGTCTCCTCGTCCTCCAAGCTCCGGAGGTTCAATAGGGTCAGCTAGGAACGAAGGAGAGTTGTATTTGTATGTTTAAGGTTACCAAAATCCTTAAAACTCTTTCCTCTCTTCTAACTACGAATTTCCACAATTAGCTCACCATTTTCTAGACTTTATCCTTCTAATTGGCTTGAGGAGAACTCTAATTATGCGGCCAAGAGATTAGGATAAGGTTAGGACTCCTTTTAGAATACTTATGAACCAAATTAGTCATTATTTGTCTCTTTTTAATTTCTTAATAATTTAGGTACGAGTTTAGGCCTAATTATCTCCGATCCAACATTAGGCTTCAGTTTTGAGGCCCATTAATTCATGTATGGACTTTTTAGGATAGCCCATCTCTTGTTTTTACTTAATGGGTTTAAATTATTCACATTTTCTTTTAATTTAATTTTTTTTTCTCAATTTAAAATTGAGAGTTGCTACATCCTCCCCCTCTTAAAATGAATTTGGTCCCCAAATTCACATGATCATAAGAGGAAGAATGACTTACTGAATAGATCCGGATAGTTCCGTCTCATTATTGTTTTTGGTTCCCATGTGGCTTCTTCGACTCCATGGTTGTTCCAGAGTACCTTCACCATGGATATAGGTCGATTCCGCAGTTGTTGTATCTTTTTGTCTAGTATTCTAACTGGCTTCTCTTCATAGGTCTTATCCTTGTGCAGGACTCTATCCTCGTAGCTTATCACATGAGATGGGTCGTACACATACTTCCTTAGTATAAATACATGAAAAACATTGTGTACGGTAGAATACTGTGGAGGTAAAGCCAGACGATAAGCCACTTCTCCAACTCTCTCAAGTACTTCAAAAGGACCAATGAACCTTGGCCTTAGCTTGCCTTTGATTCCAAATCTTTCAAATCCTCTGGTTGGGGATACCTTGAGTAGCACATGATCTTCGATATGGAATTCCAAGTCTTTTCTGTTTTTATCTGCATAACTCTTTTGCCTGGACTGGGCTATTTTTATTCTGTCTCTGATGAATTGAATGTCTCTGCTAGTACTTTGCACTAAGTTAGGTCCCAACTAAACGCGACATTGTTGACTGTACACTTCCGTTGTCTAGAGTTCCGTGCACGAATCAATATACGTACCTTCTCTAAACTGTCTCATAGATTTAAAATAGTAAAAATGAACTAATAGAGTGGTGAGAACATGTCATATCCACAGAGAGGCTGAATAAAGTTTGACTTAAACTACTTCGACTTGAGACGATTCTAACAGATACTTTTCACCAAAATAACATTGCATGAGAATTAACTTTGTAAATTGCATCAATCAAATTCCTCTTAACTCGTTAGGTCAAACTTAATGAAAGATCAAATAGAATTGAAAACAAACGAATTGGTATCACTGTACCCTCACAATCGAGGGATCAAACAAGTAGACAGAAAGAAAACTTAACTAGAAACTAACGAACCAATTTACCCCTACAGCATGCATCATGTAGGTCTTTGAGCATTCATAACTCATCCCTCGCTAATGGTGAGCCCTTGTTGAGTGCCCAATCATTCTTCATGTTTCAAACAAGAAATCCTATTCCATTCCGAATCGAAAGGTTTGCCTCCGAGCAAGTTACTCTTGTTAGTTTGTTAAGAACTTCCCTGTCTGGATTCTCTATCCAATTTTCATCTTACTCCTTTGATCCGCTTTGGTCGCGAACCGCTCCCAGGACAGAGTCATGAGTTACCTGTTTGGCACGAACAAGTCCCTCCGAAACGAAACCTACAGGCCAATCGGCTAGGGTACCTCTCAATCGAGAGGTTGATCGTCCTTTTCTTTCTCCTTCTCGTCCAGACTCGTGCTTTTCTTTGCATTCTACTCGAGCAGCTAACTCGGGGCTTTCATGAAGATTCCAATTGCTTGTTGGTTAGGTCGGGTGTCTCTTTACCTTGACTCCTATTTTTCAGTCCGCTCCGCATCATTTCCGCTTCGCCGTCACTTCATGACATCTCCGCTGCACTTCCGCTATGCTCCCTTGCAAAGTAGGAGTCAAGGAGGGGCAATCTGTAGACACCCGATTCTGGCTTATAAGTTAAGCTACATTTCTTGTTAACTTAGTAAGCCCCTAGTTTGTCACTCACCTTGAGCCCTCATTAGCCTTGCTTTGAGCCCATTAATAGCCCAATTCCCATGAATATCCCGTCCATTATGTTCTAAAAAGTTCATGTGCCTTAAATGCCTATTATTCTCCCACATGATTGGATAATAATTTGAAGATAATTGATTCCCATTGACGCGACGTATCGTAGCGCCGTGTTCATCCTTTTCGCGCCTCCCTTGACCGTCGCGACAGCCCATGCATATCCATGCACGTGGCTTCATAGTCGCGACAACTAAGGCCGTCGCGTTAATTGCGGTCGCGTCCCTACGATGCGTCGCGACTTCAGCCGCGGCAACCACCTCCGCAACCACCTCCATATTATCCTCTCATGGCCTTTATCTTAATCCTCTGCAACCTCCCAACCCACCTGAACGCATCTAGGGGATGGGGGACTCTTTGAAACCTCCTTAGGACTCTCACCCATGAGATTAATGAGGATTATCCTTTTATTAGGGTATTTATCAATTAAAATGGGATATTTCTCTCTCTAAGTCTATAAAAGCAAATCCCTTTCTTCAGAGCCAAAGGGAGCCCTGTTTTCACCACGAAGGGCTGTCAAAATTTCCTATGATCAACACTTAGTCTTGCAATCCTCCCATTCCCCTCATTCTTTACCTCAACCCTTCACTAAGTCACGCTCATTTCACCATCTACGAGGCTTGGAGCTTGAAGAGGCGACCCTTGGAGCTTCTGGACCAAGAGAAGACATCATTTGGCACCAGGGAGTCGCCCTATATGGGGCTCTTTCTTCCTCTTCTACTTCTTCTGCCTTCTTCATGCATTTTTATACTTTATTAGATAGCAATCCATTTCCATTTTCCTTCCTACGTTTTCCATACACCCAAGGGGTTTAAAACCACCCCCAGGTCCGTTCCCACCATGCTTCGTCTCGTCTGTTCATTTTTGGATGGATATTATACTTAATATGTTCTAACAGGGTTCCTTTCCTTATTTTCGTTGTTTTGGCAGGTACTCAAGCTACTTCTCACGTGGAGCTCTTATCCTTTGGCCGACCGGAGGGCAGGAAGAAGGTCCTTCCATACTTCTCCCGCACTGCAGAGAAAGCGACCGAGGAAGGCGACGCGACACTGAAAATGTGCCCCTATAGTGCGTCGCGAAACCATCTTCATCGCGATGGGGTTCCCCGTCGCGACCTCAGGTCAGTATGGTGTTCTCTCTCCTATTCCTAGATTAGTTAGCCCATGTTATTTCTATTCTTAGGCAACTATCTAGGTGGCGATCACATCCTCTTTTCCATGTCTTTATATTGAGCACATATTTGCGTGTATTTGGGGGTGCACAATCCCCGTGATTACACCTTTTGGCGATCACGGTGGGACCTTCAGTGCTACCCTCATGAGTTTTAGCTTGTTTGCCTGCCATGTTTGATTGTTTAAATGCCTTCTTAGAACCCTGTTAGGTGTATTTTATCCTGTTTTGGCATTTTCTATTCCCTGTGGGAGACGCGGCGTATCGCGGCGACGCAACCTCATCACGGTGAATCTAAACGACGTGTCCTTACGCACGTGTCTTTCCATTATCATTCACTGATCCTTGCCTGTGAGTACATCCATGCATTCACCGTGTTGTTAGATCATGTATGTTCATGTTTTTGTTTGGTAGAATCCTGTTAGGGTCCCAATTTCCCTTTTACTTTCACTGTTTGATTCCTGTTCTGGTCGTGGAAGTTCGTAGGGACGCGACAGTGTCGCGCCGTGGTTGGAGGTCGCGTTCACAGGTACGCACTGATTGTTATTGTTTTAATTTATGTGTCGGTTTTCTGTGTGTTTCATGATCCGTGACGTGCTTTTTAGTCCATTATATGATTGTTTTACGTGCTAGGTTAGTCTGTTCGCTGTTTGCTTGCATGCAACTGTAGGTCATTGCAGTTTGTTGTTATCGCGCCGAGGTGTTCGGTCGCGATAGGGTCACGACGTATCTGGTCGCCGCGACTTTGGCAGAGTCCTTCTAGTTGTTTTTTCTATGTTAGCATAAATAAGATATCACATTATTTCATGCATATACACTATTGATCCGTGTTGTTAGGTCACCTTCCTTGGATGAGTGGGTCCTCTCACCTGCGAACACTCGTGGGCTGACCAGGACCGCCTTCTGAGGGCCTCCGTAAGTCCTCGTGACCATACGCACGTTGCGGTTCACCGGGCCGGTTGTACCCATCGCCCCTTAGTTTGAGCCACCTCCACACGTGAGTTGTGTCTCCCCTAGTTCCACCGGAGGACTTGAGTTCACACCTATTAGGGTCCCACTTGACCGAGTGGCTTTCTATTAATTTATTCATTTAGAAGTCAAGTGCAAACCTCAATATTTGGACCGTAATCATGATAAGTTGAGTGCTCCTTCCTATCTCACAGTCCTTCTTGTTGTGATAGCATCTATGTTTTTTTTGTCTATGTTGGTGTCATCTCCCATAGTTGCTTAGGGGTGGTGCATGCGTCATTGTCTAGGTAGATCGAGTCAGTCCCCTCCAACAATTGTATTATATCATAATCCTCTGTTCAATATGACTAGTTCTGGGTCCTTGCCGATGATGTCTTGCCCATTGGACTTCTTGAGGATGTGGCCCAAACCTCTGCGGCCGTCCTCTCCGGGCACATCCAACCCCTCTTGTCATTGGAAGTCAATCCCGCCCTCCTTCTCCTCCAGGGGTAGATGACCCCCATTGTAGCAACCTGGATTTTTCAAAAAAATAAAATAAAATAAAATTATAAAGTTATTAAAAAATCAAAGAAAGGAGAACTAAATAAAACCCATCAAATGAAAATAAGTACTGGGCTTTATTAAATGGACCCATTAGAAATTAGTGGGCAAAAATATAGATTTTAAAAAGGGGAATAATAGAGAAATACCTAAAATTCGTAACTAGAATATTACTAAAATAGAAAAGAGATATTAATGCATTAAATAGCTAGTTTGAATTAGGATTGGATTCCTAAACCTACCTAATGGGTGGCCACGAAGTCCTCTCTCTCCCAACCCAAATAGGAAGATCTCTTGCTTAAAAAGGGGAGAGGAAATAGGAAATTCAGAATTTAATAGGAATTAGACTTAAACTAGAAAAGGGAATAGGGAGAAGCTTAAATACTTCTCTTAAACCCTGATGGCCGGCCCTAGCTCGTGCCAAGAGGTCCTAGACCAGGAGGAAAGGCCAAGAGGAGGAGAATTCGTGGAGAGGAAGGATCTCTCAAGTTCTTCCCCGAGTTCTTCAAGTCTTAACCCTAGAAGAGGAAAACGATCAAAGGTAGGCATTCTCACAAGCATAACCATGAAACTTTTTCTGTAGGATGTCTCGTCTATCAGGAACAAAAGCCCTTTGGTTTCATAATTTTCCATCGAGCATATCTTTCGTTCTTGATTTTTCATGTTCTGCAACTTACATGACCCTGAACCCTCTTCTAAATTTTTGATCTCCTTGTATACTCAACCCCATGCCACGAGATTTTTACTGAAGGAACTGATACATGTTAGGCATCCTTTTCCCTTAAAAGCCCTAAATTTGATTCATCCTATCTTGCGAATTTAATCGTTGATCTCAACTATGTACTCTTTCATGTTCATCCTGAATACCAGTATTTAAAACATGTCCAAACCCTAATTGTTTTCCAATTCCTATTTATTAAGTACCCATGCATGTCTAGGTCGTTTTGCAATTGTTTCATGATTTTTCGTTAACTATGCAATTAGTTGTGATTTTCTGAACCACCCTGTGTGAAATAGGGTAAGTTCTGGCTCGTAATCCAATGTATGTCCTCTCCCTGTCGGACCTGGGCGCAGACCCTGTGAACGCGACGGCCCGATAGGCCGCGTTCACAAGGTCATCGCGACAATGCCTTCTGTCGTGATCTGATCGCGACAAGGCCTGTCGTCGCGATCTGCTGCCCGACCAGACTAAGCCTGTCGCGACACGTACAAGCACCCGTCGCGATCTCAGTTGACCCCGCCGCGACCCTCATCAGGGTACCTCGCGATCTGGGTTCTTTTTGCAATAAATCCCCTGTCTCAACAATGCTTGATTATCTACAGTGTTTGTACTCTT